>JANRMT010062833.1:23442214-23464144 GCA_026402145.1 Polypterus bichir lapradei | reverse complement strand
CTATCTATCTATCTATCTATCTATCTATCTATCTATCTATCTATCTATCTATGATACATTTTTCCAAAGAATATTTAGTATATGAACATGCTTATCCTAATAATTCATGTAAATCATTTGCAAATAGGATGTTGATTTTCTAACCAACTAGCAAAATGACTTTAATCTTGTCATTGTGTACAATGTAACTGGACATATGGAAATAAATTATGTTGTCTGTTCTGATTGCCAAATAATGGCATTAATCAGAACTTGTTTTGGAAAACCTTGCCTTTAAGTTTCATGTTTTCATTTTCTGAACTGTCTTTATCTACAGCAGGGTAGCAGAGAATTAAAGTTTATTTAGGAAGCAACAATCTTAAGATGGGAACTAACCTTGGTGGGGATTCCAGTTGATCACAGCTCAAACACCTGAACATGGCAACAAAATAAAATACAACACATTTGAATAATGTAAATTACATGCAATTTCCCTTATTGTCATCTGTCAATATAAAACATTAATGGATTAATAAGTGCCTGTTTAAGAGACAGGAACACCAAAAGTGAAACAGTTGTAAGAGATATGTACAGTAGCAAATCCATTCTTTTCACTTTGGTACATATTATTATGGAGTGCTAGGACACACTCATGCACACACTAACTCTCACTCATATTGGACCAATTCGGGGTTGCCATTTAATCTAACACACATCTTTGAGCCCAGAGTATCTGGAGAAATCTGGTGTGCATACAAGGGAAATGACCAAGTTGAGAATCAAATCAAAAATATGGACTAGTATGGAAGTAGAGATAACCTTTAAGCTAGTGTGCTGAACAATTTTATAATTTGTTTAACTGTATTTATTTAAAACCTCTTAAAATTTTGTTGTTCAGCTTGATTCAAATTAAGCCGTATCCAACATTTTAAATACTTATTTTGTGTCATTAAATAAATGACATACTGGAAACTAACATAGCATAATTCATCCAAACTTTTTTTATTAAACGATCTCTGTTTTAAACACTAATTTTCCTGATGCAAGGTCACATGAAGCAAGTAATCTAGATTTAGATTTAGATTTAGATGTGACAATTTATTTTATTAATGAAAAATTAATAAAAAAATGAATGACAATTTATTTTATTAATGAAGTTCATGCTCTATAAGTCTTCAAACATCAAGCAAAACACTTTTAAAATACCAAAGTACAGGGTGATTCTAATGGGCAGGGCCCTGAGTTATGATGTATTACTGTCTTTATAATGAAGCAATCCAAACAAAATAAAGATAATAGTATTCCTGGCATTCTTTTTGAGTTATTTGTGAATGAACTGGATGACCATGAGAATAGTGAAAGTTATTTCCAGCAGAATGAGGCAACCTGTCACACGTCAGCTCGCAGCATGGCGTAAATTGGGTCATTTCAAAGGGACTATGGCCACCTTGATCCCCAGACCTGTCACCTCATTTCTTCCCTTAGGGAACACTGAAAGGAAAAGTGTACAAGAGCAAGTCTTGTACACTGAAGTGACTACAGTGAAACATTGAACAGGAAATTGCTGCCATCACCCCTACAATCCTTGCAGATACCTTTGCCAATATGGAGCGCCGTGTCAATCTGTGTTTACAAGAAGAAGGCAACCATTTCCAACAGCGAATATGATTGGATCATTTACACATCTATCAAGTTATGCACTGTATTTATTTTGTTTCTATTGCTTCATTATTATATGAGTAACACATCATAACTTGGGCCCCCGTCCAGTAGAATCTCCCTGTATTACACAGAAGTAATGAAATTCATCAAGCAATGCAAAATTAAAGCAGAAGAAAAGGAAATATGGAAGAATTGGTCATAGCTAAATGGAAAATGCATGAAAGGGTAGGGGAGATAATGGATTAGAGAAATTTATAGAAAAGATGCAAAGTATACATGGGAAACAATCACAAGAAAAATGTTAAGCAATGAACAAAAAGATTTGCACAAGATATCTTACAATCTGATTAACAAGTGCATAACAAACAGCAATGAAGAATAGCTAATGTCTAAGGCAGGGTGGTAGAAAGGAGAAAGAAACATGATACAGTATGTGGCAATGTCCCTTTGTCCACAAGGTCTGGAGAGTGGAAGGAGGATCGTTTTGTCAAGTTTTGATAGTCAAAGAACTGAACAGAACTTTCCCAGAAAGAAATAAACAAAGATGAAAAGTGAGAGGTATAGACTAAAATAACAGTGATTTAAGAAACATTGTGGATGGTGAAAATTTTATTGACAAAACATAAGAAAATTAATAACTTTTAAATTGTGATGAAGGTGAATAGAAGACAAATAAAACAGGATAGATTTTATTTTAAAAAGGTTTTCTGTGTTCAGAGGAATCAGAAAGAATGTTCCTTATATGGCCCTGTAGAATGACTGAGAAAGCTAGTAGAGAAAAGAAATAAGATTTCAAAACTTTGGTTTAATAAATGAAGTGTGGAAAACAATGTGTATTTTACTCAAAAAATATATTCCAATAATGCTAACAACTTTTAAACATTAGCAAATAGATAACTTATCCATTTGCTTACAATCAGTTGAAAAAAAAATTCATTGACTTTACTGAAGGAAGAGTGACCTTCTTCATTGATACCTCTCTAAAATGCTATAATCTGAAAATATAGAACTTATTCTTTCTTAAACATTTTTTTTAATATTTATTAAAACTACATTGAATAATTACATGAATTCCGATTGATTTTTCTAGCACGGTTTGTAGGTCACTGCTACTGCAGCTCATGGCTTTGATCCATGTAATTTGTGTGTTGACCTGCCAATATTTGTGATCCTAATCCTCTCTCTCTCTTTTTTCTCTGTGCTGCTGTTAATCCAGTACTACTTGTCCAAACTCCAGATTATAATGCCTTATCTATTAAAGGAAAACAGAAAAGAAAATTACTTTGGAGGAGTTCCCATTCAGTTTTCTGTAGCCTAAGGAAAAACAAACCTTTGCTCAGACAGACTAATTCACTGCAAGCAATTAGTAATCTGACTGAAAGGTAATTATTGCTTCCAGGTACTTAGTTTTTTTCTTTTATTCATATTTACATTATGGAGGTGTATACTTTGACAAAAGAATTAATTAAAAAATATTATTGCCAATGTATAAAATAATATAGCTAGCCTTAAGAACTTATCTCCTCTTATCTATTCTTCACCATGTATTTTCTGAACTCCTTGCACCAGTTATAGAGTCAGAGAGTCTTTAGGCAGGAACCTATCCAAAACCAGGCACTAGACTATGGAAGGGCCCACTCAGTAAAACTGGACAAATTAAGCCAAATGCTAAGTACCTGAGGAAGAATCACAAAAGTAGGCAGAGTGAGAAGTCAAGCAAAACACCTTTTATCATCCATCCATCATCCAACCCGTTATATCCTACCTACAGGGTCATGGGGGTCTTCTGGAGCCAATCCCAGCCAACACAGGGTGCAAGGCAGGAAACAAACCCCGTGCAGGGTGCCAGCCTACCGCAGGGCACGCACACACACACCCACACACCAAGCACATACTAGGAACAAATTAGAATTGCTAATGCACCTAACCTAACCTGCATGTCTTTGGACTGTGGGAGGAACCAAGAGTACCCGAAGGAAACCCACGCAGACACAGGGAAAACATGCAAACTCCACGCTAGGAGGACCTGGGAAGCGAACCCAGGTCTCCTAACTGCGAGGCAGCAGTGCTACCCACTGTGCCACCGTGCTGCCCCCACCTTTTATCAGCCAACTAAAAAGACTGCAATATGCAAGCTTTCAAGGCAACTCAGGCCCCTTCTTCAGGCAAGATGTAACACCCTAGTACTACAAAAGTAGACAGAAGAAGAAAACGCCAAACACCTCCCTACAACTGGGCTCTGTACCTCATTGAAATTAACTGTTGGCCTCACAGTGGTTTTCCAGACAAGTCCTCTTCTTCTTCTTGTGTCACTGGCAATATAATGCAGTACTGTCTTTTTTGCAATATTTAGCCAACAGTGCTCTATGTAATACCCAAATCCTGATATTTGTTGCATTTTCCTGTACCTTTTCTTTACTTCATTCTTGAACTAAAATAGCATTCTGATCTTCATTTTTGTATGTTTCCTCAGGATTCACTGTTAGAACAAATATGAATATACACTGTATATACTGAAATAATGACACTTTTATTGCTCACTGACAGAACAGAGACTTGACTTTATATAGGGCTTTAAGGCAATGGCTTGAAACTAAATTTTGGCTGCCACAGGTGCAAAACTAATAATTTTATTGTTTCTTTTTTTAGTAGTGGCTACAAGGCTAGTTTAGTCTTGGGGAGCATACTGGACTCATTGGAGGAAGTGATAAAATAGGGTCACTCAGGAAGCTGCATACTATCCCGGACAATGACTCACACCCCCTGTATAAGGAGCACCTTCAGTAACACACTGAAACAACTGCATTTTTCCAAGGAACGCTATGTGAGATCATTTCTACCATCAGCCATTTGAGTCATGCCATGACCGAGGTAGTATTGTTCCCTTTGTGCTTAATGTCACTGAGCTGGTCTACCTTACATCTTAACAGATAATGATACAAAGTTATTATTATTATTACCACTACCACTCCTCTCAGCATACTAAGATACTCTGGTGCTTTAGCAGAGGTCAACCAGACCTTTCAGGCTTGGAACTCAGCTTCTTGTTCAGTTGGGGACTCATCTAAGAACGTGCCAAACAGTGCACTCTTTTGGATCTCTTTCACACTGACTGCATACAGGAGTTTGTCCAGCTGCTTTTGGAACCTGGCATTGATAGTTCCCATTGCGCCTATGACTACTGGAGTCATTCTTGTCCTTGTGTTCCACAAGCATCTGACTTTGATCTTCACATCAATAAAGGATTGTCACATCAATAAAGAAGCAAACTTACCTTTCTTGGCATGAAACATGCATCTGGACATTATATGGTTGATGGTCTTCTTATCTTTACTACACAGATGGCATTTGCCATTGACTGATGTGCCTATGACATACTTCTGGTGGTTCAGGGTGTTCAAGGCCTTGAGACCTGCACTTCGAAGCTTAATTGGCGTTGATGAAATGTAGCGATGCTTGACATCTGGCTTCAAAACAAGAAGGCCTTATATCATGAGGAGCTTTCTGGTCTTTCAGTTCATGTTCTTTACCTCCAAAGAGGACCATGAGATGATGCCAAGGCTGTATAGGACGACTGGTATAGTCAGACTGTTGATGTTTAAGATCTTATTCAGTAAGCTGAGCTCTGTATTAAAGTCAAGTCCCACACGACAATAGTATTCTTCGTCCATGGCTGGTTGCTATATAATGGTCACTTCTTTTTATAGTTCACTATTGTAAAACCCTATGAGGAATTTGTAACTTACTTCTAGCTCCTGCTCTTCGCTGAGAGGAAAAATAGGTAAGGGATGCTGCAGCTACCAAATTATTTCCCCTTTGTTCTCTGTAAATCCATCCCAATATACTGTAGGAACCCTTGATTTGTGCAATTGACAAGGCATATATACACATTTTAATAAAGAATCTATTCACTAGTACCTGGTGGAAATAAAGTGTAATGTGCTTCTAAAGATGGCAATTTTTATAATACAACCCATAACAGTGCTTTAACTATATATTAAAAAGGTGTGCACAATAACCTCAGCAGTGTGATCATCACTTGTCATTTTATTTTTCCTTGCAGTCAAAAATATAAGTAATGAGTGAAGAGCATTCAAGCTTTTTTATTTTTAAAATGTAAGTATGAACTCTTCTACCCTTACATAATAGAAAAGTATATTTTCTTCAGTTAAATATGTACTTTTGCAAACTATCATTTATTGTTAGGGGTCATTCACCAGAGCTGGTGGTCCACAATGTTCTACCAGTGACACAAAATGTCAGAGAAACTGCAAAAGCACCAGTTTAAATCAACAAAAACATAAAGCCCCAGCGCCCAATGCGAAAATCAATACTCACTGTTAGATAATCTAGGTAATTTTTTTGCTTGAATCCCAAGTCTTGGACAGTTGTAAACAAAGCAACACCATCTCAGATAATGGCATCTACAACATCTGGGAGGCATATGATGGCAATGGTAGTCAGTGTTAAAATCAAACATCCATCCATCCATTTTCCAGCCCACTGAATCCGAATATAGGGTCACGGGGGTCTGCTGGAGCCAATCCCAGCCAACACAGGGCACAAGGCAGGAACCAATCCTGGGCAGGGTGCCAGCCCACCGCAGAAAATCAAACACTTTAGAACAATGTACAAAATATCAGTACCAAGTAGTAAGAATAAAATACAAAATGGTGTCAAAATAAATATATAAAATAAATGTAAATATAAAAATGTGCCCATACAAAGTATTATCCATCCATCCATTATCCAACCCGTTATACACTAACTACAGGGTCACAGGGGTCTGCTGGAGCCAATCCCAGCCAACACAGGACGCAATGCAGGAAACAAACCCCGGGTAGGGTGCCAGTCCACCACAGCATATAATGTATTAACAAGTTCAAAATGAAAGTAAAACCACAAATACTTCCAGAAATTAGTTCTAAAGGTTCCAAAATGGTCAGCTCATAACAAACCTTGTTTGTTCTATCACTCTATTTAATTCTAGGAAAGCTCCTATCATTTATAGACAGCATTTCAGCTCTACCCTCATTTCAGATTTTGTAATGGTGTCCGAATTGTGTAGGTAGATGGCTTTCATTGAGCTGAACTTTGGGAAGAGAGTAGAAAGAATTCTGAATTGGTGCTTGGGTGCGACAGAACAGTCAAGAACCCACTGAAGCAGGCACACATTGGACTAAGATCATGAGGAAATTCACAGAGGCTGCTAGAGGGTATAGTAGGAGTGAATCATAAACTAGTAATGCTTCTGGATCACAGACTTGGGTTTGTTCAACCATGGATGGGTCACCCTGATGCTGGAGAAACCAAAACACCCAATTAACTCAGGTACCATACTGATAATATATCTAGGTGCATCAAAAGATGTAAATTATAAGCAAATCCTAACATCACCAATACTAAAGGACATTGAATTCTAAAATTTGCAAATAAGTAATAGTTGATTGTCAGCAGTTGTAACTTTTAGCGTATTTTACAATATTGGCCTTTTTATAATTTGTGGAGTTATGCTGAACTCTGCAATAGCAGACTTCCCCATTGCAAGCTATTCTCTGTTTAGAATTAGTAGTGTCAGGTCAGAATGGCTACTACACCCGTCTCTGCAGAGGGTTGAAAACCCAGCTTTCACTGAGCTAAAGGAGAACTTGGTTAATCTGTTAGGGGTTTTTGACAGTGAGTCTCACTCCCTGTTAGAAGGGTTCCTAATTAGGCAGTTTTCAGTTTTCACTAGCTCTTGGTACATGTTGCTCTATTTATTTCATATCATTTATTAATAACTGGCATGTTTCTTTGTTGTTATGCTGCCTTGGTTACTAAATAATGTTGTTTGGAGACTGCTGGAGATTTCCAGTGCTTTGTCCGCCTACTCAAAGCGTTTGTGACCTATACTCCCATGTGTGAATTCATTTGTTCAAGTTTAAAGCTGTTCCGTATGCTTCAAAAAATAAGTGTCTTTTTTTCTGCCATGTCTCTTATATTTTTTTTTTCTAATTTAGACCAAAGTAATTGAAGGTTAGAGAGATCAGAGGAAGCACTTGATTTTAAGGACAATTTTTAAATGAAAAGATTATGTTTTAGAATTTTTGTGATAAAAGTATTTATATTTAGCTGCCTAGGGATTGTTCACATTTAAGGTGGAAATCTGTCTTATGTTTATGCTACAAAACAAAGACAATTTTATTCATTATTAAAAACCTGAAATCTTTAGTTTTATAATAACTTGGAGTTAAAAATATTTTCTTTTATAATGTTTTAAGACAATATATTGGTGAAGTGGTTAGTGCTGCCGATTCAGTGTGGGGTCCATTCATTTTATGTCTGGACTTTACATTGTAAGGATGTCTGTTTCATGGTGTGAGAAAAACTATTGATTGATTGATGCTAATTATTTGTGGGTCTGGCCTTTGGCAACTACAGCAATTAATTAAATAATTTGGTATGGCTCACACTTTATCTGACTTACCTTTCTCTGTCGGAGGCAGTTTCTAGCCATTAGACTTACTGTATCTCAAGGTAACTGAAGCACTCTGATATTTAGAAACAGAATAATACAATGTATTGATAAAGTTAAATGAAAGAGCACAAGACAGACAAACAATACAAAACAGAAGAGGCTGACTGTGTACTGGCCATTTAAAGTTCTAATTTATTTTGGCAAAGACAAACAGGTTTGCAATACCAAGCCATCAAAAATGATGTCCGATGCTGTGTGTTGTTGTTCCAGGTTCAAGTGGGGGACTCTTCTTGTGTCAGAGTGCACACTTGGTGTTTGCTACGTGGTCCTTTGTCCGTACTGTGACGCTGCCTTCCTCAGTTCACTGTTAGGCTCTTTGCTGTGTCCTCTGAATCTTTACAGGGAAAACCATTACTCTTTCTGGAACAAGGGTGTAGGTCCTGAAGTGATGCTGCTTCTCAGTCTTCTGAGCTTAGTTTGGAAGAGTAGATCTTAGAACTAATTCAAGGCATCCAGCTCCAAGGCTCAATGGAAAGAAACTTCCAGGCTTTTGAATGCTTGTGAGCTTTTTACTCCACAGAGAGTGGGTGGCTTACATTTATTTATTTGCCCGACACCCTTATCCAAAGCGACTTACAACATTTGAGATACAATTCGTTACATTTCTTTTTTCAGTTAGAGCACCGTCATGTCTAGTGACTTGCTAGTGGTCACACAGTGTCAGGATTTGTACCCAATAATTCAGGGCTTGAAGTCCAAAGCCTTAACCGCTGTGCCACACTGCCTTCACACCATAAATAGAACAAACTGTCATCTTTAAGCTGTCAGAAAGAGACAGAAGAGATGGATGCACTTAGTTTTGGGTAGGTAGGTGTAACCTTAGTTCCAGTTACAGATCCAGTGCCTGCTTATAGGTGTCTTATTTTTCCCATCACTTCCAGCCAAAGTTGAGTTTGTGGTTGCAAGCCTAAAATTAATGTCCATCTGGGCACCCTTTTGTCTGAAGGAGTCTTTTCTGTGGTGTCAGGTCAAACCTGATTTATACTTTTGTTATCATGTGAAGTACAGGGTTGACCAAAGTGTTGTTAGAGCTGAAGTTCAGTCATTTACTTTAGTGTTCAGGGATATAGCTGGGTGTACAACTGAATTTCTACATCTGTTATCGTAACAGGCCTTGTATGCCACTAAAAGCCTGGTAAAATGGGCAATACCCACTTTGTCCTACAGCGATGTTCTACTCATGTCACGTGGCTTTTCTTCCACTTACTTCATCACAAAAGATGTGTAGAACAAGTTGATTGGACTCTAAAACTGACCTCAGCGTGGGTGTGTATACCCTGCAATGGACTGGTGGCCTCTAAGAGGGTGTTTTCTGCTGCTGATATAGAAACCCTGACTTGGATTAAAAAGGTATGAGATTGTATATGTAATGCTTTAAATGTTCCAATAGCAATAATTTATATGCTACCGGGGTTCTAAGGTCTAAGCCTATATATTGAATATTAATGCTTCTTTATGTAATGTATTCCAGACACAGAGCTTCAGGCCTCTTTCCAGTTTGTGTGCCCAGTAATAGAAGTAAGGATGTTGTTTTATTATTTTTAATCAAAATCTTTTACTAGCATAATCCAATCAACATTTCTATTATATCTTTATTTATTTTCATATAACAAACTTTCATATAACTTTATAAATTCAATTTATTATAATAGAGCAAAGCTCTGTTCAAATGTGTTTGTAAGTTTGAAGTCCTCATATTCACTAAAATAGGAGAAGATCATTTGCTGACACATTTCATGCGTGAAGCTTATAGTTGAGCTCAAAAGCTTAAGAATTATAAAGAAGTACTGTATAATCACGAAACACTGGCCTCTCCACATTTTAAAGAAGCCTTCACAAAAACAATATGAAATGTAATGTTTCAATGAGAATATACTGTAATTATGCACTATAAAACCCAAATATTCCTTCACCGTTAATAAATTTATATTTAATGTAGGCTTGGTAAGTACAGTGAGATAATTGGTTTAGTAGCATCACAAGAATTAGAGCAGCATTTGTCTGTGTCCTTATATTCCATTGTCAAGTGTGTTGAATTCATTCTATAAAATTTCAGGATTTAAGATTAATCTGAGTAAGAGAGTATTATTTTTATAAATAGTTCAAATGTAAGCTTCTTTAACTACCTCAGAGTTGTTTGCATATTTACGTAGGGATTGTAATTACACAATAATTTAAAGACATATTCATATTTACCATTAATATAACCTGGTATAATGTGATAGATAAAACCCCTCCCTTTGGCCACTTGTGAAAATTAATATTAATTGAATTTATGAATATTTTTTTCCAGATTGTTGCTATATCTTCCAGTAAATTCCAATATATATTAACAAAATACTTTTACTAAACTCAACTATAACCATGCTTAAATATAATGCAAAGAGGCATGAGGCTACTCATTTTACACATATGTATAGAAAAAATAAAACTGAAATGAACTTAGACATTCTTGGTTAGCTATGGAGAGAAAACCCTGCACTAGATCCCTCTCTGCATTAGAACACTAGAACATTAGAAGAACTGTAACGAGATAAAGGCCATTCAGCCCGTCCATCATATTCACCTAGATTGTCTAAAATAAAATTAAGTCAAATCTGAAAGTCCCTAACACCCTACTCTCCACCAAACTACTTGGTAATTTATTGTATGTGTCCATGGTTCATTGTGTGAAGAAAAACTTTCTAACATTTGTGTGGAATCTTCCCGTAACAAGTTTCTAACCGTGTCTCCATTCTCTTGTTGAAAAAACTATTTTAAAGTAACAGCCTACTGTACTAAGTCTTTTCATAATTTAACTCTTTCAGGGCTGATGTCGACTTTTGTCAAAAGGAGGAGTTGACGATGGTAATCGACTGTAAACTGTGACAAAACCAACTGTTATGTTTTAGTTGGACCCTCATTGCTAGAAGGAAAGTTAGCGTGAGTAGCAAGGCGCAAACAACAGCAAAAATGGCACTGACATCTGGTGAGAGATCAAAGCGAATGCGTAAAGCAAAATACTCGATGGATGACGTTTTGCCTGTTATCTCTGAACTGGACTATGATTTGTCGGACTCAGATTTTGATACAAGTGATTGAAAACGAATGTGAGGTTCCAGCTTCAGCTGATTGGTCCCCAGCTAATCATTGTACTGACAATGTTAGCCATGGAGGACTGCCACTTAACAATGATAAGAGGCAGAAACCAGATTGCAATGCACTGCGACTTTGTCCCAGCCACGCAGACAGCATGCCGCACATTCTTAGCAAACTGGCAGCCACAGCATGCAGCAGCAGACGTTTTACGTTGATTTCTGTGTGAACCCATTGCTTTTCAGATAATATTCAGCCCTCAAAGAGTTAAGAAATCACCTCTTAATCTCAATTTGCTTAAATCAATCATGTTACCTCTTAACAACTGTTTGCTTAAGAATTCTTTGCACTCTACACCATTTACATTAACTGTCACAAAAGAAGTTGGAATGGGGTTTCAGCGCTGGCAAGCTGAGATGTTACTGTCTATTGTACCCTTACAAGGCATTGCATATTTCTATCTCCCTTAAAGGACATAACATTTAATTTAAGAACTACACTTAGTTTTTGGATCTTTAGTGATTTGTATATTGACAATTCTACATGCATCTGTCTGTCACTTGCAGGTGCTTTGTTAAGCAGTGTGATATGTTTTGTTTTGTTCTGGCATTACAATGCCCACTTTGCCTAACATGATGGAAATCATGGCAATTGCTCCACGAAAGACTGAGCACAGAGCCTACATGTGCTAAAAAAGAGACAGTTTCTTGTGAACCACAGGGTGGAAGATTAGCATGTTGTGTGTTTTCCTGCCCAAGAAATTGTTCTAATTTGTACTATGTACTATGATTAGCTTTCAGGAATCTTCATGCCGAAAATATTTAGTATTTTTTCAGTGATGGAACATAGCATGTAGGATCTAATTAATTTAACTGATGTGATGCACATTGCCTTCCCAAAGTGTCTGCGGAAAAAAAGCCAAGAAATGTAGAAGTGTGAATGAAGTATAATCCCTAAAAGCTTTATTTGAAGTAACACCAAGAAGAATGTTATTGTTTGATGAATAATATATTGTGATTATTTACACTAGGTTGTTAGCAGACCATTTTATCTTTCTTAACTGAAAAAATCCTAATCCACATACCATAATCCTAATCCACATACCATACCTAAAATTATAAAGCATAAATTTATGCACAATATTGCATAAATTATTGATCTATAAAATATACATTGAAATGAAATCTTGAGTTGAAAACAAATCTTAAAAAATAATTCCATTGCTGAAGTGTCCAGTGGTGTACTTCACTAAAATACACATGCTATAATTTATTTTACTAATTCCATATTGTGAGGAATAACAGTCTGTGCCTTGCGACTCTATCTCTTAATCCATATTTACAACATGTTTTTAAAATGCAATATACAGACTTCCATCCATGTTCATACCAGCATTATGTGCAAGTTGTTGGACAGTTAAATCCTATACTGGCAATCATGGTAACATGATACAGTCTCTGGGATTTTAGTCCATCATGTTGGAGATACTGTATACACAAAAAGTCATAATGCTGATCCCTTCAATCAACATGGCATTACCTTTGAACTGTTTGTCAAAACTGAGGTACTAAGAAGACATTTTTCTCAAAAAGGAAAGAATGATAGTTCTGCTTGAAAAGCATTCCAATCTGCATTCAAACATAACAACAAAGCCCAGTGGAACAGCAGATGAAACTATCACAGCACTATTAAGGTATGTTTTTGTATGTCTAAGTGTATGTATGTGTTTATTACAAGTATTTTCTTAGCTGCAAAACAAAAAAAGAGACTTTGTAAGCAATTGAACCTAAATACCTCTCCTTCGACTACAACATATTGGAAAATTTTACAATTGCTCCACTGCCAAAATACTTAACAAACCAGAATGTTTTCTTGGGCAAGCTTCTTTGATACACCAGCCATCATTAGGGGTCTCATTAGTTCCTATACAGTTCCTATAAAAGAAGTTTTCACATTTTTTTTTTTGTTATACAACTAATCACAGTGACTTTAATTTTGGCCTTGTTGACACTGATCAGCACAAAAAGGCTCTTCAATGTCCAAATGAAAACAGATTTCTGTAAAGTGATATATAACTTATATAAAACAAACTAATTGGTTGCATAAGTATTCACTGTCTTTAATAAGACATCCCTAAATCATTTTAGAAGTTACGCAATTACTTAAATGAAGATCTCCTGTCTTTATTTCAGGGGTTTCAAATGATTGTATCTGGAAGGTCCAATGTGTCGTGAGTCAGTATCATGGCCTAACCTACACAATAAAGACAAACAAACAGTTCAAGCAACTCCACAAAAAGGTGATTGAAAAGCACAAGTCAGGGGATGGAGACATGAAAATATCCAAATCACTGAATATTCCAGTCCAGTTGGAGACCAGTCGGTGGCTAGTGCTGCTGCATGCTATTTATAGGTATCTGGGTTTAAATCCTGTCTAGGTCACTTTTTAAGTAATATTTTCTTATTTATCTTGTGTGTATGGGGTTAAAGAAATCCTTTGCCAGTCTCTTCATATTCTGTTGAACTTTTACCACTGCAATGTCGAGAGCATATTGACTGCATTATCGTGTAACTTCTCTGTATCGGTAACTTCTCTGTAGCTGACAGAAAGATTCTTCAATGGGTAATGAAAATAGCTGCCGACTATTACTGATGTGCAGCATACACAGTGTTTGTGATGGGCTTGCAGCATCATTAAGGATGCTTCTCACCCCAGCTATTAACTGTTCACCGTCCCCCCATCAAGGAGGCTCTACAGGAACCTTTGGTCCTGCACCAGCAGGCTCAGGAACAGTTTCTTACATAACACCATCACCATTATGAACTCTCAACCCTTACCACTCAGTAGCTGATCTTTCTAAATATCAATACCTTCTGACTGTACTCTATGTATATTTTCACCTGTTTTCATATGTTTATTGTGTATATAAAATATTTCATTATCTATATTTATTCATATCATGCATCTGTACTTACTCTTACTCTTTCTTTAAAAGACTACTGTCTGTAAATTAAAATATTGTAAAGATTCTTATTTGCATGCTGCTTTATTGTACCTTACTGTCTATTGAACTTTAATGTACTATTTGCACTTTCCATTTAGATGCTAAACTGCATTTAGTTGTACCTGCACAATAACTATAAAGGTGAATCTAATAAAATCTGTTTTAATTTTCTATGGGTATTTAGATTGCCTACCACATCTGAAAAACATGCCAGTTAGGTTGTTTGGTTTCTCTTAATTGAAGATGTGTGAGTGTTTGTTGGTGTCTTTATAATTATCAGTTTCTATCTTGTCCCCAATGTTCCAGTAAGTTTCAACTCGGATCAATATGTTAAAAAAAGTTGAGCATGGGGTTCCCAGGCTGCTACTACATGCTACCCCAGGCTGCTACTACTACATTTGTGTAGAACTGGCCGGGTTAAAATATTTCAAATCAAGTCATTTAGTACGAGTGGAGGACTTTACCAAGGGTGCTTCTCACATCCTCTACTAATTGTGATTTTCACATACAGGACATCAAGACGTAAACAAGATGTGGAAAGTATCTTATTTGAAAATGTAAGAGTTCCATCTCTGCTGTTTGCAGATGTTGCTGTCCTCTGATTTGGGATGACCATTAGCAAATCTTCAAATCTCAGATCATGATCCTTTTCTGGAAAAAGAGTGACTTGCAAATTGCTCCACATGGAACAGTTCAGTTATCTCAGGGTGCTGTTCATGGAAGAGGTGATTATGAGATTGATCAAAGGATCAGACCAAGGTAGTGAAGTATTAGTGTACATAAAGTATAGTCTGACCCGGGTTCGCTTCCCAGGTCCTCCCTGTGTGGAGTTTGCATGTTCTCCCCGTGTCTGCGTGGGTTTCCTCCGGGTACTCCGGTTTCCTCCCACAGTCCAAAGACATGCAGGTTAGGTGGATTGGCGATTCTACATTGTCCCTAATGTGTGCTTGGTGTGTGAGTGTGGATGTGTGTGTCCTGCGGTGGGTTGGCGCCCTGCCCAGGATTGGTTCCTGCCTTGCGCCCTGTGTTGGCTGGGATAGGCTCCAGCAGACCCCCGTGACCCTGTGTTCGGATTCAACGGGTTGGAAAATGGATGGATGGATGGAAGTATAGTCTACTGCTCTTTACTCCAGAAGGGTATAGTCATTTCTCTTCAGTTCAGGATGATGTCACTGTACCATTTCATGAAACAGGTTCACCTTTTAATTCTGCTACATTCAGCGTTGCTCAAATCTACTGCACTTAATGATCACATCTTGACCATCATATTTAATCATCAATGTCAAATGTCTGGACTATTATGTTTGAAAATCAATGTTTGACATGTTTGATCATCAAAGTCATGTTTGGACTCTACCTTCTTGTCCCTAATTCTAATCTCTGACCTTCCGCCAATTAGCTCTGCTGCAGATCAGAAAAACTAGCAATTGTACTCATTTAAAGAAGCATTCCTGTAGCCTGGGAAACTCTGGTCACTTTTCCTTAATGTATGGTTGTGAGGTTACTGCACTACTTCATTTAATAAGTTTCCTCTTTGGCTTAATTGCACCATAATTAAAGTGGAATGCAGACCTCCATTGCTTCAAAGAGGCATGTTCTTGAGGAGCTAGGATGACAAATTCAATCAGCTTTAAATTAATATGGTACAGTCGTTACTTCAGACTCGCTAAGGTTGTGTGAAGACTAGGATATTAATGTTGTACATAATGTAAAATACTTTTTGCTTGTTAATTATATGCTTAACCTTCACACATCTATTTTTGTGTCATTTTAAACATTTTAATTTATCTGAATTGCTCACCCATCCAGATATTTTTCCTTTAGGTGAATGACCAAAATTCAATATCAAGTACTAGTAATGATTTAAAGGTTCTATAGTGTATTTATTTATTCATTTATTTACGTGAAAGAGACTTTTATGGGGAAGGGGGCACTTTTTCTTTACATTTTGATGCTAACTGTTGTTTTCTTAATTTTGTGTGTTTATGTCCTCCCTCCAGTGGAACTGTGCATGTTCCTTTCTATGCATGTTTGTTTAACAATCAGGGCCTGAACAGTAATCAACATGAAAAGACATAATAAGCTAAGTGTCCGCCTTTTTGTAGAAGTGATCTTTAAATTAAGGGCTGTGTTTTCTCTCTCACTTTGTTTTCAGCACCCTGTTGTCTGTACTATTTCTGTTTGTAAATATGATTATAAAAGCTTTGGATAGGGAGTTTTTGTAAACAGTTACAGTTGACAAAATCTTACATTAAGTTGTTTTGGGATCATTTAAGCTTGGCCTCGACTTTTAGAACTAAAACATTAATCATGATCTACATTTTCCAAGAAAAAATTGCACTTAATTTTCAGAAATGGATTAGACTGTCCTTTCTCTAGATGTGTAGGACTGAACAGAGGAAATATGTACCTGTAATAATTTTCTAACTGGCAAGATCTTGTTAGAGAGTAAGCTTATTCTCTCCAGCAACAGGGTGAAACCAGATCACATTATATTTTTAAGATATACAGTATTAGACAGTCCACATTGTGTAAAAGCATCTCTTGCAACATAAGCAACTGGAAGGAGAATCTGTAACATTTTTCTCATGTGTTAATGCCATGAATGGGGCCTGTTTTTCACAACAAGCCTAACAAATGCCTAAATCTGATTACCTGGTAAGAGACAAGTTTGTGAAGCAACTACATGATGACAGGCTCCTCAGAGGAGTAAAGTTTCAACACGCAAGCAAATCTATACAGGAGTCATTTTTTGAACAGAAGAAGAAGGACCATTGCATGTTAGTTATCAGATCTCAGGAAATGTGAGTGAAGTAAATGCCTCTCTGAAGCAGATTTTAAACTTTGGGAAACAATGCAGGAACTTTAAGTGCAGGGTTATGCTTAATGAAAACAAGCTTAGTGATGAAGGCTGTCTGTTCTACCTGTTGTGGGGTATAGCCCCAGGACAGACAGGCACCATGACACACAAGTCCTAAAGCACATGCTTTTATTTTTCTTTTTGTTGCCTCTTCAGCACAAAGCACAAATCAGTAGCCAACAACACTATTGTTCCATCCCTTCTTTTTCTTTCTTTTTCCTTTTTTCTTGCTTCTTCTGCCACCTCTACTCCTCTCCGGCAGGCTCTGTTGTCCACTTTCCGACTCTGGCTCCCTGAATGGAGTGAGGCAGCCTCCTTTACACTGTACCCGGAAGCACTCCCAGTGCCCTCTGATGATCATCCGGCAGCACTGGTGTGGTGGAAGTGTTGCATGGGCACCCGGAAATATTCCTGGTGCACCCGGATCCTTTCTTGGCTGCACTTCTGAGTGTGGCAGAAGTGCTGCAGTCCAGGCCTCCAGAACTGACTAGGCACCCCTTGGCAGCGGCCACAGGCAACCAGCTGGGTTGAGCTTCCAAGCTCCAAGCCCATGGCCCCGATGCAATCCAGGGGATTTGCTCTCTCGTGTCCCGAGGGAGGTATTGTTGTTGCCATGTCTTCTCCCCCAGTCCTTCTCTCAGAAGAGCATCCCGAACAGGCAAGGCCCCCAGCCATCTGTCACACTGTGGGTAGTAATTCACCTGGACAGAAAGTTCACCATATATTAACATACCTGTATAAGTTTTATTCATATATAAGTTTTATTGTGACATCCTGGCATTTCCAGTCCATCTTTTTCTTTTTAATGTCATATGCAGAGAGAAGCTAACTCTTTCTTATATTTTGGGCAGAGAAACTCTAACTTTGTATGTATTGAATGTTACAAAATTAATATTAATGCTCTTACATAAATTATTATGACTTACAATGCTATATATACAGTATATATATATGTTACGGCCAAAACCCGAAATCGGGCAAAGTGGGAAGTGTCTGGCCAAATCGGGAAATAGCCAATTGGGAAGACACAACGGTTCATAGCGATTTTTCATCTGTGACTACGGATTTCAGTGTGAGCAGTTTCTTGTGTAGAATGGAAAACTCACTTCTGAATCTGCATCTGAATTTTTAAGCATCTTCGCACCTTGAGCGGACAGTCTTACATCAGCACATCGAATTTTGGCCAGGGATTTCTAGCCACTTCATGAAATGGCCGGCCAAAGTAGCATATACACTGGTCATTTCTAGTTATATGGATTTAGGCCACACCTCTAGGCCAAAATACGAAATGGCCAGCCAATTTGGGAACTGACAGAACTTCGGGTTTTAGCCGTAACATTCTATGATCTGGTTCTTGCATCTGAGAGGGCCTGTGGCAGATGTTTGCCGACTGGCAGACCAACCACATGCATTACCTGGTAGGTAACCACAAATACAATCAGATCAAGACTCAGACTATGGATGCTATGAATATACTGTATATATGTATAGAATTGGCAGTGTATATACAGGTAGTTCCCAGGTTATGGACATCTGACCTACGACTTACGAACAAAGTCACAGCTGCGACGCATGTGCCTCAGTAACTGCCGCTCCGTCATCTTTGGCCTGGGGATGCTGCAAGCGGTGGCTGGAGGGGGGCAATTCCTCTGCTCACGCAGTTTAGTGTCCTTCGGGCGGCTCCTGCCAGCAAGCGGTGACCCGTGGTCCATAGTCACCGGGGCCACAGCTATTGCTCGTGTGCAGGACGATGGTTCGCTGCCTGCCCACTACGCCGATGTAGCTACTGCTCCTGACTGGACGCAGGCTGGATGGAGCGGAGGGAGGCATTTCACTGCCCACCCAGCACACACGGCTGGTAATGCTGCAAGCGCTGACCCGGTTGTGGCTGAACGGAGGCCAATGAGGGTGAAGGATGGCAGGGGTAGCATTGTAGTGTGCCTTGAATGGCTGCCTGTTGAATTGGGGTTGGGCGATTCACTACCTGCCTTTGGCCGCACCATGTTCGTTCTCGGTGGGCGGGCGCTGCAGGCAGCAATCTGTAGTGGAGGTGACTGTGTGGTGCGTGAGTAATGAACACCCCCCTCGCCGCCCCAAGTCATTCTCAATTGCAAGCCTGCTTGTACTGTTACGCACATAGCAGGAAGTTGTCTCTTGTCAGTACATCGGACGTGTTGACGGGTGCCTTCCTGCTGTGATAGCGTGTACAGTGCTGTGCAGAAGAGCTCATCTTAACCTTTTGTCTTCACCCTTCAAGAATGTCTCTGAAACACAAATCTGATGCAAGTGCTGGTGATACAGTAAAGAAGAGAAAAACCATCACCATTGAAAATAAAGTAGAAATAATAAAAAGTTCAGAGAGAGGTGAAACTCCATCATTCATTGGCAGAGCACCTGGTTACAGTCGGTCAACAACAGCATTTATTAAAATAAATTAAAATAATGTACCTGTTCCAACTTACATACAAATTCAACTTAAGTACAAACCTACAGTCCCTATCTCGTACGTAACCCGGGGACTGCCTGTATATAAATATGGAAACCAAACCAAAGTATGTTTAAATTCTCCATATTTTGGTGTTTTACAACAAAAACAAATATAGATCTTTAACTCCAGAAACTAAAAAACAATAGTCCATTATACAGACAATTCCAGGAAGGCAGCACAAGTTTTAAACTTCAGCTACATGATAAAAAGGTGACATTTTTAGACAGATTGTGCGTAAAATTGCTGTCACCTCATGTGCTTTACCTGGAGTGGCTAAGCATTGTAGCAGACATATTTCTCTCAGCCCTGGCCATCCAGCTAACTCATCTTTACAGTTCATGTTGTCTTTTGAGGCAGAAAATGTTAGAAACTCTATTAAAAGAACAACTGATTAGAAAACAAGTAGGAAATAACTGCAAAGTGGCTGAAATTTCCAGTTGCTGAATCTGCAGCTTCTCCTGAGAAATAAGACCTTTAATGTACAGCATGCCACCTCAAATATGAGATTGCCCAACTGTGGTGGTCAAGAACAGGACTGTCTTTGTAGTCTTTCTCAATTCAGAATGCGGTGAATCAAACTGAGGACAGCAGGATGATCCTGAATATATCTCTGTGGAAGATGTTATTGAATTGTATTGAGTCCTGCTAGCTGGAGGAAGTGTTCTTACACACTGAGGCACCTAACACGGACGTTTGTCTGGGTTGCAATTCCTGAACATGCCTTTCTCATTCCCTCTTTTAAGTTTAAAGTAAACTGTGCAAGTATAAATGTTCAAAAGAAGTACAGTCTTTGAAGCACCACAAAACCCAAAACAGTCATCACAAATTATCTTTCTTCCTGCATTTCAAATTATTGTGCATTAACCAAAAGAAATAAGGCAAATACCGACTTATTAATGTTTCCCAAAGAAAAGAAAAATGTCAATATTATATAAATGCAGTCAGTTCAAGTTACTGATACTTTATGCAAACAGTCAATACTGGATAGCATTTTTTTTTACTAAAACTAAAAATAAACATGTATTCGGTTAAAGTAGAATTACTAGTTAAATACTGTTGTCTGACTGGCAACTTTGGCTGTTTTTGTCTCAAATACATTACAGTATTTAAATTACAAGTATTTTGTATGCATTTAAGTGTAAAACACAGTCATATTTAATTTATTTTATAATATGTTTAAGTCTTTCGCAAGAATCTGCAAGCAAAAAGTCAAAAGGTTTGGGGGACCAGATAGGTTCCCATTAAGTTTTGGCGACTGTTCAAGTAAGAAAGTGTTCTTTGTTCTCTGGCTCCAAATGTGCAGTTTGTCCCCATTTCATTCCAGGTTGTCAGACAGCCAAGCAGTCAGTCAGAGTTCCTTTTCAAGATAGATCAGTGGATTGAGCCAAGTCTGTTATTAAAGTTCTTCTTCTGGGTCAGCAGTGGCAAGGCTGTTGAAGGAACAGATAGGCCAGTTAGCTTTGTGAATAGATTCTCTTGAGCCCCCTTTAACTTGTACCCCCATAATCAGTAACCTCGGTCATGGTTGTGACAGGTTTTCATCATAACAAAATTGCAGCTAATATTAGTCTTTCTTAAATTAGTGCACTTCCAGCAAAAAAAAAATCATGAGAATATGAGTACTGAGTATTACATTGAAGCTTGATCTTTAATGACAATGATTTTTACATATATATATATATATATATATATAGATACATATTGATATATATATATATATATGAGGTATACGGTCAACAAAATATTCAGTTCAAATACTGCTAAAGACAACTTTAGGTATGGATGAGAGTTTTCTCTGACATTTCTTCTGATATTAATAAAAGATTCCTTAGTATCTCCAAATAGTGCAACTAGGATGGTGTATGCCATTTTACAGTCTTGGTCTTGTGGACAATAATAAAAAGAAAAACAAAATATATAAACTGGCAGATTAAATAACCAAATATTTATAAACAAAAGGGAAAGATACGTTTAGCATTGTGTACAATTAAAAAGGATGAGGAGTCCTAAGGAAGATAAACCTTGTAGATGAAAATTAGAATTTTAAGATTAAAAGTACATGAATCCTCTGCATTGATATATACAATGAAGTCAAGTAGTTTTAATGAAATGTGAATTTAACATCCATTCTGACCAACTTCTAAAATCTGCTTTTAATTAATTCTTTGAATACATTTAGCATTTGTGAAAACGTTCCGTTACTAGTTTAGAGCTTTTTCAAACAAAGTGTTGCAATTGTTTTGATTAAACTAATGGTCCAGAACATGAATCAAAATTAAATAAATCAAGGAAATCAAATATCTATCTATCTATCTATCTATCTATCTATCTATCTATCTATCTAT
>JANRMT010062833.1:23404335-23442204 GCA_026402145.1 Polypterus bichir lapradei | reverse complement strand
TATCTATCTATCTATCTATCTATCTATCTATCTATCTATCTATCTATCTATCTATCTATCTATCTATCTATCTATCAAGGATGGGGTCCCAGTCATTTTCTGGGGCATAATAACTCATATATTGAAATAATTTAACACAAATAGGGGAAAAAATGGAGAAATCTGCAGATAGATAGTGATCCAGTGGAAAATCTAAAGCATTCTTCTGATGTTTTGTGATAGGAATTCTAACTTCTGCACTAACATCACACACCTTTATCTGTCTATAGATAGATACAAATTAAGGTGAGTTTCAGAACCCTTTACAATGTCATGAGCAACAACATTTGCTTCTGTATTATCAACCAAAAAAAAAAAAAATTATACTCTATCGCAAATTTTCATACAAAGAATGTAACTGAAAGTGCTTTACAAGATACCAAAGAAAAAGTTACAAGAAAAAAAGAAAAACAACAAATTAGAAATAAATAATTACATGAATTAGATACTAAATTTATTGAATAAAAATTAATCAATACATACTTACATAACATAAATGCACAAGTAATGGATAAAGTAAAGTCCTTAATTACAGATTTGTTTCTACACCTCTCGTGATTATAATTATAAGTCCAATGCTATAAGATGGCCAGGTAGGACAGAAAAAGTATAAAACTCCAGCAGGTGTCATGCTGGAGAAAAAAAAATCCCCATGGGTTTCAAGGCTAGAAGACCACCCAGGTACCACTGGGCATTCTACCTCACATAAATATACTTAAGTAGTTCCTATTGTTAGTAACATTCATCCTTGGAGATTCGACCCAGTGGGTCTTGTCGACAGCTGGAGCATCTGCACTCATTCCAACATCCCATGCGACTGCACAGTACTTTGATCAGATGGTGGTTGCACAATAAGCCACCACAGTAAAACAAAAAACAAAACAAAGAGAAGTAGATATTTAAACTGATTACAGATGTCTGTTTCCCTTGGATGGTATTACCATAAACCTGAATGCTCCACAACTCTGCTTATATATGGGGACGCTAGCACTTTCTGATCGTCAGCTAAACAAAAAATGTATTTGATTAGCAGCACCTTGTTCTTATTACTTTAATAATTGATACATACTTACCTTTTCACATATGGCTTCTACATATTGGCTTATTTTGTAATGGTTAGTGAGATTTTTGTCAAGAATACCAAGTATGATGTGATCTTTAAAAGAGTCAGGGGTTTTTCAATTTAGTGATACTATAACACTCACAAATTCTTTGAACTTAAAGCCCACGAATGTAATCCTGCAAGATTCTCTTCAGTCATATAGGTGGGAGCATAAATCTATTAAAATTAATGGAGAGAAACAAAATCTTCAATTTTGCTTGTCTGTTTAATCCTTTAGGGAGAATAGCACCCATCAAGCTAGACAGGCCCACAACAACGCATGCGTATGTACACACTTTATATAATAGACATTACGGAATTAGATATACACAAGAGTGCAGTGTATAGCATGTCCAAATATCCTGAAATGCTCAAAACCCCTGTCCTCAAAAACAAGCTGATATTTATCCTTTTTTATTACTCACATACTGTATGTTCATGCATGTACGAGTGTGAATGCCATTGTTAATTCAGTTTTTGTTGTCAGCTCCCCATATCGATAAAATTAAGCATTGAAAATAAGTGTTCACTCTTTGAAACTTTAGACTTTAATTTTAAATCTCATTATTTAAAAGAATTGTTGATGTTGTATAGAACATTACATGTTATATTACCCTTTTTCGGCATTTAATGGTCATTCAACATGTTTTAATCAGTTATATTTCTTATTATTTTGTAACGTCTGTCAGATTATTTTTCCTATCACAGTCCAATGACTTCTTGGCAATGCATTATAAACGCAGAAGAAGAAGAATGTGTGTCTGTGTTGTCTGCCGTTAACTTTAATCCCAGTTGTAGATGGATTCTTCTTTTGACCTGTTGCTGCTATGATAACTTGGGTCACTTGTAGCTGAGTCACAAAGAGGCCTTTCCACTCCAGGAATATGATTTAAAGAAAATATAGAAGTGGGGTTATGGTGGAGGAGGATAGTCAGTTTGCTTATAATTAGTGTAAATGACAGCACTACGCCATATAGACAATTTCATGCTGAAAATTAATATAAAAAGAGCCATCAACCTGTTGACAGATGACAAACACTGCACTTGCATGAATCAGGGAAAAAGAATTTGATATTGACAACTTGTATAGTCTGCTAATAAAAATTATCAGCAGGCATGAACTTATATATGCAATATGTTGTACACTTAATTCTCCAGTGTCTTGGGTTTTGCAGAAACAGTTTACCAGTAATAACAGAAAGGAATCAAATGTGGCCAGAACAGTACTGAGTATGGCAAGAATACCTATAAGTTAGAAAATTATGGTGTTGGTCTAATGGTAAGGTGGCCACAACTATAGAACATGAAATAAAGAGCTATAAAAAGAAAATTTTAATTTTGTTTAAGATTTGAGTCATTTAGATTTTGACTCTAAGGGATAAACTTCCCATAGTACAAAGCCAAATGAGAACCAGCCTTCACATGGCACTCTGTGCTGCTTTTCCTTTTGTGACCACAAGTACGAGCCACTGAAGGAGAATAGCACTGGATGTTAAATAATGTATACTAGTCAGAAGTCTTTCTAAAATGCAATATGTTAACTACCCTGTATTTATAACCATATTATGAAACCACAATGGTTTATGTTGAACGGCATATCAGTAGCATGAAAAAAGCATTTTGATTTCTCTTAATTTAGAATATTATGCTTACTTATCAAACAGGCAATACTGAAAAGATTTCACATTAGATTAACTTTTGTATAAACACTTTCAAGAATGCTTAGCAAACATTACAGGTAAGCTTTATCCATCATGAGGGGTTAGGTTCTTGGAAAATACAGTATTTCGCAAATCTGTGTTAGGTAAATAAAAAGACTTCACTAATAACTAGAGTTTACATTCCTGAGTCTTGAGACTATATCATTTATTTGCCCGTCAGTCTGATTCTCTGCACAAGGTGATGAAACACACCATGTCCCTTACACGCAGAAAAGCAAGTCTGCTACTACCGTAGGACACATATGTTGCTATCTAATTATGTGTAAGAATGGAAATGATCCTCATTAACAGTTTGCATTACAGTTTTTTTAAGAATATTCAGAATAATTCTCAATTGTAGTGATACTTGTTTTGGATATAGTACTCCCATATAATTATGCAAGCTGTAAACGATGCTATATAATATAAAGATTGATTCACTGACAGATCTCAGTGTATGTTTTGTAATGAATCTGATTCCCTTCCGTTTACTGTTTATTGTATTTTACCACAAAGACCAGGCTTTCCATGGACCTGTTAAAGGTAAAGTAGGTTCAGTTAAAGGGACGGTTGGGTGCACTGGTATAGTGAAGAATTAGTGCCCAAAGACCCAAACCCCACCCCACCAACACAGTAGAGGTGAGAGCACTTCCATGAAAAAAAATTGAACCCTGTTTTCTCATTCCCATATTTAGCATTTGCACACATTTAACTTTTGTTTGCTTTTTTGGATGCCATTGTTGAAATCAAAATGCTCTTTTAAAGCTATGTTTACAAGGTAGCTAAAAGAAACTCTGTCCTAATTTTTTTCTTTAATAGTCCGATTCATTTTGCGACTAATCCAAATCTGAGAGGTCTATCCTATCAGACAGATACAAACCAAAGATGCTGGTTGTTGCTTTACTTTGCAATATTGGTAAGCTCATGATAGCAAGAAAAAAAAAACCAAAATATTAAAGATCAGAGCTGTTGGTCTGAGTACATCTCTCACTGCTGGTGTTCTGTAGAAAGGAACAAGTGTCCCAAAGGACATGAAACAGAACTGGTTAGAGTGTGATGGGTTAGGGGTAGGGTTATTGGATGCAAAATAGTCGTTATGAGAGTAGCATATATCATTTTTGAAAAGTTTTGATTCTATATCATTTATTTTCCTAATCATACTTCTCTTAAAAATCAGATATATAGTATGTCCCATATGAGTGAAAAAGATGTGAATTTAGCTGTAGAGTGAATGCAAGGTTTTATGTAAGGGTTCAACAACGGCACAGTTGCTATCAACAAGATAGTAGTGTTTATTAAAATAATAACAATCTCAAACAACATAAAGAATAATAATTAATTGTTTAATAGCAATAATTAGTCATTCAATAGACCAAACTGGATAATAGCTATTAATCCTAAAAATAAAGTAGTAAAAAATATATATAACAAAATAAAAAATACCAGTCCTGTTCTAATAGGACCCTGAGAAATCTTTCACAATTTCATGCATTTAACACTTTTTTCTTGCTGGTCTCCAGAAACACACTACATGGGTGTTCCACTGTATTTCTAACTCATTTATCTCTTCACTGAAGTCAGAAACTCTTCAAACAAGCATTTTTTCAGAGATCAAATTATATTACACCTATGCAGTAACTGGCCAATTTTTTGAAGTTTAGAGGAAATTTGCTGTGGCATTAAAATATAATAATGAAACATTTTGAGACCCCAATATTATAATTTATTTATTTTTATTCAAATATTGACCTGGGGCTGTCAGGCTGCTCAGCACATCTAAGTAAGCTTGTGGTTGGCTAGAATGTGACGAGGTGGGCAAGAAAGACAAGAAGAACAGGCCTTTTCTATCATGCTCACCACGACGCTCACTTCACATGACGCATAGGACAGTATTTATGGCACAGGTAATATTTTGACAATTTCAACTTCCACTGATGTTTTAGATAAAGATGTTACTTTTGGTATTTTAGCAATAGCCAGTTTTGTCACCTGCTTGATTTACGCAGCGCTTAGATGTTCTCTTTTTCTTATCATGATGCGTCTTTTCATTGTTTGATAGCTACCTTATTGCAGATTTCAAGTATTTTCATATTTGCCTTCCTGTTGTCTGTGACATCACGGAACACAACACACTAGTTTATCACCGTTTTGTTTAGCCTAAAAATTCACAATTTTTTTTTCTCTTTCAACAATTAAATATATATTTTTTGTGGCTGGCTGGAAGCCTCCCTTGCTCATGGACCAGCTGGTGGGCGGATGGTGTATGACTGATTGAATAAGCATTAAAAGGAAATAGTGCTTAAAGTTGGTTTTTCCTTACACATATAAAATAAAAGATAGCATAAGACAAAAGTATTTCAACTTTGACAGTCACATGAACTGTAATGGAGTGTCACTCCATTTACAGTTGTTTCCTGCCTTCCTATTGCTACCATTTTAGGCTCAGAACCACTGGACGTATTCTAAATTAAGAAATTTAATAATTCATTGATGGATGGATAGTCACATGAATTAACAAACATTAAAACACAAAGCAGAGAAATGTCAGTGGTGTTTCTGAGGCCTAGTGAAAACCTTAAAGGTGGAAGGGATTACAGAATTTGGCTGTGACTTAACAACACGTACTTAAAGCAACATTATCTAATTGAATAGAGCACTTCTCATTTAGTAAATTGTGCCTACATTAAATAACATAATACACTCAACATCAAGGTAAACCATTCAGCTACAGCCTCAGTTTGACAGCAGACATAAACAGAACAACACAAGTTACCAAAGTCTGCCCATATAGTTAATACCATTACAAGAATTTAAGAGCTGAATTGCTAAAAAGCAAATATTAAAAAAGTTATGCTTTCATTTAATAATGGTATTTAACCATACATGTGCATTCTGGGTCTGTACATACAACAGTCTCACTAAGTGCTTTTCTGCACGTTTGAAATACAGCCGCAGGTTATTGCTGTTTAGATAAGTACATGTTGAGTGAGGGGGAGCAATGCCTTTACTTTTCAACTGGGTGTGTCGTCTTTCCAAGGGTTCCATTCCCATTTCTTTTTGTCATTAAACATTCCCTACTTTTTGTACTAAGATTGCAGGTGCTTCCTAATCTTGAATAATTTATCTTATTTATGAGGAATTTTTTTTTAGAGCAGCATGTGAGGCCTATGTATTTAATACAGTCTTTATTTTAGCAGGTTTATTTACATGGTGGTAGACCTGCCTATTCATGATGAGGTTATGTTTGACAACTGCGCTTCACTTGCTCTGCTCTTTAATTCATTTGTTTTGTAAGGTAAAGCAAAGCTCCCAACTGGCCATGCTACACTTGATTTAGGAAATGCACATTATTGGAAGGAAATGGTGTTGCATTCCTATTGTCATACATTTAAAAGAAATATTAAAATGTTTTCAACCCCAGAATGGGCACACACCAAGTAGCCCAAACAAAAAATGATAGTGTGGAGAGTAATCTACTGTCTGGCATGCCAAAGTGGGTGCCCTATTACGAGTGTCTGTAACCTCTGAGTCATCTATCATAATGTCTAGATCAGTGATTTTCAACGTTTTTGACTTGTAAGCCATTATTAGCTTGAGAAATTCTTCGCGGACCTCTACAGTGTTTCGAGCGCTACATAAGTTTGAAGAGCTCCCCTTTGAGTTTTGTGTGCCGACATTTACTAACGTTAGATTGAAGAGAGGGGAAGGGAGCTCATTCCTCTTGGAGTGTTGTGTGTCTACATTTACTAACATTACATTGAAGAGAGCTCCCTTGGAGTTTTGAGTGGCTAGATTTCTTAACATTGACTCACAGATGTGTGGGAGAGGAGTTTTTTGCACACTTAACATATAAGTTTTGAGCTTCCAGATTTATTAACAGTGCAGAATACCACAGAGCGGTGACATGCCTTGCCTGTTTTTGGTGATCCAACAGCTGGGAAAGAAAGCACTAAAATGTATGCTTTACCTGATTCTCACAGATCGGCAAAGGTTTTTCTGGACTGGTGTCATTGGGAAACACTGGTCTAGTTTTTGCACATATTTCAGTAACAAACTAAAGGTTTTAAAACAACATGGAAAACAATACACTAATAGATAAGATGGAGCTGTCTGTATTGCTGACTAACAGTAGCCCAAGCACTGTCTGAAGTATAGAATATAATGTGAATGCTGCATTATCTTGTTTTTATATGATTAGTGCAATTTCCTACTATATCATAAAGGTGTAAGTCAGGTGAAGACAGAACAGAAAAAAATTAATACAGTGCCTTCTTAAAGTATTCAGACCCTTTCTCCATATTTTGTTATGTTGTAGCCTTTTGCAAAATTCATTGAAATTCATATTTTCCCTCACTGAGCAACACACAATACCCCAGACTGTCAAAGCAAAAATAAAAAAAATAAAAAACTGAAATATCACAGTAACACAAGTATTCAGCCCCTTACTCAGTACTTATTTGAAAGAACTCTGGCAACCATTTAAGCCTGGAATCTTCTTGGATATGATGCCACAAGCTTTGCACACCTGGATTGAGGGATTTTCTGCCATTCTTCTGTGCAGATCCTCTCAAGCTGTTTTCAGGTCTTTCCAGAGATAATCAGTTGAGTTCAAGTCTGGGGTAAGGGGCACCTAAGGACATTCACAGAATTATCCCTAAACCACTTCTGTGTTGCCTTTGCTTTGTGCTTAGGATCATTGTCCTGTTGAAAATTAAACCTTCAATCCAGTCTGAGGTCCAGAGTGCTCTGGACCAGGTTTTCATTAAGGATATCTCTGTTCTTTACTCTGTTGTGCTTTTCCTTAATCCTACCTAGTCTCTCAGCCCCTGACACTGAGAAACAACCCCACGATATGATTTAGCCACCACCCTGCTTCACTATAGGAATGGTATTACACATGCAATGAGCAGTATCTGGTTCTTCCTGCTGAAGGTTAAGGCCAGTCAGTTTAAATTTGCTTTCATCAAACCAGAAAATCTTGTTTCTTATAGTCTTAGAGTACTTTAGGATAAGTTTTTGCAAACTTTATGTGGGCTTTCATGTGTTGTCTGGCCACTCTTCCATAAAGCCCAGGCAAGTTGAGTGTTGCAATAGTAGTTGCCCTTTTGGAAGCTTCTCCCAACGGGTTCATGGTCAACTCTCTCACCAAGGCCCTTCACCCCGATTTCTAAATTTATCTTACAGCTCTAGAAAGAATTGTGGCTGTTACAGACTATTTCAAGAATTATGGAAGCTACTATGCTCTCCAATTTTTTCTAGTCTTCCCCAGATCTGTGCCATAACACAATCCTGTCTCTAGGCTCTGCAGGCAATTCCTTCATCCTCATAACTTGGCCATTGCTCTGATACACATTGTCAATTGTGGGATCATCTACAGACAGGTGTGTTCCTTTCCTAATCGTTTCCAATCAATTGAACTGACCACATTATAGTTAGTGTCTGGAAAGTGGTCTGAACAGTCAACTATACAAAGTCCAAGCTGTCTGGGCATTTCTCCCAATTACTTATCTTTGCTTTTACATATAGTCCACACTTGTAGACAACAGGAGAGTTACCTCCTATAGACTACATCACCTACAGTATGATAATCATGGTAAGAGGTAAGGCAATGTAAGACAGTGAGATGTCCAAATGAAAGTGGACACCCCAACTTGTCACAAGACCCACTGCTTTCAATCCTTTAGGACATAGCCTAAGAAAACAAAAGCCAATAACAAACTACTTAAGAACATTTATGTTTTGCAGAATGTCCAATGAGGGCTGGGCAGTCTTTTGGCCTGGATCACCTTTTTTTCTCCAGCTTAACTATAGTTTTTTTGGGGTTTTTTAAAAAATTTTTTCTGTTCTCCCAGGCCATTTGACCTTATCATTTGACTGTCACTTCAAAACTTAAAGAAAAAAAATCTAGAAGGACTCTCTTAATCGTATATCTTTCTTATGTACATGTGCATTATTTATTACCTTTTGTGTGCTATTTATTCATTATTATTGTTATCTAGATGTAATGTGTTTTTGTTTTCAAGTAACTAATTCTTTGACATGTTGTAAAGCACTTTGCGCTACATACTTTGTATGGAAATGTGCCATAGAAATAAATGTTGTTGTTATAAGACAAAATTAAATTCTGATATGTTATTTTAGCTATTGTGAACATATTGTATATGTGCAACATATCTTTAATACCTCTGATTATTGAAAACAAAAGTAATTATTCATGGATGCAATAAGAAGTTCCTCATCGACAAGCAGGGTCAGAATACTGCTAAAGGCAAAACAAGAATGAGTAACTAGAATCGTCAAGAGAAAAGTCAAAAATCAGTATCAGAAAAGGATTGTATCCAGAGCAAAAAATCCTAACGCTATGACCTACTTGGAAGTAAGGCTAAATATTGCAATAAAGAACAAAAGGCAAAATGCAAGAATAGATTATACTACTCACTAAATACAGAACTATTGCAAATAAGGATAAATATTTGTTCAAATGCATCAAATACAAAGTACAAACTTCTTCTTTTTCTTCTTCTTCTTCTTCTTTCGGCTGCTCCCATTAGGGGTTGCCACAGTGGATCATATGTCCGCATATGGATTTGGCAAAATTTTACACCGGATGCCCTTCCTGACGTAACCCTCCATATTTATCCCGGCTTGGGACCGGCACAAAGAAACACAATAGTTTGTGCATCCTCTGTGGCTAATTAAGATAAATAAAAAACAAAAATGTCTATCATTCAGCTGATTGTAGAATCATTAAACTATGTCAAAAATAATTTATACAGAAAAAACAGGCAGCAAAATGACCTAAGAATAAACGAGAGTTTTATAGACAGAACTGGCAATCTTGGAGCATTAGGAAGTGCACGATTCTGAACTTTAAACCATCGCATCGATGACATAACACATCGCACACTACCAGCTGTCCCAGCATAACAATGGGGGAGATAGCACAAACAAATGCACCACAAAATTGTGGAATTTATAAAAAAGAAAAACAAAATGAAGACATAAAAAATTGATAACGTCAAATTCAGCACCATATAAAACACCTAACAGAGATCAAAACACCTGAAAAAGTGAAGCGAGTAATATAAAAAAAAATAAAAACATTGTAAGATTATAACAGCTGGAAGACATAACGTTGATTGAGAAACCACCAAGTAATCTGAACATACTGTGCCAGTCCAATTTCTATTTTTCACTAAAGCTGTCAATGTTCTAACCAAACATTCCAATTTGTGTAGATATATATTTACTAAACAGTTCTGCCACAATGTCTATAATATTGGCAGAAAAATAAGATAAAACATGGTGCATATAACACAAAAACAAGCCAGAGGATACCTGGGAGAAAATACATTTACTCTAACGTTCAATTCAAAGTCCATTCCAGAAAGTATAAGCCAGTGCAATGAGGGATAAGGCATCAAAACCTCAAGTTTTTGTAATAGCTGGGCCCTGCCATCAGCCACCTTTAAAGGTTGTGTTCTTACAGAGTGAAAAAAGAGATTTAATAACAAGGAAATGAATTGTCTGTTTTTGGGGAAGCAGGAGAAAGGCATGACATACTGCAGACAAGTGTTAAAAGTCCCAGAATAGACAAAAATAATGAACAAAATCCCTACATGCACACTTATCAGTCAGAAATAACTTTAACTTTTTCAGTAATTATTGAATTTTACACACCTTAACACATAATGTACCTAAATTAATAGCCCCAGTCTATTCAGTTATTCACCACTACTTTACAGCGACATCTGAATTCAGATTGTTGTATAATTTCTGAAGGTCTCCATAGCTGATCACTGTGTCTTTTTAGAATGTCACACTAAGCCTCTACTGTCTTTCCAGTCTTTAATGCTTTCTGTATAATGTCATGCCAATCAAGGTGTGCCAGTCAAGTTCTGAATGGAATTGTCTGAGTAGGTCTTGATTTATAATTCTTTGAAATTCAGCGCAAACCTAAATTAAAAATAAATAAATTATGGTTGTCCGAGGTAATGACAGTCGTACAACTGGAGAATATTTGGGGTGCCAACCCAGCCCTCCTTGTTTACTTTCAGTCTCAACAAAAACACATGCCATAAACTTTGGTGATATTCTCAGTTTAACCTCAATGGACTACAATGTTTGTCTAAGATTCACCAAGCTCGGATTGTGAAAGAGGGGTTCAGGGAGCATAAAGTATCATTTTTATACATGAATGGTCCACCACAGAGTCCTGACCTTAGCCACATTGAAAGGGTTTGGGATGTGGTGGAGAAGACTTTACTGAATGGTTCAACACTCACGTCAACATTACAAGATCATGGTGAAAAATGAACACAAATCTGAATGAACATACATGTTGAGATGTTGCATAAGCTCGTCAAACAATGCCTTGATGACTGTGCACCATAATCAAAGTTAAGGGTGGTCCAGTGCAATATTAAAGTGTGTGACTTTAATTAAGTTAATTAACACAATCCTTAATTCTTTAAAGTAATCTCATGCAACAACTAAAATAGGAATTTAATTATCTTTGAACGCCTGGTCTTTGTAAATATGTCCTGTTTCTTTATCTTTTGCTTTTTCCACTGTTTCTACATTTCCTGTTTCTTTTTGTAGGGTGCAATAGGAGCTTAACGTGACATATGTACTAAATAGATAATTTATGAATTTTATCATTATATTATATCTACTAGGTAACTTGCAATGAATTGCAATGCCCTGCTGTTATTTAAACATTTAACAAAAATAAAAAATAATTTAGCAATAGTGTTTGCCATAAATATGGCTAAATTAGTTTAAAATGTGAATGTTAAAAATGCAGTTTCTATGTTAGCATAAAGTGGAGAGAAGTTATTTTAAATAATAATTGCTGTATCTTTATTAGAAATGTATTATGTTTAAAAGAAAGCTTTTCAAAAATGTGCGGTATAATCGAAAAGGGGACATTGTAGAAAACAAGGGGCCTTTCTGTATTGCTAATTGAGACAGCACATTAACTTTAAAAAGGATAAATCTATGCCTAATTATCAAGTAGGCAAAAACAGTCAGACAGAGCCAGTGTCACAGCAGGACCAGACACCATAACTAAAACTATACGCAGACAAAGTTCTTTAGCAGCTACTGACAATGCAAATGCCTCAAATAGAATGGTTGTCGAGACTGGTAGGTATTATGCAAAAAATATGAAAGAGTTCTATAATCACACACTTGTCACTTATGTGTATTATGCATTTCTCATTGAGGCATCCACAGCATTGCTGTTTCATAAAACTCTTACATTTCATAAGGTTAATTCTTAGATTTCCTGAATACCAAGCAGATTATAAAAGCACATAAATAAAACAAAAAACAATGTTTGACTAAGAAATGCTGGGTTATTTAAGTCAGAATAAAAGTCAGTGTCGACAGGCACTTTCAGGAACAGGCTCAGCCACTTACATAAAGCGCCAAATGGAACATTGGCCTGACTCTTCATTCTCATGTTAAGTAATAAAAGGCTGGCTGTAGCTTTTCAGTCTGCTCTCAGCCACAGACAATGGCAATTGCAGAGCAAGACTAATAACAGGATTTAGCATAAATCCACCACAGGAAGTGAACAGTGGTACTGGCAAATAATTAACCAGTGAACATTTTATGGTGGCATCAAAACTGCACGTGTCCTACAGTTTTAGGTGATTGATAATGTGACCGCAATGCTGATTTTTGTGCATGCAAAAAAAAAAAAAAATAAAATAGACAAAAGAGTAACTCAGTGTTTAGATTTTAAGTGGCTGCTGGGGGGCTCTTGTCATCTTCTTAATCATTTCCTTTATTTAGGTCAAGAAGGATAAAATATTGACAGTGCTTGCCAAAAGTGTACGATAACTTAGTTAATGTACATACCACATAGCAATGCAACTCAGTCCATTTTAACATATAATGAGAACTAATACAAATTTTGTAGGTGGCGTAGTGGTGTCATGACATTTTGCCTCACAGCTCCAGTGACATGGGGCCAAACTCTGGTTCACTTGTTGAATGGGATTTTTGCCAGTTGGTTGGTCAGCTTTTCATTCCAGTAGTGCTTATAGGATATAATAATAATAATAAATAGGCCTAATATGATCAATTGTGTTTATAAACTGCAATGGACTGGCATCCTATTCAGGGCTGGTTCCAACATTGTGCCCCAAGCTGTTAGGACAGGCTCTAGCTTCCTGTGAACTGAAATGTGAATTATGCTAGTTCAGAAAATAACTAAATATGATGGAATATTTCTTTATTTTACCGCAACAGTACACTGTAAAAATAATACCTTTGAATCAAGTTTTTAACATAAATAGTTGAAAATCACATAACAGTGATCTTCATTTTTTCTTAATAAATGCTTTTTTATCCTAATATTTGGATTTACATGGCAATATCTCATAACTGTACGGACACATATGAATTCCTGCTTAGGCATTCTGAAGTCTGCATATTATCCTCAGGTCTATGTGGGTTTCTTTACACATGCACAGATTAGGTTAGTTGGTGTCCCGGGTTTAAGAGTGAAGGCCTGCTTCTGTGTTGTCCCCAATACTGCTGAAATAGCCTCAAGTTCCATATTACCATGTGACAGTGAAAATGTGTTCAGGACAGACAAATTGATGAGTTGTTTCATATTACTTGCCAGCTTACCACAAAGACTGCACCACTGCACTCTTAAAAATATTGGTTCTTTAGTGGCCTTTTACGGTTCTTTACTGGGTTGTGTGGTTCCTTGTTGAACCTTTGTTGACAAAGCACCATTTCATTCTCAAAAGGGTTCTTTGCATATAAAGTTAGTTCTTTGTGCTTTGTAAAAATTCCTAATATGTAGGAAAAATCTCCAGTATATGATAGGCTACCTAGCAGGCCACTAACAGATTAAGAAAATCTGGACTTAGCCTGTGTTATTGTATGCAAAAGTCCTTGTAAAATCAGGAACCCATTGGTATTTCACAAATCTGTTACCGTCTAGTCATGGTTGTTGAATGTATGGAGACTGTTAGGGAGCTAAATAAATAAAGGCTGTTTCTGGAACCTTCACGCAGATGGGTCTTTTGGGAACCAAAAACAGTTCCTCTGTGGCATCACTTCACTCTGTCATTTACATTTTTTAAAGGATCAAAGGAAATGGCAGGACCTGAATTTTAGTTAAAATCTAACATAATAATTGGAATTCTGCCATCCACAAGATGTGAATCTTATTAGCTTGTGCAAAGCATTGCACGATTCGGGCAGAAATCTACATTTAACTCACCTACACCAGCTAAGGTTATTAAAAACATAACAAGAACCTAACTTACCTTACTTGCTTGGTAATTTGCTTTGGTCATGTCCTACATTTAAACTGACAGATAGGCTTGCATTTACATTTCCTCTAAAGCCTCTAATAGCACTATTCAGTGTAACACCAACATCCTGTCATGAAAGGTCCATTTTGACATCTTACACTACTACACTGCTTAGTCATCATCTTATCATGCTTATTTAAAAGAAACTACTGTCCATAACTCATCTTATTTTACTTAAAATTAACAAAAATACATTTTGTCCACTAGGAATAGTCCTAAGTGTTTCAAGAATTTTGTCAAAATGTATTAATACTGTCCTAAAACAAATAACCTAGGTCTCTGTTAACATGTTGATGTTTCAACATACTGTAAATGAGGGAGTGCTTTATGTTGGGTTGTCTGATTATGTAGGTGTATGAATAGGGGCATGGAGGAGGATTAATTTGATATTAAACATAAATGAATGGCACTGAAGATTGATTGTATCTAGGACTGATTTGTGTCTTAAGGGGGAGGGACAGAGGCAAGACAGTAGACATATTAAGGGGTGTCATAACTGATCATACACAACTTTTTGGAATAACTGCACAATTCCAAACTGTCATGATTTAAAGAATAGATTGTAGAATAGAAGAGACTGGAAGAGTCATAGGAGGTTTAAAGTATACTTGAATGATGGGATGCAATAAGATTTATAAATTATATATTTTGGGATGCCTCTTAGCAAATTTCTATCCATCTAGCTCAGGGGTCCTCAATCCCAGTCCTGGAGAGCCGCAGTGGCTGCAGGTTTTTGTTCTGACCTGGTTGCTTAATTAGAAAGCAATTCTTGCCAATAAAGCACTAACAAGCTATGAAATTAAATTAACTCTGCTATGTCAGGTCATTCTCATATCCTAGATTTTCTTTCCCTTTCTATCATGCAAATGATTTGAAGGCTAAAATGGATGAGTAATTCTCAGTCCTTCACTTTTTTCTCTTCATTTTTCTTCCAAGTATTTAATTAAACCCAATAGTGCAGATAAATACACACAGGTGTAAATGTAAATAAGCTAAATGGAGAAATGCTGCTCTCTCTTGTCATTTGCATGTTATTGATAATAAGGAGCAATTAAAATAGCTGTTTAAGACAAAATTAAGCAATAAGGGCTCAAAATCACTAAAGTGAAGCAGAAGTGTTACTTTAGCAATAAGTGCTTTTTATTAAGCAACTGGGTTGGAGCAAAAACCTGCAGCCACTGCGGCTCTCCAGGACCGTGATTGAGGACCCCTGATCTAGCTTATATATATATACATATATAGTTAGGATATAGCGGGTTGGATAATGGATGGATGGATATATAGTCAGACATGTATAAGTAGGGGATATCTTCAGGGCTTCTGTAATAAATAATTATATTTGTAATTCCACTCCAGACCATGGACTGGCACTGTTGCTTATGCCTCTTCCCTTTCTGTCTTCAGATCTTTAGGATCATTGAAGCATTTTACCCTGGGTCCCATATAAGAATCAACACCAATGAAATGAGTCAGTCAACCTGGTAATCACATACATATAAGATTCATCTAATCATTCAGATTCATCATTTTTCTTTCAGCCTGCTAATTAAACAGGGATCGGCCAGGGTACCCTAAACCTTTATATTTTATCATTTGTATTTTTACAATATATACACGTATATTATGATGAATAGGAATGTAAACGCTGCACTTTCTAGAGTGGGTTTAGTTTTGGGGGAAGACACACTTTCTTACATACAAGTGTCAGAATGTTGTGGGATCAACTGCCTTAAGCCACAACTCTCATATGTCAACAGGCCCGGTTCTAGAGGCGAAGCCGCCATTGTGCCATTTAATTTCAGCTGCCCCCGCACCCTATAATACCTTCACTCGTTTTCTAAACCAGTGTATTTAAAATTAAAAATTTTCGCAATTTCCTTAATGTCAAAAAAAATTAAAGAAAATTTCTTTGTAAGTAGAAGAAAACTTGACTTACGCATTTAACAAATCAGCGACAAGTTTAATTAATTAATTAGTAAAATTCTGATTAACACTACAAAAACTTTTGATTGATGTGCTACATACTTGAGCTGCCACAATTCACATGTTGTGACTTGCCCGTTTTTCTTTGAAGCAAGTTATTGACGTTAGATTGGAAAAGACGAGCCCCGCACCGAGCCTGCATTTTGTTGAGGACGGCCGCGGCCACCTTCATGCATGCATCCTTTGCACAACCAGCAGAACCGGGCCTTTATGTCAAGGCAATAAAAGTCATGAAAAGTGTCCCTCTTGCTAATCCTTTGGCTTTTTCACTGGCTATGGGGCTTCTATATTTCTTCTCAGTCTCAAATATGGCATCCTTTGAAGTCTGCAATGAAGTTGGGTTTTTATTAAAGAGTGGTTCAATCTTTTTTCTGTAATATTTGTTGCTGAAATACTCTGAATCTGTTTCTACTACTCCAAGAATAAAGCAGGTGTTTTTAAACAAACTGTTTGTGTATTTGTGCAACCCAGAAAGCAAATCTCTCTCTAATATATATATCCATCCATCCATTATCCAACTCAATATATCCTAATTACAGGGTCACGGGGGTCTGCTGGAGCCAATCCCAGCCAACATAGGGCACAAGGCAGGAAACAAACCCTGTACAGGGCACCAGCCCACTGCAGGGTGTACACACACCAAGCATATACTAGGGACAATTTAGAATCACCAATGCACCTAACCTGCATGTCTTTGGACAGAAACCGGAGTACCCAGAGGAAACCCATGCAGACAGGGGGAGAACATGCAAACTCCACGCAGGGAGGACCCAGGAAGCGAACCCAGGTCTCCTAACTGCGAGGCAGCAGCACTACCCACTGCGCCACCGTGCCGCCCTATGTACATACAGTATATATGCATCTTATATATAAATGTCTACGCGTGGAAGTGTGTGTTTGTCTGTCTGGCCTGGAAGTAAGAGGTAGAGTTGGGGTTAAGGCTTCACATCTGAGGAAACAGAAACTCACTTAGCAGCTAATACACAAGCAAGACCAGCACGTCAGCAAAACGAAATCTACAAAGAAAGAGTCACTTGCTTAGCGGCTAATACAGAAGCGAGGTGAGCACATTAGCAAAACGGTATCACTTTTACTTTTCCTCCCGCCACTAATACACAAGCGAGGAGAGCACATCTGCAAAATGAAACTTGACAAAATGAAAAAGACAAAGTCGCTTAGCTGCTAATGCACAAATGATGTGAAAACATCACCAAAACGAAACCTTCTAGGAGAGAGATGACCAGAGTAGTTCCTTTCAATTACCTGACATCTCTACATTTCAATTTTTTTTCTGATGATTTCAATAGTTTTTAGGACCCTGGGCTTTTTACAGTGAAGAGAAAGGACAAGGTGAAGAGTTGGTATCTCCCATAGATTCCTGCTTAATAGCAACAAAACAACAAAGTTGAAATGAAGCGAAACAAAAAAAATAGGGAATTGAAATTGATTGTTCCATGCATTTTCCAAATATTTGCTCCTGCAGGCTAGTGTGTATCCAGGAGATGTGTTTCTAATAATGAACACTGACTTCAGGTCATGTTTTTACATAGTGAAGGGACTGGAAGGTTCAGAACTTCCAGGAAGATCCGCAAATGAAGCTAGTGCTCTTCTATGGGCATTTCCTCCACTCTAAGACTGGAAGAGGAAGAAAGGTTAGTAACTGTTTCACCCAAACTTGTCACCTCTTGAGCAGAGCATCCAACATACTACCGTAGCACTTGTGAGTGACTATATATTTTTTATCAATAGCACCATAAGACATAATAAGAGATAAAGATATAGTTCATTGAACTTTATTTTACCCAGCTAGTTATAAACTTTTGTATACTGTAGATATCTCTGTGACAGCAATATACTAATGCTCAAACAAAACATGTAGAGTTTAAAATGGAGCTGTTCTAATTTTGTACTGATTTTTTCTATTCCGAGAATAAGAAAAATACATTAATTTGCATTTTACAAGAAGAACTCTTGTTTAGTATGTTTCCTCCATTCTATAATAATCCATCACACATCTATGTCAAACCCAAATAATTCAGAAATGAACTACAAAGGGGGTCTGATCCTTTCCATTCTAGAGATAAAACGTAAGGTATCTGCAAATAGTAAACATTTGAAAATATGACCCCCATTTATGAACACAGTCTCTTTTACATTTTAAAATGGAATTTGTTTAGTTTCAGAATTTAGATTTACATTTAAAAATGCTCATTTCGTTAATATTTGTGGGCAATCACAAGCTAGCATGTCTTTTCTTTTTAATCTGAAACACTACATTGACTCTTGGTAAGTAGGCCTCAATTTTGACCCCAGGAACCATAATGCCTGCAGATTTGCATTACAGCCAATTTCTGCTCTTAAGTTGACTGTATCTTTATTTACTGTTTGAAGCCAGATAGTCACTTTTTTAACTTTACATTTGAGCTTAACAAATATAAATGTGTTTTGAAGTCAAAGTTTTCTTTTTTTTTTGCTGATCTTTGGTATTTGTTGTTTCTTTTGAAATGCTTTCATTAATTTTATTTAGTGTTAATATACAGTAGGTATTATAGTGTAGCATTAGCTTTGAGCACTACAATGCATGGATTCACTCCTGTTTACATGGCTTTTTGAGATTAATCACCATCTATAAGGTCTGCTTGCCTTTTTCCACACTAGTTGGAAGAGCATGTGACTTTTCAGGCTTGCCACTTTTATAGACGCCCCTGCCACTAGTTATGTAATGCCAACTCATACTTGGGTGGCTCATCCCAGGCTGGTGTTACTTGTCAACACCGTTGCAATAAGTTTGCCAGTTGTTTCCTTTAGAAGCAAAAGCTCCCTTGTTGGAATAAGCTCTTTTAAATTGCGGCTTGTTAAGTAACCGAAAAGATAGAGATATGATATTAAAAGGCGATATCCCTCCCATAGTGATTACGGCGGTACAACAAAGAATCACGAGAGAATTATACTTAGCTTTCTTTAATGACGATTTTACGCGGTATAACAGACGAAAAGAAGCCATAGCAAGACAATATCAAGATATGATCTTGATCTATAGAGTCTGCCATTTTCGTCACTGTGCTGAAAGGTTTTTCCGGGCGGATGACATCATCCATCCATAGGCTTCAAAGTGTATTGGCAGCAGGTCCATCCTTATATACTGGTTGCTCCACGTGCAGGCCCTTTCTCTGGTCTCCAAACAAGGACAGGAAAGGACGCAACTCCACCTCCAAAAAATACAGTAATAGCACAATGCCTACATGCAGTTCTCATTCTCCCAACAAGGAAAGAAGATTTTATGCTGACAGAGGACAGAAGTATACTATTCTGTCTTTTAGGCTGACAATACAATCCTCCTGTTGTCTTTGACTATCTAGTCCTATGCTTAGCTGGCAATTCTAAATGCTGAGCCCCTGTGTACCATACTTGGTCTGCCTGTATGAATGAATCCATAACAGTGTGCACAGAGACAGTGACATTAAACTTCATATTATAACAAACATATTATAACACCAGTTGGAAGTTGAAGTTTTATACTTTTTTTTTTAAATTCTGTTTTAATCACTTGTACTTAATTCATTTGTTTGCCATCTTCAGTACACAGTACATTGCATGAAAAATAAAAAGTACAGTGGTGCTTTGGTCCCTCCCTCACTCGCTAGAGTTGTTCAACCACATAGCTGTCAATCATACAAAAAAAGATATTTATCAAGAGAGACCAAACCTGTTGAAAATTGTGACTGCCATTTAATGGGCCAGAAATTGTTAGAAAAACTCAAAATCTTTTAAAAACCAGAGTTGCCTAGAAAGCCTTGGGAAATTTTACATCTTTATAATTTTCTATTTTAAAATTCTCGTGGGAGGTGTCATTAGCTGAATAGCAATGCCTGAAGTGTCAGATATGAACTGAAAAGGAAGTAACACGGTTCATATAAAGATTGTTATGACCACAGGTAACACTGCTTTTGAGTGATTTGAATTTGCTGAATTAGAGCAACACAACTATGTTCTCTTTTTCTGAAGTTCCCTAACTTAAAAGAGAAAGTCTTTTTCTCTTGTCTTCTTCTTTAAATTTCAAAACATTAGTCTGAAATATATCATGTTTCATTGTTATTCACATCACACATCTATAGGCACATACACTTACCTAAAGGATTATTAGGAACACCATACTAATACGGTGTTTGACCCCCTTTTGCCTTCAGAACTGCCTTAATTCGTGGCATTGATTCAACAAGGTGCTGAAAGCATTCTTTAGAAATGTTGGCCCATATTGATAGGATAGCATCTTGCAGTTGATGAAGATTTGTGGGATGCACATCCAGGGCACGAAGCTCCCATTCCACCACATCCCAAAGATGCTCTATTGGGTTGAGATCTGGTGACTGTGGGGGCCATTTTAGTACAGTGAACTCATTGTCATGTTCAAGAAACCAATTTGAAATGATTCGAGCTTTGTGACATAGTGCATTATCCTACTGGAAGTAGCCATCAGAGGATGGGTACATGGTGGTCATGAAGGGATGGACATGGTCAGAAACAATGCTCAGGTAGCCCGTGGCGTTTAAACAATGCCCAATTGGCACTAAGGGGCCTAAAGTGTGCCAAGAAAACATCCCCCACACCATTACACCACCACCACCAGCCTGCACAGTGGTAACAAGGCATGATGGATCCATGTTCTCATTCTGTTTACGCCAAATTCTGACTCTACCATTTGAATGTCTCAACAGAAATCGAGACTCATCAGACCAGGCAACATTTTTCCAGTCTTCAACTGTCCAATTTTGGTGAGCTCGTGCAAATTGTAGCCTCTTTTTCCTATTTGTAGTGGAGATGAGTGGTACTCGGTGGGGTCTTCTGCTGTTGTAGCCCATCCACCTCAAGGTTGTGCATGTTGTGGCTTCACAAATGCTTTGCTGCATACCTCCCTTGTAACGAGTGGTTATTTCAGTCAAAGTTGCTCTTCTATCAGCTTGAATCAGTCGGCCCATTCTCCTCTGACCTCTAGCATCAACAAGGCATTTTCGCCCACAGGACTGCCGCATACTGGATGTTTTTCCCTTTTCACACCATTCTTTGTAAACCCTAGAAATGGTTGTGCGTGAAAATCCCAGTAACTGAGCAGATTGTGAAATACTCAGAGTGGCCCGTCTGGCACCAACAACCATGCCACGCTCAAAATTGCTTAAATTACCTTTCTTTCCCATTCTGACATTCAGTTTGGAGTTCAGGATGATTGTCTTGACCAGGACCACACCCCTAAATGCATAATTCTTTAGGTGAGTGTATATTTACAAACTATTAGATATATAATGATTCATTTACTATAATGAAGTAGAATTACATCTGCACTTTTAGAAATAATCATTGTTTAACAGCATTTTATGGTTCTTTACTAGGTTGTGTGGTTCCTCATAGAACTATTGCTTGAGAAAGAGCATTTAATTCTGGGAAGGGTTCTTTGTATAGGAAGTTGGTTCTTTGTGCTTTGAAAAAACTTTCTAATATGCAGAAAAAAAACCTGAAATTATTTAAGGTACGGTACGCTACCTAGCAGGACACTAGCAGATCAAGAAAACCTGGACTTGTCCTGTGTTATTGTAGACAGCAAGTCAGTCAGTCATTATCCAACCCGCTATATCCTAACACAGGGTCACGGGGGTCTGCTGGAGCCAATCCCAGCCAACACAGCAAGTGTTTTCTCTAAATCATGACCAATTGGTATTTCACAAATCTGTCACCATTTATTCATGGTTATTTACTGTATGGAGACTATTGCAAATCTAAATAAAGGTTCTTTCAGGAACCTTCATGTTGCTGCATCTCTTAAGAACCAAATATGGTTTCCCTATTGCATTGCTCTAAAGAACTCTCCAGCACCTTTATTTTTAAGAGTGTAGTGTTGGTTTTAGTTTACACACAGTGCTATTAAGATAAATACCGTACTTGGCCTGCAGTGTACTAGTATCTCATCCAGGGTTACCTTGAAAAATTGGGGGTCTAAAGCAGGTCAAAAATTTCTGAAAGGGTGGATGCTTATTATGCTTATTGTGATTGGGAACTAGCCTGGCAAAGCTGTGCAGTGGAAAAAGAAAGATTAGGTACAATTTATAAAGATGCTGTAAAGAAAATGGCAAAGAGTGACCTTTATTCGAGTACCCTGGAAATGATTACTGAAGTGATATTAAATTATTTGGAAAATGTTTTCTAAAAGAAGATGGGGATTGGAAATGGTTCCCTGAACCTAGGATGGCAAAAAAGGGGAAGTACTGTAGAGATGGGTCTGGCTGTTTAATAGAATTGGCTGAGGAGTGTAGGTAGACTTGGCGTTCCAGAAGGCACTTTGGGGGCAAGGACACAGGATACTTTGGGGAGATGGTTCCAGGCATTGTTCCAGAAATACTTAGAAAGGCAGGTATAAAATAGGCCCTAGGCTACATAATCTTTAAGACTGGAGTTGTTAGAGGAGCAGATTCAAGAGCTTTCCTGGCGAACAGGAAGAAGAGATGGCCAATGTATAAAAGAAGAGAAAAGTGTGAAATGTAGGAAAGACTACTTAAGATCCAGCACAGAAATATTTAGTAAGGCCCAGGGGCACAACCTTCATTGTTTTGCTTCAAGTTCTTTTATTTCACCTTCCATTGTACAATATATATTTATAAACATATATCATGTTACTCATGCACGCCTGAGGTTCAACTTTTGGGCTCATCGTAGGTAAGCACTACCAGTCTGAGACTCCAGGGTTTGCTGCTGCTGACCGCATCATCTCTTCTTGACGGCAACGGACTCCTCCCATTTCAGTCTGTCCTTTATAAAGCTGAGATGCTCCTGGTAGGGTTTTCATTGAGCTACCCTGAGCCTTTTCTATGTTGCCTTGCTTTTTGTGTTCTGTTGCAAATTCCATGCGTCATTGAGCGCCTGTTTATTTTTGGACTCCATAAATATTAAAAGGTGTGACTTGGTTGGTGCCTCAGCATTTCTGTTATAAACAATGTGTTCCCTTGCTCATCAACAATATATGTAATCTATATATATATACAGTATATAGTACTCATCACATTGTGCTCTGTAAACCATTTAAATGAAAATATAAATGGATTTATAAATGGATTGCTGGATATATACACCTTGTTTTCAGTTTGTTCACTTAATGGTCTTCTGATTGCCCTTTGACCACTTTGCCTTCAGCCCATACATCACTCCAAATCAAATGGTTCATGGGTTTATAGTGTTACTATTGTGGCATTTTCAGAGTTATGTGTCACATCTCCACCCTCTATTACCATGATCAGTTGGTTTAACTACCTTCTGTCTTCTTTACTCTTTTGTCTTCGTCATATGAAATAACTATCTTACCTCAAGTTTAAAATTTTAATAGAACATGAATTTAAACTGGAAGTGTTCAACCCTGTTAGATTTTTTCCACATTTTACTGTTACAGCATGGCAACATGACTTTTTTGAGGCTAGGGAACATCTAAGAGGGTTTGTATTTCCTGCAGGCAGCTTCAAGCTTGGGAGTGTGAATGTCTTACTATCAAGTCACTCCTTACTGTGCACGCTTTTACAGCAGTGTAATCAAGGTTTGTCCTAGAAATTTTAGATTGTGATCATCACATAACATCATATGTTATGGCAAGAGTGGCAAGAGTTTGGATAAACAGCTAAACTAAAACAACATGAGGTTGTTTTTATTTTTTTGTTCCAGATTCAAATGGTGGCAGGGATGGAGTGCAGAAATGAGCTCCCAGTGAAGTAGTGGAGATGATTTCACACTGTATTTCATCCTAGTGTGGCCAGGTCTTTTTCATTTTTTTAATTTAAATTGAAAACTTAAAGTTTATGTTCATTAAGCTGCTTCTTAATATATCTATAACTATTAAAATATAGTTAATGTAAGGTTTCACCTGCAGGGCAGTCTAGAGACTCTATGCAGAGTATTTTGTGAAAAGAACATAATATCTCATTAATGGAAAATTAACTACTTTTTTTTTGCAATGAAATGGAAAATATATTTGATAGTGGTGAACCACATCAGTTCTAATCAGGAAAGGCTCTGAGATGAATATACTCTGTTTCCATCAGCATTCACCACAAATGTTCTAATGAATTTGCAAGAAAGAGTCACTATAAATAGAAATGTGAATCAACATACTATTCTGAGGTGTTCTAATTCTGAAAGGCCTCATGTGACAGGACTTTTCGGAAAGTGTGCAATTATTTAGGAGGAACTCAGATGAAAAATAAAAAAAATGCTGTACAATATTCATGTAAGGTGGTTTAATTTTATCTATATGTGGCAGGAAATACTTTGACCGTATTGCAAACAATCTTTCTAATAAAACTTTAATGTTTGAAGATTGGACACGCTTTCTTTAGAATGTGATCATCAAGTGTGCAGTTGATTTATTAATTTCATGTCCAAAAGTTGCAAATGAGGTATCAAACAGAAACGTGCAGTGATGGGATACCTAAATATATTAATTGCTTAGTAAATCAACTGCACAAATGAAAGGTATTAGGAGAAAAATATTAAACTTTTCCTCGTAGGTGTTAATTCAACCAATCTCAAGGCAAAAAATAGACTAATCTTTTACTCTTTAATAAGTCATTTCACATTTCATAAGCAAACAGCATATACAAGAATGAGGGGGATGAGGGGGATTTACAAAGTATCTTCAACTTATTTGTTAAAACAATCCTAACCAATATGGCATTGCTGCAGCAGCTACTGATACTTCCTTGTAGTTCCAAGGACCTGGGCTTAATTACCAGCCAGGCTACACCATAGGTAGATTTTGCATTTTCTCTTTAGGTCCATGTGCATAAATTAGGTTGATTAGCAACTCTAAGTTGGTTTGGTGAGAATGGCCTTACAAACTTTAGTGTGTGACCCTTACTGCCTCATCTCTGGAAACAAGCATAAGTTTAAATGCATCAACTTCCATTTTTCTTTGCACTCTTTTGGAGAAATCAAACCTTTACAACTTTGTTCTGAGGGTGTGAAGCAACTTTTGTCACTGTTGATAGAACCAGAGAATGTTTTTCTGACATGCAAGATTACTGTTAAAGTGTCTTTGAAGCTCATCATACACTTTAATTACTGACTGCAGTATCATTAATTCCACCACATAAAATGGTTTCTACTGTGGTCCCATCATTTTCATTTACTGTCCAGTCTGAGAGGAGAAAAATGAAACACTTAAACAGATTTTTTATCACTAATCTCTCTCACAACTTCACCATCTTACAGCTAATGTGTAGTGAGCATACTGACACAAAAATGCCTACTGTTGCATCATCCAAGTGGATAATATACAGTATATATTAGTACTATGTAAAGCGATTTGAGTAGAAAGAAAAGTGTTATATAAATGTAAAGAATTATTATTATTATTATTATTATTATTGTTAACAAAGTCTGTGACCCAAAGGCAGGTTGAACTGGGAGAGTTTCTTATCTAGGACCTCTGGGATGATTGAATTGAGAGCAGAGATAAAGTCCACAAACAAGATCATTACATATGCCCCTGGCTTATCAAGATGTTGGTAAATACAGATCAGACCTAAATTCACTGCATCATCCATAGACCAGTAGGCTCTGTCAGCAAACTGAAATGGGTCCTCCAGGAAGTCTTTTATAGCATTCTTGAGGTAATTCAAAATAAGGTGTTCAAAGGTCTTCATTACCACAGAGGTTAAAGCTACTAGTCTGTAATCATTTAGGCTGGTGACCATTAATTTTTTTTTTTGCTACTGGAATGATGGTTGAGGCATCTTGAAGCAGGCAGGAACAGTGCACAGATCCAAAGATTGGTTGAAAATGTCTGTAAATACTATAGACAACTGGTTTGCACAGTGCCTGAGTGTGGAACAGGAAATAAGGTTCGGGCCTACAGCTTTTTTATTATTTTGCTTTTTGAATAAGCTGCAGGTATCTTTTGCATGGATGACAAGAGGAGGAAGCTGAGAAGAAGAGGAGTGCAGAGTAGTAACAATGAGACCATCAATGGACATTCGGGAGAAGTACACTTAGGCCTGAAGCCAGGAAGCACTACTTTACGTTAAGAGTTATGGGACTCTGTTTGTTTTCAGTCGACTAGATTACTGTAACGCACTCCTCTCAGGACTACCCAAGAAAGACATAAATCGTTTGCAACTAGTGCAGAATGCAGCTGCTAGAATCCTAACTAGGAAAAGAAAATCCGAACACATTTCTCCAGTTCTGATGTCACTACACTGGTTACCTGTGTCATTCAGGATTGACTTTAAAATTCTGCTTATGGTTTATAAAGCCTTAAATAATCTCGCCCCTTCTTATATATCGGAGTGTCTGACACGTTATATTCCAAATCGTAACCTCAGATCCTCAAATGAGTGTCTCCTTAGAATTCCAAGAACAAAACTTAAAAGAAGTGGTGAGGCGGCCTTCTGCTGCTACGCACCTAAAATCTGGAATAGCCTGCCAATAGGAATTCGCCAGGCTAATACAGTAGAGCACTTTAAAACACTGCTGAAAACATATTACTTTAACATGGCCTTTCTATAACTTCAATTTAACTTAATTTAACTTAATCCTGATAATCTATATGTTCAATTTCCTCATAATAACTATTCAGGGTAGCTCTACAATCCGTACTGACCCCTACTCTCTTTTCTGTTTCTTTTTCCGGTTTCTTTGTGGTGGTGGCCTGCGCCACCTCCACCTACTCAAAGCTTCATGATGCTCCAACAATGATGGATGGACTAAAAGGCAGAATTCTACGTGACCATCATCATCAAGCCTTTCCGTGAGAACCCTAAATCCAAAGAGGACTGTTTCATTTATGTTAGGTAGCATGCCCAGAGGGGACTGGGCAGTCTCATGGTCTGGAATCCCTACAGATTTTATTTTTTTTTTCTCCAGCCGTCTGGAGTTTTTGTTTTGTTTTTTCTGTCCCCCCTGGCCATTGGACCTTACTCTTATTCGATGTTAATTAATGCTGATTTATTTTGTTTTCATATTGTGTTTATTTTTCTATTCTTTATTATGTAAAGCACTTTGAGCTACTGTTTGTATGAATATGTGCTATATAAATAAATGTTGTTGTTGTTGTTGTTGACTCTGGAGCTAACTACTGAGACATGCAGCTGAAGCAGAAACCTTGACAATCTTTAAGAAGACTCCGGATGAGATATTGGGACAGCTTAGCTATTAGCTAAACAAACAAGCTTGATGGACTGAATGGTCTCCTCTCGTTCCTCAAATTTATTATGTTCTTATTTTCACAAATCACAAATGGTAAAACTCCTAATACGGTAATACAGGAAAGAGAATTAAATATGATCATTTCTGTGTTAGTATAGGTAAAACTTTAAATGAAAAGATTAAATAATATAATAAAATATCCAGATTGACCTTTTTTGAAGTACAATTTTGTAACTTTAGAGAGGGATGTAGTTTCTGGCAATTTTAAACTTGGTTAGTGTGGAGGAGACATTTGGGAAGTTTTGTAATGGGTGTTAATATAATTTAAAACCTTTTGCATCCTAATTCTTTATAACTTAGCAAACTTGTTTATTTTTTGAAGTATTTATTTTTAAAAGCCCACTGCAGAATGATCTAAACACATAAGTAAGGCTCCCTGTCTTTTCAGTATCATCCTGTCTGAGGTGGGCTCCTGGCTTGCATCAGATACATTTATGGAAAAAAAGAAATGAGAAGAAAAATGGCTAATAGCATAATCAACTTAACACTGGCATTCAATAAAAATGCTTACATTAAGGTGTGTGTCAGGTTAGTGAGCATTTTAATCAGTCGAGCATCTTAATAACTTTTTGTAATTGCTGTTTTTATAGGCATTTTTCCTTTATGAAACGTGACGTATAAATATGTACATCAGAGCAAAGGACTGACTGGGTGCTATTATTGTAAAGGTGAGATACAGAGACAGACAGGAAATGTGGCTTGAGAGCTGGGTAGCTCAAGTGAGAAGCTCAACCAAAATACTCATCAATTGGGTTTGTAATCAGTTTTATTTTTGGAACTCCACGGTGGCGCAGTGGGTAGCGCTGTTGCCTCGCAGTTAGGAGACCCGGGTTCGCTTCCTGGGTCCTCCCTGCATGGAGTTTGCATGTTCTCCCCGTGTATGCGTGGGTTTCCTCCTGGCATATCAGTTTCCTCCCACAGTCCAAAGACATGCAGGTTAGGTGCATTGGCGATTCTAAATTGTCCCTAGTGTGTGCTTGGTGTATGTGTGTGTGTGTCCTGTGGTGGGCTGGTGCCCTGCGCGGGGTTTGATTCCTGCCTTGTGCCCTGTGTTGGCTGGGATTGGCTCCAGCAGACCCCCATGACCCTGTAGTTGGGATGTAGCAGGTTGGATGGATAATGGATGGATGGAACTCTGCAATAACAGAAACTTAGTTTAAACTTATCTGCACAGTGATCAAAGTCTGAAGTTACTGAAAATAGCTGGAAACATTCTGAGTACCAGTTCAGCAATAATGAAGCTTGTTAAAATATAATCTTTTCACAAGAATCCCTAGTTGACCCTCTACACGTTACATAATCATTCATTATTACTGGACCAGGACAATACCAAAGAAGCTGTTGTGAGTGAATCACACGGTAAGCAGTATATGTGCAGTACTTACAGAGATTAGCAAAGACTGACATAATAGCTTAGTGACCGGTTTTTATATTATAGATATGTAAGTAATTAATCCTAAAACTTAGAACTGCCATGTTAAACTAGAGTAAATAGTGAGAAGCAGGTAGCAAAGGAGAGATGAGATGTGGGAAATTCAAAATTAAGGAAAAGTTATATTGCTATAAACAGTTCTGCTGAACATTACCATTTAAAAGATCTAATGTTAGCGGAAGTGTTTACAGGGAGTTTTGTTTGGTTTAGATGCCAGTCAGATTCATGAAAGTTACCCAGCAATGCTCCAAAGCTGTTAGCCGCCTGTTTCTCTTTCTTAGATTGTTAGTTGGAAGAGGAAAGTGAAAGCAATTGATACATTAGGCACCCACGGTTGTAAACACCACTAGTGAGAGATATTCATATGAGAAGACACTGGGTCTAATAAAAACAATGTTCAGAGTTTATTCAACTATATATTAGCCATAAACTCAGGTGAAAATCTTTCACAGAATACGTAAAATGTTCAGTGAGCCTCAGCATGGGTGTAGTATATCTCGAGTGGCAGTGTAAGGACTGCAAAGGGCCTTTCATTTCAGTGTCCATTTAATATTTATTGTTTAAGTGCACTCAGACAAAGTCAGTATTGGCACAAGTACAATATGAGTGTATTTTTTATAGTCATGTTCATCAAGCAGATGATATTCAGGAGCTTGGCGGAGACCTTTCAAAGGACAATGAATTGGTAGGGGGTTGAGAGGTGGTGGGGGAGGTTGTTAGCTGGGGGTCGGGGATCTTCTTCGGGGCTGGTGACTTCAGAGCTGTGGAGGAAGCAGACAGATAAATACTATGTCAGAATGTGCAGCTGGAGGTAGTTGGCGGTGCGCTCCCATGAAGGGCAGTTATCTAGTCTGACATCACCAGTAATTCAGTCCAAGTAGTCTGCGACCCACTGAAATAAAATCAAGCATGTCTGATTTTATCTAGTTGTAGAGATTGGCTCTGTGTACATGAGAGATGACATCCAATTAATCCTTATCCTCAAGTACAATGCATATAATGCAACTTCCTAATGTTTGTGCAAAGTTTACCCTTAACAAGTTTCCAACTGTGTCCCCATGTTCTTGATGAACTCATTTTAGAATAACAGTCTCGATCCACTATACTAATTCCCTTCATAATTTTAAACACCAGTCATGTCACCTCTTAATCTTCTTTTGCTTAAACTGTATAGGCTCAGCTCTTATAATCTTTCCTCATAGTTCAACCCCTGTAGCCCTGGAATCAGCCTAGTCGCTCTTCTCTGGACCTTTTCTAGCGCTGCCATGTCCTTTTCATAGCCTGGAGACCAAAACTGCACACAGTTGGACCTCCTTGGACTTGTACTCCACACACCATGCTATATAACATTCCGTTAGCCTTCTTAATGGCTTCTGAACACTGTCTGGAAGTCGATAGCTTAGTGTCCACTATGACTTCTAAGTTCTTCTCATAAAGTGAACTCTCGATTTTCCGACCACCCATTGTGTATTCAAACCTAACATTTTTACTTCCTATGTGTAATACATTACATTTACTAACATAAAATTTCATCTGCCACAAATCTGCCCAAGCCTGTATGCTATCCAAGTCCTTCCGTGATGATATAACGGACTCCAAATTATCTGCTAATCTACCTATCTTGGTATCATCTGCAAACTTAATCAGCTTGTTACTTATATTCCTATCTAAATCATTTATACTGTATATTTTAAAATAGCAGTGGCCCTAGCACTGACCCCTGTGGAACACCACTCTTAACATCGGCCAATTCGGAAGAGCTTCCTCGCACCATCACCCTCTGCTACCAGTGTCTGAGCCAATTCTGCACCCATCTAAAAACATCACCCTGAACTCCCATTTCTTTTAATTTGATGCCCAACCTCTCATGTGACACTTTGTCAAATGCTTTCTGAGATGAAGTGTGAAGTGAGTAGGACAAACATGGTAGACCTGAGGCAGTTACAGAGTTCTAGGGAATGTATGTATAGTTTTAAGTTGAGATTGGAAAGGTTTGTTGTGTGGTGACTGCAGCACCACGTTATATCAGTTCATGCTCCCAACCTCTCTCTCTCTCTCTGGAAAAGGTGGAGGCGGCATAGCGCTTGGATCTTGAGTTTAGCAGGCTGAATACTACGAGGTAGAAGCTTTTCTTGATCCTGCTGGTACTGAGATGTAGGCTCCTGTACTGCCTCCTAGGAAGTAAAATGTTAAACAGACCATGGCTAGGGTGAGATAGGTTCCTGATGATGCTATGTGCCTGGTTCCTGTTAGTTGGTGAGCTGTCAAGGGTGCAGTGTTAGAAGTTCACTAGAATCTGATGAGACAGATGGACTTTCCTCAGCTTACTCAGTGAGTAAGGATTCTTCTGTGCCTTCTTGACTAGGGCAGAGGTGTTGTGGGACCATGAAAGATCTTTGAAAATGTGTCCCAAGAACTTAAAGCTGGAGACATGTTCATCTGTAATTTTGAACATGGTGAACTACCTGCAGCCTTTGGACTTCCTGTGGTCCACAATGAGCTTATTGGTTTTCATGATATTTAAGGCCAGGTTATTAATGGAACATCACATCATTAGGTGCTGGACTTCTCTGTTTGTTGGCTCATTGTTGTTACTGATGAGGCCTACTATTGTAGTGTCATTGACAAATTTATTGATTATGTTAAATTCATTTATGAGGACATAGTGAAAAGTGAAGAGGGAGGAGAGTAGGGGGCTCAGCACACAGCCCTGTGCGGCACTAGTGCTCAGGGTCAGGGTGGAGGAAGTGTGGTAGTCTAATCTAACAGACTGTGGTCTGTTGGTAAGGAAATCCAAAATGCAATTAAACAGGGAGATGCTAAAGTCAAGCTCAGTGACCTTTGAGCAGCTTGGAGGGGATGATAATATTAAATGCTGAACTAAAGTCAATGAATAGTATCTTCACATAGGTGCCACTGTTGTCCAGGTGAATCAGGGCTGTGTGAAGTTTCTTCAGAAACAGCATCTTCATTTGACTTGTTTGGACAAAATGAAAACTGATTGTTGTTGAGGGGATGTTGTTTTTGAATGAAAAAGCTTGAGATGAACAAGGACCAACTTCTTGAAGCATTTCATAACAAAGGAGGTGAGTGCAACTGGGCGAAGGTCATTAAAGCCATAAAATAAGTGTTTGGAAATCATATGGATTTTGAAATAAGTGGTCTACTCTCTGATTAAGGCAAATAAGAATTTATAGAACTCTGAAGAATGGCAAAATGCAAGAAAAACATATGCTGTACATACAGTATGGTATATATTTGGGACTAAGCTACTAGCACAACTAATCTGGTAAAGTCCTGAGTTCCCTGTGTAAAAATGGCTGATTTTGTTCTTGGATTTACGCAACTGTGTGTAAAATGAACATGTTTAGCTTAACACAAGTTTGCCTTGAGGTGTCATAAGGAATTCTATTATTAGTTTCCCATTTTCACACTGCTTCCCACATCTGTGAAACACTGCAGCAGGTACGCCTTGAGAATCCAGAATATCACCATATGTTCCTCACTTTGTGTGTCATATCATTTCCTTGGATCTCAACACAAATTCTGTAGGAATCCAACTTTTTCTGCAACCATGTGTGTTCCGTACATGGCAGGCCAACTGACCAAAAACATTTTAATTGGTATGAGCTTATCCATTTGTAACTTATGCATTATAGTCATATTAAATATGATAAAAATATTGGTGGTGCCTTTTTAAGCCCTGCTGACATATATTATATGCATTTTCTTAAATGAGTACCCATTTACGAAGAGATTCACTGACAGGAACAAACCACGAGCAAGCATATACAGTATAATAGTAAATGTGTTGCTGGCTGCCTGGAATAATGGACTCACTGTATGTCAAGTGTGAGCACTGTGACTCAGGTGCAGGCTTAAGGGTGCTTTGTATTTTGTAAGTAATCAGATACCTGCTATGAAAATTTATGAAAATGTGTTAAACAAAATGAGCCTTAGAGTCATTGCATATGTCCTGCTTGTTTTACATAGTGAGGGGCTCAGTATGATAAGGGCAACTGTAAGGACAGAGGAGTTATTGATAATAGTCACACGTCAACATGACACTTTTTAGCCGTTGCAGCATTTGTGAATAAATGCAGACAACATTTTTAAATATGTATTGAAATATGCAAAACTATCAAAGTCACGACACAAGTGTGCTCTGCCAACATTTCATTTTTTATTTCATTGGAAGAGGAATTAAAAACCTGTATTATTCACTTTTATTTTTTTATATTTTTACTTTATTTGGAGAAAATAACATTCCATACAGTCAATTCTAATTTATACACCAAAGTAAATAACATTAAATACAATCTTTCAAGCTTAACAAAACAGAATTCAACCCTCTGCAAGAGAGAGAGAGAGAGGAGAGCCAACAGCAAATCTTTGAAAGTAACAAAGAAAGGAGATTTTACCTGATGTCCTTTTACCTGATATCAAGGCTTATTCTAAAATGCCATTAATTAGATCTTGCCATATTTAAAAAAAAAAAGATTTGAACTGATCCTTTAAGTGAGAATTAGATTTTTTCCAGTTTCAAAAAAGTATAAAACATCAAGTACCAATGAACCTATAACAGGTGGGCTGGGATTCTTCCAGTTGAACAAGGCAAGTCCACATGGTAGTAGTGTGGTAAAGGCAATTGCAGTCAACTTGCCCTTCTCTACTTAAGCCCATCTGGGGGTACGCCAAACACAGTTCTTAATGGGTGAAGACTGATTGTTACACCAAGGCTTCCAAGACAGGCAAAGATGTTTGCCGAAAACGATATTAATTTGGTACACTTCCAAAACACATGACCCAGTGAGGCTGGTGCTAGATTTCAATGATTACATCTTGAATCTTCGTCTGGATACATTTTGGAGAATTTTAAACAAGATAAATGTGATCGATGAAAGATTTTAAGTTGAATGATTGAATGCTTCGCCCATATGGAGTTGGAGTATATTCTATGCATGGCTGCCTTCCACTCCTTTTCTGAGATAATAAGTAAAAGTTGCTTTCCCCACCTTACCCTAGGATCTTTAAAAGGAAGAGACCTTAGTATGTATATACAGTACCTGTATTACTGAGATACTGTCAGAGGTGGGTAGTAACGAGTTACATTTATTCCATTACATTTACATGAGTAACTTTTTAAAAAAATTGTACTTCTAAGAGTATTTTTACTGCACCATACTTTTTACTTTTACTTCAGTACATTTGTGAAGAAGAAACGCTACTCTTACTCCGCTACATTGGGCAACACTCGACTCGTTACTTTTTTCCATTTATACATTAAACTATATTTTTGCAAGAGAGAAGTTGCCAGTGGATCTGCTGCATGACTGTTTCACCAATCAGACATAGCCATGCAGTTACATGACCATACACAACCTTCCTGCGTCTTGCAGCCTGTGAGAGACCTTTCAGTCATGTGGAGCTCTTGTTCACTGCTAGAACCAGATTGTCATTCCCAAGCCTGCCTTTCATGTCTTTTAACCTCATGTCTTTTCTCCTTTTCTTTGATTCCCCCTTCTTTTTTGTACTGACCCGTATATATACACTCCTGTCTCTGTGAGCCTTAATCACACACCGCAGGAAGCCAATAAATCAATTGAGAACGATCGGACCCACACGTGCAGGTGCGACTCGCTCCAACTACCTCATTAACTCCCCACGGTCGTGCAATTGCACCCACGGAAAGTGACACGGCTTTATGGATTTGAAACTGGACGTTTTTTTTTTTTTTTAAGCGCAGACCCGCTACAACACAAAGTGCATATGCAGTATTATACTGTCAGTTTACAAGATATCTTGTCACTATAAGTAGTTTCCACTGTTCAGACATACATGTTACCTACTGTAGGTATCGGCTTCAAAAGCTTTGTTGTGAAAAACTGAGATTTGGAACTTTTTGTTATTTGTGCATCTTTATTTTGTAAAGATGTGATTTATTTTTGCTCATTTTTTTATTTTATTATCTGGAAATGGCAGAATTTGCACATTATTTAAAATTTTTGTCTGTCTTATTACGACATTTCTAAAAAATAAATCATTTATTATGTTCAAACAGTTACTCAGTACTTGAGTAGTCTTTTCACCAAGTACTTTTTTACTCTTACTTAAATAAGTTTTTGGTGGACTACTTTTTACTTCTACTTGAGTAATATTATTTTGAAGTAATGCTGCTCTTACTTGAGTACAATTTTTGGCTACTCTACCCACCTCTAAATACTGTCTGAGTTTTCAAGACTGATCAATATTTCTTCTGGAATAGAAATGGGTGGGAGGTGTGAAAATTTAGCCAGGTTCCTTTTAGCAAAATTTCTGATTTAAAAGTAGTGGAAAAATTGTGATTCTTGGAAGTTAAATTTGAAGTGTAATTGTTCATAAGATGCAAAGACATTATCTATATACAGTTCTTAAAGTATTTTCATCCCGGACATTTTTCAAACATTAAATACTGTGTAGGTTTGAGAGGGTAGAAAATGGTTATTATCATGTAAAGGTGCAACAGATAAAATATTCTCTGCCTTAAAGTGAAGTATTCTTCACTTTTTAATATGTTAAAGAGTTCAGCTCTTTCTTTCATCAAAATCATTACATTAAACTGTAGACATTGCTCTTTAAATGAATTGAACATTTTTATAGTTAATATCAATGGTGAAGGTGTATATGATAGGCACTTCATTGAACTATGTCTTATTATTAAAGGTACTAAAATTTCCAGTTGTAATTTGTTTTGTCTTGGTAGAGTAATATATTGCTCTACTTTCCCCTTTTGTATTATTAATATGTAGCCTTTGTCAGAGTGCCTCAAATCCCACGGATTTACCACTGTTTATAAGGTATTATAGTATATAACTTCTCCCCACCTTCCCTTCTACATCTATAACCTCAGGCAATTAGGTGTAGTAAAAGACAAGCAGGAGTTAAGTTACAATTTAAACAATGTATTATTGGTAATATTCATAAATAATAATAATATGCAAATTACATTTGAATATTGGAAACCTTACAGCCTGATAAATGGTGATGTGTAGTTTCAGGCGGCACACAGACTTGTTAGTTACTTAAAAATGTCTCTAGTTCATTTGTGGTCAGCTTTCTTCAGAACAGGCCTCATGCCTGTTTCAGTATGGCTGCCAAGCTGTGCTCTTCATTGTGTTGTCCTTTTCAGTTCATGCATCAGTTCGGTAAGAGAGAGAGAGTGAGGGAGTGAGCAAATTTATAGGTTTTCTGTCCAACCTCTAGAGCCAATAGGATATCATGGTACTTAAAGGCTTTTGATTCAAGACAGTTCCATACTTCAGACCAATGGGGGAATAGAACATCTTCACACCTGCCCCAAAACCATTTGTTTAGCTAACGTTTGCCAGTTAGGCAGCCTGACTTTCCTATGGGGGTTGACTGACAGACTTCAGAGAAACATTAGCCAAACTTGTTTAAGGCACTTCCCCCACAACTCTGTTGTAAAATTCAAAGAGACCCATTCTTTAAAGGTAGGGGTAAACATGAATACTTCTCACTAATGTAACACTAATATTACATTGCTTTGCCTAAGTTACAAATAAAGACATACAAAAAAATTATCAACTTGTATGCAAAATTTGACAACACAACAAATTTCATCAGGGTTGAATACTATAGTACAACTATACACTCTTAAAAATAAAGATTTTTTCCAGCGCCTCATCCGAGTGGCAGCCTTTTCCAGCAGCTCCGTATATGACTTTATCTTTTTACCTTTTTATCTTTATTTTTCTCTATTTCACTGATCACTTCTACCACTTTCTTTTATGTGAAATTGCTCCCTGGACACTTTTGACTATTTTTAGTGATCTGTGATCCTGATAAAATGTGAACTCACTACCAAATAAGATCGACGAACTGGCTGTGCTGGTGAAAAATGTCAGAACCTACAGAGAATGCAGCTTGCTGTGTTTTAGTGAAACGTGGCTAACAACTACCATCCTAGATGCTAACGTGGAGCTACCCGGGTTTAGCACAGTTAGAGCGGACAGAGACGCAAGTACCTGCGGGAAGAAGAAAGGAGGAGGACTCGCTCTCTATGTCAATACAAAGTGGTGCAACTCAGGACATGTAAACGTTAAAATCTCCAATTGCTTCAGGGACATCAAACTGTTGGCCGTAAGTCTGCGTCCCTATTACTTGCCCAGAGAGTTTGGACACATGATTGTTGTTATTGTTTACATCCCCCCTCAAGCGAACGCGGAGATAGCGAGTGACATCATCCATTCCGCAGTTGCTAAGTTACAAACGCAGCACCCTGAGGCACTTGTGCTAATCGCTGGAGACTTTAACCATGTAACGCTGGACAAAACATTACCTGCCTTCTCCCAGTATGTGGACTGTAACACCAGGGGAAACAGGACTATCGACCTACTGTATGCAAACGTTAAAGACGCATACAGCTCCACCCCGCTGCCTGCTCTTGGGAAAGCAGATCATAACCTGGTTCTGCTACAGCCTCAATACAAACCAAGAGTGAGGGCGCTACCTACAACCACACGCTCATTCAGGAAGTGGTCCCCTGAGGCAGAACAGGCTCTGAGAGACTGCTTTGGAACTACAGACTGGGATATATTGCTGGGGTCACATAGTGAGAATGCACAACTGATTACATCAACTTCTGTATGGACATTGTAGTTCCAGTAAGAACAGTGTGCTGCTATGCTAACAACAAGCCATGGGTTACAAGTGACATCAAGGGCCTTTTGAACCAGAAGAAAAGGGCTTTTAAAGGTGGTGATCAGCATGAGCTCAAGCGAGTGCAGAAGGAACTCCGAGTCCAACTCAGGGCGGCGAAAGAGCAGTAAAGGAGAAAGCTGGAGCAGAAGTTGCAGAACAACAGCATGAAGGAAGTGTGGGATGGGATGAAGATTATCACTGGCTGCAGCTCAAAGCGGGGTGCCGCCATCGAGACAGACGTGGAGAGAGCAAACCAAATGAACAACTTCTTTAATAGGTTTGATCACCTTAACCCACTCTCACCTCGGAGTACTGCATCCTCCAACCATCCTTCTG
>JANRMT010062833.1:23322096-23386625 GCA_026402145.1 Polypterus bichir lapradei | reverse complement strand
CAGAAGGATGGTTGGAGGATGCAGTACTCCGAGGTGAGAGTGGGTTAGGGTGATCAAACCTATTAAAGAAGTTGTTCATTTGGTTTGCTCTCTCCACGTCTGTCTTGATGGCGGCACCCCTATTATATTCAGGTCTGGGGACTGAGATGGCCATTCCAGAACGTTGTACTTGTTCCTCTGCATGAATGCCTTAGTGGATTTTGAACAGTGTTTCGGGTCGTTGTCTTGTTGAAAGATTCAGCCCCGGCGCAGCTTCAGCTTTGTCACTGATTCCTGGACATTGGTCACCAGAATCTGCTGATACTGAGTGGAATTCCATGCGTCCCTCAACTTTGACAAGATTCCCAGTCCCTGCACTGGCCACACAGCCCCACAACATGATGAAACCACCACCATATTTTACTGTAGGTAGCAGGTGTTTTTCTTGGAATGCTGTGTTCTTTTTCCTCCATGCATAACGCCCCTTGTTATGCCCAAATAACTCAATTTTAGTTTCATCAGTCCACAGCACCTTATTCCAAAATGAAGCTGGCTTGTCCAAATGTGCTTGAGCATACCTCAAGCGGCTCTGTTTGTGCTGTGGGCGGAGAAAAGGCTTCCTCTGCATCACTCTCGCATACAGCATCTCCTTGTGTAAAGTGCGCCGAATGGTTGAACGATGCACAGTGACTCCATCTGCTGCAAGATGATGTTGTAGGTCTTTGGTGCTGGTCTGTGGGTTGACTCTGACTGTTCTCACCATTCGTCGCTTCTGTCTATCCGAAATCTTTCTTGGTCTGCCACTTCGAGCCTTAACTTGAACTGAGCCTGTGGTCTTCCATTTCCTCAATATGTTCCTAACTGTGGAAACAGACAGCTTAAATCTCTGGGACAGCTTTCTGTATCCTTCCCCTAAACCATGATGGTGAACAATCTTTGTCTTCAGGTCATTTGAGAGTTGTTTTGTGACCCCCATGTTGCTACTCTTCAGAGAAAATTAAAGGAGGAGGGAAACTTACAATTGACCCCCTTAAATACTCTTTCTCATTATAGGATTCACCTGTGTATGTAGGTCAGGGGTCACTGAGCTTACCAAGCCAATTTGAGTTCCAGTAATTAGTTCTAAAAGTTTTGGAATCAATAAAATGACAACGGTGCCCAAATTATTGCACCTGCCTGATTTTGTTTGAACAATTATTGCACACTTTCTGTAAATCCAATAAACTTCATTTCACTTCTCAAATATCATTGTGTGTGTCTCCTCTATGATATATTTAACTGACATTTTTTATCGTGACAACCAATGATTTATACAGGAAAATAATGACTATTAACAAGGTTGCCCAAACTTTTGCATCCAACTGTATACATATATGTGAGATCTGAGTCTTCTTGGGAAATACAGTATGTTCTGGTCCTTCTTGTACATCTCCATTGTGTTTTCAGACCAGTTATTTGTTGTTTATATATATATATATATATGTATTGTGTCAGGCATTTGCAAATAGGAGGCATCCTCAAAATTCTATGCAGGTAAACAATACCACCCCAGGTTGAGAGGTGTCGCTGTTGTTAACGTAACCTCTCATTCTATACCCAATTCAGCCGAATGTCAGTCGGAATACATGTGATGTCACTTCTGGGACCATGTCATTAGGACTCACCCCTTGTGGGAATCAGCACTAAAAAAACACCCAGGACCAGAAGGAGACAATTAATTTGAAGAATACCAGTGACTGAGACAGCGCTTAGAAGCACAACCTTCTTTTGCTATTTCAGCACCCTTGTGTGCTGTTGATTTTGACCAGTTTTCTCTGCTTTCTCTCTGGATTAATTGGGATTCCACTGGTTCCCCAACATTCTTTGTGGCTTGAAGTCTGCTGTTATTGCAATATATCCTGTCACACATGTGCCTGGGAGACTACTTTAGAGGTTAACAATTGGTAATTCCACTCCAAGTCATGGGTCGGCACTGTCATTCTCTGCCTTTCACGTCCTTTCAACCACAGATCAGGAGATCATTAATGTCAAGGGCAATAACATCACTGCCAGTCACTTGAGCCTGCCTCTTCCTTCTAGTCTAGCATAAAAAGGACATCACTACAAAAGAATGGAAGCCGTAGTTTGGACTTGCATCTGGAAAGATGTTTTTATGTAGTGCTGACTGATATTTTAAATATTTTGTTGAATTTCTACCACCTTTTTCCATTTAATTATACGGGTTTCACCATCTGGTGCCCCAATACACACACACAGAGACACACACACACATATATATATATGTGCATAATATGAACTGAACCTTGGCTACATGTATCCTAGGGAGGCAAAACCCCAGTGATTTAATTATGTAAAGTAAACTCTACAAAATGAGTTTCATAATACAATTCATATTAAATTGTAATAGAAAATTAAACAAATTCACAACATATGGGCTACATTTCAATGTTTATAAAAACATCTGGGCATATAATTTACAATATATTTAGACAGAAAGACAACCAACAAGCTGTCAGAGGAGCTTGTTTTGTTTTAGCTCCAGGTTTAGGAAATGCATATGACAATATTCACAAAATATTTTTTTCATACACACGGTTTTGGTCAAATAAATAAGCCCATCAAAATGTGTATACAAAAAGTACTTTAAGGTGCGGAATGCAGGAAAGAACAGGAAGATGTCTGAACGGGCATTAAAAGGAAAATCGGATTTCAATTGGAGTGACATGTGTGATTTTTTAAATAAAATGATGTACTAAACATATATTAATGTTTAAACAACTTTGAGTCTTTTAAAATTATCTACATTTCTGACTTACTTTAGATCAAAATAAAATAAACAAAAAAGCACTACTATTTTTTTCTGTTTTCAATGAACATGTAAGCATAAATGTATTACCTGCTGGGACCTCTTCTAGCAGCATTCACATCAAAAAATATTCTTAATCAGTACTGTACTGTACATGAAGATGGGCACATTCCCATTCATTTGTCTTTAGAGAAATATTACGATTCAGTGATGTTTTTGAGCTATGATATCATCACTGAATTTAAATGGAACTAAGATTATAACTTTAGACTTTGCCATGCAAAAATGTGACATTTCTTCTGCTTCAGCTATTCTGTTTCTCCTGTGCTTATAAACAATGTCATGCTGCAGGACCAACAATTTTTTTTAAGCATGAATCACTTACTTTTGAATGTGCTATAACAATCCACAATTTTATTAAGTGTGAATGATGACAAGTTCATCAAGGACCAGTCCTGGGCTATAAGGCCGCTGTTAATACTTGTCTCATTTCATTATGTGGTGTAAGGTTCCTCTTGGCACTGAACTCATCTCTTGAGAAATTGAACACTTATGTTGAAAAAGGAGCTATTTTAATACTGATTGAACGACACTCCATTTCCAGGTTGTTTTTCATTGTCACTAAAGTCAGCATGTTTATTTATTTATTTGCATTTACACTTCTAAAGTACATCTTTGCTTATATGCCAATGACTATTGCACATATTCCTGGGGCTACTTATTAACATTCTTGATTACCTTTTAAAGTACTGAATTAAAATAAACCTGACAATAAAAATAAACCTTACCTTTGGTGTAAAAGGGTGGATTTGTACACATGTTGCTGACTGCATGGGACAGCAACAGAATTTAGTTAGAAAACAAATAAGAAGATGAATCGTAAGTAAAGCAGCAAGTGGTGGGTCATAACTGGGAAGTCAAAAAACAACTACCAAGGCTCAATACATGTCACAAAAAGTGTAGACAAATAAACATTTCAGGAATTCATGAACTAAAAAAATGAACAAATAATCAGAGCTAAAGTGATAATCTTAAATTGTAGTCAAAAAGCAGAGCTGGGTTTGTTAACTGTTGTTTTCAAAACAATGTTGTCTTCATTGCCTTATCTGACTTTGACCTTTGACATGCACTTGAGCAATTCACTGTCGAGTGTGATGTGGCTGGAATGAGGATCAGTACGTACCTCCATATCTTAGGTCATGGTTTTGTCTCAATGGATTTCTCTCTCCAGGAGAGAGGAATAACTGCTCTTAGTGGAAGAGTTCAAGTATCTCTGGATCTTGTTCACGAGTGACAGAAATAGGGAGCATGAGCGACAAGCACATTGGAGCAATGCCAGCTGTTCTGCGGGTGGTGGTGAGGCAGGAACTGAGTCTAAAGAGAAAAGTTTCAGTTTACCAGTTGATTTACATCTCTGTCCTAGCCTATGGTCAAGAGCTGTGGGTAATGACTGAAAGAATAAAATCATGAGTACAAGTGGCAGAAATGACATTTCTTCAAAGGGTGGCTCACCCTCACCAGGAAAAGTGGTTGAGAAAATCAAATAAGACCAAGAAGTTAAAATTTTAAAGTCTGGGTTAGATCCAGCCAAAGACAACCAGGAAGTAGTGATGCAACCTTTGCACTCTTGATCTGGATATGTTACATACTGCAGACTTCTTTATGACCTTTCAAAGCAACCATCCACAAGTACTCCTCAAAATGGTTGTGCACATTAGAAAAACAACATGGTGTCATGGAAAAATGCTGCTTATTTTTAACCATTGTTAAAAACATTTCATGTAATAAAATAGATGTGACCACAAGATTTCTTCCCCTAAAACAAGGTTAGACAAACAATTTTAGAGATCAAGGAGATTTTATAAAATACCAGAAACAAGAACCCTGATCATGACACGTACTACACAAGGTTTGGTGCTTTATCCTTTGGCCATCACACTCTATTTAATCAAGAAAAGATACATTCAAGTCTACAAACACCCATGCATGTCATATAATTTTCTAACCCACTTAATCCAGACCAGGGTCATGGGGCAGGGATCTGAAGCCTATCCCAGCTAGCATTGGGCACAAGGCAGGAACAAATCCTGAACAGGACACTAGTCCATCGCAGACCCACATACTTGTCTAATAAAATTATTTTGCTTGTAAACATGCATCCAGTTTTCAAAAGACAAAAAAGGCAGTGTAATAAGTATTCCTTAATCTGTTTTGAAAATGCCAGCTTACAAACAACCTGTGCTATGAGCTCGGAAAGCATCCATCCATCCATCCATCCATTATCCAACCTGCTATATCCTAACTACAGGGTCACGGGGGTCTGCTTGAGCCAATCCCAGCAAACACAGGGCACAAGGCAGGAAACAAACCCCGGGCAGGGCGCCAGCCCACCGCAGGCTCGGAAACCAGCAAAAGCAGTATGTACCTAACTTCAATAAACAAGGAATCTAAGCTTTGCCTTATGGCAGTCATTCAAAATTATGGTAGATCTTGTCTCAGTTTCTGTTAGTATTTCATGGTAACTACAAGCATAAGCCAGAAATACTGTTTCTAAGCTGTTAAATATATGTTGTAGGTACATAAGTTTATTTTTAATAAAGTACCCTTCACAGTAGAGGTTAAACACATACACTAACACTGTACATTATAATTTATAGAAGAATAAACAATATTCTTTACAATGCATGCTATTATGTTATTTTGTCCCTAGAAACTAGTTACAAAGTTTTAAGCTTTCAATACCTTCACCATTCCAATGGCTTCCAACATAATCAGGCCAACTGACAGGTTACTGAGAGATAAAACTTGAAATGTTGCAGAGTTCTTACAGCGTGCATTCTTTAAGCTCCATCCACCAGACTGTGTTTTGTTTTTTTTGGCAGTTGCTGACCGTTGTTATATCATGTAGAGAAGAAACAGGACATGATGAGCACATGAACAGTATGTTGGACAGTCAACAAAAAGATAAAGTACTTGCTTCACAGCTGAATAATGTTATTGTAGATACACTGAACCAACCCATAGAAGATGTTTCACAGAGTGATTAAAATCATTCACAGCAAAACCAATAATTAATTATAAAAATGTTCCAGACCTGTCACCGCCACAGCTACTTATTGACCCCCTCTCCAGTTTGTGCCATTAACCCAATCGTTTAAGCACATAAAGAAAATAAACAAGAGGCAAACATCACATTTACCAATACCAATTTTGCAGTTTTAGGTCATTTCCTCTTTAAAGAACTGATGAATTCATTTAAGGAATCATTTCCATAAATCCCTCTGACTCTGAACTAGATTAGGTAGCGTCGAAGAAGGATAGATGAGTGAATGTCCATGGATGGCTAACATCCAATGTGGGTGCAGAAAGAGTTTACAAACTCGACACAGGCAGGAACCGTCACCAGACCAAGTACTTTAAAATAAATGTAAGCTTTCAAAACACACAATCAAACAACTATTGCCAATACTGGTTAAATGGAGTCAGCTGTTGCTTTTTTATATTTCACTTTTCAATTAAGGTTGGCCTGGTATGAGTGAGTGAGTTTGTGTATTAGAGTGAACCCTGTAGTGGACTGGCACATCATCCAGATATCTGGGATAGCATCTGGCTCCTCGCAACACTGGTTTGGACAAACTGGATTAAAAAATGAACAGATGGATATGTATCAATCTGCTCCAAACGGACCTATTCACTTACTAACCACAGATTGAGTAAACCAACTATAATTCGATTAATTAATTTAAAATCTTGGGAGACATGTTTACAAGAAAATAACATTGACGTTGTAAATAAGTCATCACATAATTTGGTGAACATAAACAAACTATGCAATTCAATAAGATCTAAAATAATGAATAAGATGAGCTACTAAAAGTTGATTTACAGGTGATATTTGTTCCACACTGATAGTTTATTATTTTGTATTATTAAACTATATTGATTGTGTTAATTCTAGCATTTATTATCCTTAGCTTTTTACTGTGGAACCCAAGGGGGTGGGACCCCTATTGCTGCAGCTTGAAGATAACCCCTCACCTTATTTAAGAACCTAACAGGACATAATCTGCCCACTGAGGCATTAGATCTGGCTCACATTTGTTTGACTTATTTTGGGAGCTATGATTTTTGTTAATTCTCATTTTGATATTCTGGTTTTTGACCTTCTGCTCACAATTTAGGGTTTTGCTTCTTGGTTTATAGATTTGGGTTAGGGTCATCATTTTGCTTCCCTTTTCTTTTGCTTAAAGACTTTTTTTCTTTAATAAACTCTTTGTATTGTTGGATTTTGTATTGTTTTTTGAATTTTTTAGACTTGGCCTCATTTTGGTCTGAACTTTGGTACCAGGCTGATTTTGTTGCTCAGCATCATAGGAGCACTGAGGTCTAGTTTTTAAATGAAAGCCTTTTTTGAGTTTTGAAGGCTGGCATATTACACTCTTAAAATTAAAGATGTCAGAGTGGTTCTCCAGAGCAATACTCTTAATGTGAAGGCTCCAGAAAAAACTTTTACTTATTTAGATCCGTAGCAGGCTTCATAAATAATCATGAATACATGATAACGGATTTGTGAAATACCAGTGGGTCATGATTTTAAAAGGACTCTTGCTACATATAATAACACATGTTAATTTCAGGTTTTCTTAATCTGTTACTGCCCCACCAGGTAAAGGTAGCCTTCAAAACATTAGAAATTTCATTTTTTTCTACATATTAGGAGGTTTTTAAAGCACAAAGAACCAACTTTGTATGCAAAGAACTCTTCAGAGAATGAAATCATGCTTTGTCAAGCAATGGCTCAATGAGGAACCGCACAACCCAGTAAAGAACCATAGAGTGCTATTGAAGGATCATTATTTTTAGGAGTGTATAACAAGTTGCTCTAATATCTCATCCATGGCATTTTAAAAGATTTCAGTTTCTATTTCTACTATAAGACATGATGCTTTGTTACAGATTCCTGAGATTATGTGTGTAATGAAGCACCCCCTGTCTTTCATCTTAATTGTACTTTTCCTCAACTTTCATTTTGTGTCATTGTGTATATAATTCAATACTTAACAGAAAGAATTTTGCTGGATTAACTTTATCAATGAGAATTTGTATTAGGTCCTTAAAAGGCCTTGCTCAGTTAAATATCAGATACATGAATTAAATAACAGTGCTTAAAGTTGATTATTGTGACCATTTTGAAAGAGTTCCATCTAAAGACTGCAGGAAAGTGGGAACATGATAGATAGATAGATAGATAGATAGATAGATAGATAGATAGATAGATAGATAGATAGATAGATAGATAGATAGATAGATAGACTTTAGGGAGTAAGATATGATGAATCGATTCACATCATTGCTTAGTGCCCACATGCAGTAATGCCAGATTAAACTGTAACATTTTGCTCTGGGAAGCACATACAATATGTCAAAGACAGCAGTACATAGAAAGGTTGTGGTAAATATTGCCATAATAAGTAACTTCCAGTATATCCACTACATATTCTTAATTTGTCCTATCCACATAACTGACTGTTTAATCAGTGATGGCATTACCTGACAATGCTGTTTTAGCCAGTAGTCAAGTACAGTACAGTACATAGCATATGGGCAGTTCAGAGGGCATTTTGCAATTCAGTTTTAACCACAGGTCACTCACTCTCTGTCGAACATGACTAAGGAGTGTTTCCTATAACAAAAGGGCTATTCAACTATTTAACTGGTGGCCTGTATCTGGCCCAAGCATTGCCTAGTTTTGAAAGCTTCTGAGAGCAGAACATGTTAACATGGATTTCGTACTTTGAATGCTACAGTAAATTGTTCACACAGTTATGGAACCAAAATAGGCAGGAACATTCAAACAGACAGATTTGAAAGTTAAGAACAGTGCAACTTCAGGCAATGTCAACCCAGATAATAAGCTCCTCAATCACATTTTAAACACATTTGTTTTAATTACATTAATTACTGTCCCAAATGCGAAATCTTCAGAGTTAAAATGCAAGGCAAAGTGAAGCAAGCTTTAATGAGTCATTGTTGCCTTTAATACATTTTACACAGATCAGTATCAGTGAAGGAAAAAAGATGGCTGGTTTATATCTAAAAATCTTCAAATGTTATCTTCATGTACAATCTAGAGAATATCTGTTTCAAATTTTCCAGGATACATCTCATCTTTTGAGGCAGAGGATCATGTATAATCTTCCTTGAATCAAGTGAATAAACAAACCAGAAATGCAAAGTTAAAAATATATACATTTCCACAATGTACAGCTTTTAAAAGTTCTTTAAGTCCATCATTATTCGAGACCTGTTAAATCAAATTAGCCAAAGCATATTCATGTAGCATCTGATACACGGATAAGGCAGCCGTTCATTGCAAGATACATTCACACATTTACCCACTGTCATTCACACAAGCCAATCTGAGATATTAAAAAGCTGTTTTGTATTAATTTGATGTAATATAGTCAAATGGCCTTGGTCAGTTTTTTGGGATTTTTTTTAATTCAAGGATTACTTTTGTAACATCTTGTAAATAATATAAAGTGCATGGTAAAATGTGTTACAAAGGAGTTTAACAAAGTACACTAAGGCTGCACTATAGCCACTTTCCAGTTATATGGCCCAATGTTGATTAGGTAATGCAGGCTGAGGACAACTTGTTGTAGGCCACAGGTTTGTCAGTGTTTCATGACAATAAATCATAAAAGAGTGTCAGGTCTTGTTCAGTTCTGCTTGTATATATTCAGACATAATTCATTAAAGATAAAAACACTACAAGTAACTGCAAAATAACTTAGGTAAGCTGTGAGCCTGGCAAGTGATTGTGTTTTTTTAACATTTGTACATATTTAGTGTGTATGATTACTATAATTTGTTTTTTTTTATTTTTATTGTTTACTTGATATCATCTTGTTGCCATTTTATTTAATTGATTTTCATGGGCACTTCCATTTGGTATATCTGTTATCTATCTATATACTGTATATAAAATTCTTTTCACGTTTAAAACGGAAATTACGTATGACCACACGAAACGGAAATTGCGTATGACCACAGAATATATTATAATACAGGATCTAATCACTTCGTTTGTGGATGCCATTTTTATGTCGTCTTTACAAATGGTTATTATTTGTGTTAGAGTTATTTTACTGATATTGAAAAGAAGTTAACACAAACATGCCAATCTATCCCATAGAAGTGTGCCTTGCGTCGCCCTCTCCCAGCCCTCCTTTCTGGACTCCAGTGCTCAGCCGTCCGCCGCCAGGCACGTTCTGACAGAGAAGTTTTATTTATTCGTTCACGTGACTGTCACGGAAACTGCCACATTATAACTTTTTTTTAATTGGCAGTACTTGATAGTAGAAGAGATGAAGAAAACAGCTTTGCTTCTTTCTACTTTTTAACTGCGCCGAGCTGTAAACAATGTGAAGACTACACCGCCTTCAGCGGCGAGGGGTCGTGAGAACAAAGTGGACGCTCGGAGGCGCTGAATGTTGGGCTGCTTCGCAGGGTCGAGAGCTTCGCAGTTTTGGGCGCTGTCCTCTCTTCTCGCACTGTTTGTGACACTTCAAGTGCCCCGTCGGCTCCTGGGAGAGTGGAAATCTTTGTGAACGAGTGTGATCGGCGCCATTGAAGCAAAAGTCTCTTTGTAAATTGCGCTGCACGACTACTTACTGTCCCTTAAGGTTTAGTTCAGGTCACTAAAACCCTGCAACATTCAAGGTTGCTTTTGTGATGAATTCTTTTAAGAATATGGATTGTTTACATCTAAGAAGATGTACCGACCTCTTCATGTTAAGTTTTGGACTTGGGAATTGTTTGGACCAAATTTTCTCATAAATCACAGGCATGTAGTGCAAGGTTGTCAGGCAGAAATTTGGAGGGTCACATAGAAAATGTAATTTCTATACCACAGCGGTAATGTAGCGCCTTTTACAAGGAATCTGCTACCGAGAGATCCAAATACATTTAAGCTGCTGTTAGTGCTACTTACCTGTTGTGTTATAGCACCTTTAAAATGTACTTTACCCGAAAGCACTCCAGTACTGCTTTACTTTACTTCTTACATGTTAATGTTTTACTGTTTAATAATTTATATACTACATTTTATTTTTTTCCCTTGCACTCAGTGAGCTAAGCCACTGGGTAATCAGCTAGTATATATATAATATCCAACATCTCATCTGTCTTTCTGTCTGTCTGTCTGTCTGTCCGGTTTTCATGAGAGAACTACTTAACGGATATAGATCTGTTTTTTTTTCTTTAATTTGCTTGAACATTCTGGTTGATTGTGCAACTTCTCTCATCATGCTAAGTATCATAGTTTGCCTGCAGGAGCGATTTATTTGCGTGAATCCAAGATTAGACACTGTGGGTAGAGGGAAGGGGGAAGCAGGAGGGACCCTGGTGATTGGCAGAGATATCATGGGCACGTTCTTTTCCCCCAATGAGGGGGATGCTCTCCCGTCAGAGCTAAACACAATCAGATACAGTGGCATGTATAATGTTTGACGCTGGAGCGTACCTACCGTCCCCTTCCCCAAAATTACATTTTTAAAGATTTTTTAATGATTATTAAAGTTTGTCCTGTTTCACTACTATGTGGGCAGAGCCACGGGGGACAGCTAGTGAAACATATATAGCAACTGTACTTTAAGAATATGTTTGTGAGAAACTTGTGCCTGAGCAATGAAACTTTTAGAGAAAAAAAAATCTGTTTCTGTAGCCCCCTTGAATTCTTACTTTAGCTGTCAGAGTTGAATATTCTTTTGAATTCCCATAAAGAAATATACTTAAGTGATCTTTACCACTTGTTATTTTAAACTGCCTAATAGGACTCATATTTCTTCCTATTCAGACACAAAAAACACCTTGCTAAAATATACATGGACATTTAATATTTGCTACACACTATGAGCAAGGAATAACTGGACCTTTATGTAATAAAAAGAACTTTGAGCTGGCACATAAACTTAGTTTAGCTAACTTGTATTACGTGATCATTACAAATATGATACAAAAGATAACATTCAGTACAGATGTGTTATGGGACACAATGGAAATTTCCAAAGGCAACAAAATATATGATGATAGATGCCTTAACTGATAAAAGGTATTTTTTATGAAATACTAACGATTATAATCAGTGCATTTATATGCACTGTGATAGACGACCGGGGACCTTGCCCCACTGGGAAGCCTGGAGAAGGGAAGGACCGAGTGAGGGACAGTATCTTTCTGGGATGCAAGAAGGCAGCACCCCTGGATTGCATGAGGGCCATAGAGCTTGGAAGCTCAACCCTGTGGGGGGTCGTGCCAACACCGGGGGGTGCCTGGATGGTTGTGGAGCCATGGGAAGGTCATCAGGGAGCACATGGAGAACATCCAGGTGCATTATAAAAGGGGCCACCTCACTCTATTCAGGGAGCCAGAGTCGGGAGGCAGAGGACAGAGCTTGCAGGAGAGGAGTGGTGGAGGCAGGAGAAGATAAAAGGAAAGAAAGTAAAAGAGAAGAAAAACGACTATGAGTTTGTTGTGGTTGTTTGGTGCACTGTGTTGTGTGTGCAGAAGAAAAATAATAAAAATGTGTGCTTTAGGACATTCTGAGTCTGTCTCTGTTTGTGTTCCGGGTGTCTTTCACAGAGCACACATTTAAATGTGAATAACTGGGATATAGCAGAAACCTGGTTTCTTACTAATAAGTGTTTATATGCGCAAGTAATCTTCTGGAATTCTCCTTTGTCAAAATGCTTCATCATCATTAAACTGTGTAAAAAAGGAGTTGAACATCACATCATCTTCAGCCACTGTGAATCACAAAATAAGCATGATGCCTGTGAGAGTTTTCTGGTGTTTTATAAATATGTTTAGTCAAGCTGACACTTCATTTATTGTTTTCTGTTACTGGATTGCATGCAGCAAACTCTTTTTTGCTTGGCTGTACAACGGAGTCCTGCAAATAACCCAGAATGTGTGCTTCTTGCCTTACACCCAGCGCTACTGAAATAATAATAATAGCACAGGCATTTTTACTTCAGTGAAATAAGAATCGTATTAGCTTACTCATTACTTTAAAAAGTAATCTGACTACTTAATGCTTGTTACTTTTAATGCATTACCCTACTGCTCTCAAGGTTGTGTTGCAGAGTTTAGCACTGTGCATTCAGCTCATCAATACAAATTTAGCGATTTCTGTAATATTAAGACAGATTATTTTAGCCAGGAGAAAGAATAATGCAATCACCCGAACATTTGCCTCTTAAAATTCATCTTGTGGATGCTTCTACCCATGGCTGCATTGCGAATCAAGCATAAGCACAGGCTGCCAGTGTGCAACTGACATGTGCAGAGTACAAAATCCTTAACAGTAACCCAGATAAAGGTAGATTCCCTATTCACAGAGAAATTTACCTCAATTAATCAGGTTTCTCAGAGGCTAATTTCTGTAATCGGAATACTGGTTTACATGGTACTTTAGAAATCAGGTTTCTGTGAATAATCAGGTACTGTGTAATGACAAGCTTTATCTTTTTTCTTTGCAAGTGTTATGTCAAATCTGCAAACACCCTTCCATTCAGGAGTGAAGACGTGTCTTAAAATCAAATTATCAAATGCTAAAATCCTGTGAAACAAAAAAGGTTTGGAATTACAGTGGAACCTCGGTTTGTGAGTAACTTGGTTTACGAGTGTGTTGCAAGATGAGCTAACATTTTTAATAAATTTTGACTTGATAAACGAGCAATGTCTTGCAATACAAGTAGTATGTATACGCTTTGTCTGCTGAGTGTCATTTAATCACAACTGAGCTGATGATTCTTCTCTCTCTCTCTCTCTCGCTGCGGGATTGTGGGCAATTGTCTCCTATTCTCCGTCACTCATATAGTCAACATCTGTACGAGCGTATACTGTTTACTACAGCATTGTGACTGTGAGTGTGTGTGTGTGCTGTGACGTGCTAGTCCCCATCTTGCACCACCAGCTTTATTCAGCTTGAAACAGCAACAGCGCGGTTATTTATTGTAGCGGGATCTGACACTCTCATATACATAGACACAGCAGTCAGGCAGGGTCGTGGCCAAGCAGCACTGTGCCCTGCGCATTTATAATGTTCCTTGTATCACCCATCGATGGCAGGCGCTTATAGCATGTCCGCAGTCTTTTCGGATTCGCTTTTACGGCGAACTGCTACAGCGCTGGGAGACTGCGATTGCTTTGGGACGCTCTTCCGCGTGTCGTTCCATTGGGTGGAATCCCACAAGAGTTTAGAAACTCACTCACACCAGCCATGATTCTTTTCAAAGGTAAAGTGCAGGTTAATTTGTTTTATGTATTTTTACTTTATATTTTGTATTAGTCATTTTTATATGAATAGTTTTGGGTTGTGGAACGAATCATCTGAGTTTCAATTATTTCTTATGGGGAAATTCACTTTGATATACGAGTGCTTTGGACTGCGAGCACATTTCCGGAATTAATTATGCTCGCAAACCGAGGTTCCACTGTATTAATCAAAGGCCCACACCAGCACCAAAACAGCAATTTAATTAGCGCAATAGTTCAGACCTTGATTCAGAGCCATACTAACTCATGAAGATTAATTAAGCTTAATAAATATTTCACAAAAGGAAGAAAAATGTATTAAACATTCAAAAATGTGTAATTCTTAATTAACAAAAAAATTAAAGGTCAGGAAGAAACAAACTAAAATCAATAAACAGATTTCCAAAATAAATTTAAGAAATTCTAAGATTTATTAATAAAGCAGACCTAAATCTTTCCAAAAGCGAAGGATTACATGGACTCAAACACTTACAAAATAACACTTTAGGATGAGGTTGGGGGCATGCACTGATTATCAAATGAGAATGAAAGTTGAAATACAAAACTAACAAACTACAGCTTTAGGCTTAACAATCTAAAGTGATATCTTAAAATTTCAGAATTTCTGCATTAATTACAGGTTTATTTGCAGGTGTTTAGAATTTGAATGAAGTAGCCGTTCCTCAACCCTTGCACAAGTTTCTTATACTGTATATCTGGGTGGCATTCTTATCAGGTTGGCTTTTGCACAGCTTTATTCTCTGTTATCATTTGCCAAATTGGGCCTCTACCATACCTTAGAGCTTCTCCATGTCTAAGTCTGGCCAAACTAATAACTTAGACTTTAGCAAAGGTAGACCAACCTAAAACATGAACAATGAAAGGTCAAAATCCTAAGGCTTCAACACAAACCACCTTCTTGCATATTAAGTAATTATCTTCTGATCGTTTTACATTATGGCTCACCTCAGTGTCTCTGTGGGCTTAGTGTCACGAATCTGCCTAGTGTCTTTCCATTACATTTTTGGAAATTTTGGACATGCATTTTTTTTTATTTATTTATTTTTACTTTAAGATGGTAACATCATCACAGTGCTATTTATTTCTAAGTTTGTTTGTTTTATGGGTGCCACTGTTTTTCTTCTTGTAATGACTCTGTTGCTATTCACTTGTTTCCTGTCTTTGTGATATCAATGTTAGCTTTTTGTGTTAAACAAACTTTGTGGTAAAGTTAGGAGAAACAAACTCAGGTAAGAATTAAAACTTCTGGCTTGAAACCAACTATGTTTTCGAGTACAATTGTATTTTACTGTCTTGTTTTTTGTTACACAATTTAGTGGTTTTCTTCCACTGTTAAATACACATCTCTCTAGACTTAAAACATTGCCTTTCCCTCACATAGTGTCTGTCCTCTTCTGCTTAATTACAATTAATCTTAATTAATCTATGGATACCCCTTTCCTCCCAGATGTTTGTAATACTCAAGGCAGGCAGCTAGAGCACCGGCAATGAACAAAACATTGATGACATAACAGCAAATTATCTGTTGGACAAAATTTGTTTGGCTCAAACCCAAAATGTCTGTAAGGGATGAGCTTTGGGTAAGGATCAAGACAAACCATGTAAGAAAATAGTACAAAGAGTGCTCAGACAGAAGTTCAATACATAAAATGCAGTGAAGAGAGATGAGGAATGCACATGTTTTGGACCTCACAAACAGGAGAACGGCGTATTTGTCTGATGTCTCATGTTTTATGTACCGCAGCAGAATGGAAAAAAGGGCCAAGACTGTACCTGGAAGGCATTCATACAACACCAGCTTTGTCAGGCAGCACATTGTTGGCTATTAGAAAAAGGGGAAAACCCTGAAAATTTAATATAATGTACCTTGTATTGTTTTGCAATGGCACACAAAAATGTATGAGCAAACGCTAACACCTGCATTATTATGCAGACCTGTTCTTAAATTCAGTTTAAACCCAAAAAATGCACTCATGCTGGTGAGATATTTTTTAATAGCAGCAGCACCAGGGCCGCTGCAGAGGAGTCATTTATTTTTTCAAGCAGCTCTTATTTGCTTGTTCATGTTTAATCATCAGTTGCACACCCACATAGCATCTGGTACTTTTTACTTTGCCTTTTTCATTAACTGCGTTTATTTCTTCCTCAGGCAGGGAGTTTAACATTTGTTCTTCCTCATAAAACCAAAAAAAATGGTTCTCTGGGTAGAGAGGAACACTTTTAATATCATGAGCCAGCAAAAGGCAGTGTTTTATGACACAAACTAAAAGGTTTTTGCATTTATTGTGGTATTTTCCTGAGTGCCATTCAAAACCTCAAGCGTCAGCAAAATTTATGACCCGGTGGAATGATTTTTGACTTATTACTGGAAACTTTCTTTCCCTTAATTTACTTGTAAAAGTACTGTGGGTTAAATAAAGTTATCAATTTAGAGCTTCCATGAGAACTCCATTAGAGAAGGTGCCATCTAACTCGGAAGGCCTTGGATGTGATGAAGTAATGCAGACATATTTAAGTATATTCATGGTCATCACGCAGTTGCAGTCCCTATAGACATATGATTGTCAATTTGCCAAATGGCTTTAATTATGAACTTGAAAATGTCAGTTCTTTTATATTAAACCACTTTACTGCATTCATTTTGCATACAAGGTTTTAATCAAGCACTGAAGGGACGTATAAGCCAGCCGCGCTGTCCCTTTTTATTTTGGTTGTGCTAACATTGCTGTAAAATGCACTAATTTAATTTGACATCCTTATAATTGGGTAGTTGACTCTTAAACCAGAGTTTCTCTTTTGACTAAACAGCCACAGTGAGAAGCCTGGGAGTGATATCTAAGTTCAAAAGGGACGCCGACTTGTACAATAAATTGTACCAGACAGGTAGACATGAGTAAACGAAGGGGCAAAAAATAAAAATTTGCTTGAAATTGGTCTATATTTTTATATTTTAAAACAAAACATTGAACACCCTGGTCATCTACTCATATGCATTCTCTCTATACTCTGGTGCACTTAAGTTTAGTATCTCTAGTATCTCTAAGGTGACACAACATTATGATATTTATGTAAATGTGAACACTCTTTATATACGTGTTACCGAGAACTGACCAATGAACTTGCTCTTTGAACTGGACAAACATTAAAATACCAATTTCATGCATTTCAGTAAGAAAGTCTTGTATTTCAATGCCCGAAAAACAGAATGACTTACAAAATTTACATTCACTGTGAGAATTTAAAATATTCTTGGTGGGCCGACTCACAGATGAGTGTATTGTGTTTAACTGATTTGTTAGTTCTATTTTATGCAGTTATACTCACTGAACTTATATGCTGTATTTTTTGTTTTATTGCTGTTTTTTATGTGTACAATTATGGCCTTACTGTGTTTTTAATTCTAATGAAACTTGGGACTCAAGAGGTTTCTGCCTATTAAAAAATGGTGGCACAGTTATTAACATTGCTGCCACACAACTTTAGGTGACTAGGTTCAAATCCACCCTTGTCACTCCCTATGTCTCCCTCGTTTCTCCCACTCCCCAAATTATTTTTATGTTCACTGTAAGCTGGCCCAGTATATGTGGGAATTGATATTTTGACAGCCATCTGCAATGGACTGGAATCTTGTCCAAGTTTGGTTCCTACCATTTGCTCAATGGTCCCAGGACATAATCTGGCTTCCAGCAACACTGATATAGACCAAGCAAATTTAAAATAAATGATGGAATAAGTAAATGTTTATTATAAAAATGTGTTGTAGGAGAACAGCCACTGCAACCCAGAAAAATAGCAAATCATTAATTTCAATTACTTCTTATTTTATTAAGCAAAATCACAATAAACGAATGAGAAAACAGTCAAAACGAAAACAAAATAAATGCTGCTCCCTTCCAATATATGCAATTTATTCTCAGTGTATGGTGAGGTGGATTCTCTACTTTCCAACCTGCTAAAACTACATTAAAACATTCTCTCTGTCTCCCCACATCTAATCCCTATCTCTTTATTTCCAAATTCCACCTTCTCTGTCCTCTGTGTGTTGAGCAGATACAGTATCTGTTATGAGTACAATAGAATTTCCAAATATTTTTGTGAATTTAAAAACAGATCGGAATAAATATAAAGTATTGGTGCAAGACAGGCACAAGTCAAAACTGGGAAAGCATAAGTACCAAACCAAAAGTAAAGGAAGACACCAACTGCATCCTTCTAAACAAAATCAAGGCCTGAAACCAAAACTTGAATTTCTGAAGCTAAACTAAATGAAGGAATTACAACGACAAAGTTCTATCCATTGAGAGATAACACCATAAATGGTGTTCTCCTTTGCGATCATGTAATGATTCAAGATGGTGTCACCTAAATCAAGAAAACATTATGGTAATGAAAAATTAACATTATTAAAATGACGTGAAAAACACAAAAAAATTCTAGAATTTTCCATAAAAAATAAAAGGTAAAATACCACTTCTGGTTAACGGAAATAGCCCAAAAGTTGATAGAAATCTACGTTTTGTACTTAATACTTATATGCAAATTTGGTTGACCTAAGTGAAAGCGAACTCAATTTATCGTGTTTACATACACACAAACACACAGACAGACAGACAGACACCCAGACATAATTCCAAAAATTGTATTTTCGGACTCAGGAAGGTCTAAAATGTCAAGATTCATCAAAATCTTGAATTGGAATTTTTGGAGGATTCCAATACTTTCCCTGTACTTCGTATATGAGAATGTCAGGGAGGTCTAAAACATCGCGATTATTCATTAAAATCTCGACAGTGAATCTTTGGATGATTACAATAATTTCCCTATACTTTGTATATGAGAAAGTAAAAAACTGTTGATTAGTGAAATGAATCACGCAGAATTTAATTTTCAGCGAATTGTTCTTCACTTCCAAGCAAATTTGTACTATCCACAGAAGTGTTTTCTTTCCTACCTGGCATTTAGTATTTAAATAAAGATTTCTAGGGGGAATCAAAATCACCAGAAGTGTGCATGTTCTCAACTACAATATGAGGGTTGCTAGATAAAGGGCAGGAGGAAATGGCAATAGCGACTGACTATCTGTGCACTGACATAATAATGTGCACAATGGTATATTTTGCTGTGTCTTCATGTGGAAAATGTGCAGTATGTCACATTCAAAAAGAAAACTATTTGGTGAATTTTCCATTTCGCATTTATGAAATTGGCTGCTAAACAAATTTTAATGTCTGTTCCACAAAACTTCATGCAAATCAAAACTTATCTGTTCCAGTCACAACAAAAACTAATAAGGGGTATAAAAATCAATTGACAATTATAGACAAAAGAGGAAAATTATAAGGAAACCAGAATCATTACATTATCCAGCACCTTTCCCAGATCCAGAATCAGTGTCCTCAGAGATATTAGCTTTTAAGCTCCACCCCTCCTGTTATTAAAGGACCAGGTCCTAGTTATTATTATTGGGTCAGAGGGGCTACTTGCAGAATTTCACCTCTAATCAAGCAGTTTTCCACATTCCTGCTGCCACTTTTTGACTTAAAGAAGATGTCCTGGCCTTTTTCTTTGCTTAGGCTGTATTGTAATGATTCAATTGTCTTGAAATAATTCCAGGCTTCCTAACACAGGAACATAGTCTCTCTCTCTCTCACAATAGTACTCCCTGAAGATTCTCTTTCATAACACACTTTCAATGACAGTAACAGAGGACATTTTTTGTTTCCCTGTGTGGATTTGAAACACTTTCTCCAGAGCACAATTACCTCTTTGATTATCATCTGCCATCCTTAGTAGGCCTTTACAAACCACATAATACTCCATAGCAGAATACCTTGATACATGTAAATATATTTGAAAATTGAACAATAAATGTCACACATTAAACTGGCCCAGGCAGCAAACAGTCCTGCTTATTATAGAGCGAATATACAAGGTGTCACACACCCAGTCCCATAACAGACTCAGAGTGGAAGCTAATTAGAGGACCGGCATAAAGCTCATAAAACACAGAAAACATTCCTGCTTGGATTTGATCCTGGCACCCAAGTGCTCAGAAGCAGTAAATTCTAACCTTTGTATCATTATTCACGCCAAATAAAGAACATGCTGGATATATACTGTATGTGTAACTAGTGTTTTGCTATGTTTCATTTGGAACAAAGTCGGAAATATTATTTTTCACTATGTTAAAGTTAATAAATTAAATGATAAAAAAAAAGCGACAAGAGCCCATTTCCCCGAGTTCATCAGTATTTCATATTGGTACAGTACAATAAAGTCCAGTTTCCTCTATTGTCTGTGCACTTGTGCAGTCAAAGTCCATTCTTCAAAGTGTATCGTGACAGTTACTTACTTTCACATGTGGCATCCCAAAATTAGGAAAATGACAGAAGGAGCTAGTTTGTGGAACTCTATTTCATATGGTCTTCATAGTTCTTGCTATCCAATAAACAACACCACATCAGAAAAACTGGAAATTATGTCTCAATCTAAAATGTAACAAAAATGTGGAACAACAAAAATGAGTAGACATGCAAAAGAATATCATTTGACATAATAGTCATAGAATGTTTATCATTTATTTATTATATATATTATACATTTATAACAACCTAGACTTTTTCAGGCATCCTTACTCTCTGTATTTATGCTGGAAATAGGCTGCACAAAACACATCTTCTTCAACACAGCCTCATTTACATACTGATTCTGTAAAAGAAGGTCAGATTTTCAACCTTATCTTGGGTAAAATACATTTCAGAAGTCCACAACATTTACTATTGTAAGCCTGGTGGCACAGTGGGTATCATTGCTGCTTTAATGTTGTTTCTCTGGGAATTTAGGTTTCCCTACCAGTGCAGTATAAGTTCATTATAAATTCTAAATTGGCCATTTCTGAGTGTGGGTGTTTGAATGAGTGGGACTCTGTGAAGGGCCAGTGTCTTGTTGAGAGGGGGTTCCTCAATCAGTCTTTTCTCCTTCTTATGTATCCACAAACACCAGACATGCTTGCAAAAATAGAAATATCAAGTCAGTTCCTGTTTGGTCAATGGGAATTGAAATTACAGAGTCAGGTTGTATGATTTATCATCTCTGACAAACTCAAGCTGATTGTGCTTGAATTCTTTTTGACATATCAAAAAACCAGAGCCCATAAGCCCCTCAAATCATATTGGAGAGTATTTCATATGTCTGGACAAAAAACCAAGCTGTACAGTCCAAGAAACTTGCTGTAGACCTCCTCAATAAAATTGTGATGAGGAATAGAACAGGTCACGGCTAGATGACTATTTCTATAGCTTTGACTTTTCCCAGGAAGTCAATGGCTTTAATAATTGTGAAATGAAGAAGTTTGGACCCATGAGGACTCTGAGCAGCCAGGCAAGCAGGGCCTTGGTCAGGGAGGTGACCAAGAGCCCAATGATCACTCTAACATAGCTCCAGAAGTCATCTGCTGAGACGGGATAACCTGTCAGTAAGATGACCATCTCAACAACCCTCAGTCAAACAGGGATGAGTGTCTAGACTGAAGCCACTCTTGAGTAAAAGGGATATGGCAGCCAACATGTCAAATGGCATTTAAAGGACTATGAGAGCATGAGGGAAACGATACATTGATATAATGAGACAAAAACTGAACTCTTTGGGCAAAACTTCAAGCACAATGCCTGACAAAAACCAGGCACTGCTAATCACCTGCCTAATATCATTCCCACAGTGAAGCATGAAGTAGGCAGCATCATGCTATGGTGGAGCTTCTCAGCAGAAGGGACAAAGAGACTGGTCAGAAACAAAGGAAGGATGAATGCAGCCCAACACTGGAAGGTCCTTAAAGAAAAGCTGCTCAAGAGTGTACACAACCTCAAACTGGGACAACAGTACACCTTGTAGCACAATGACCCAAAGTATAGAGCCAAGATAACATTAGATTGACTTTGGGACAAGTCTTAGACTGTCCTCGAGTGGCCCAGCTAATGCCCAGACTCGTAGAACATCTGTGGAGAGACCTGAAGTTGGCAGTTTTCAGATGCTTCCTATCCAGTCTAATGGAGCTTGAGAGGATGTTCTAGAAAGAACAGGATAAACAGTCCAAATTCAGGTGTACAAAGCCAGTAGAGACTTACCCAAAAAACTCAAAGCTGTAATTTCTGCTAAAGGGCCTTCTACAAAGTACTGAATTAAAGGTTTGAATACTTACATGAATTAGAGATTTCAGTTTATGGTTTTCAATACATTTGCAAACCTTTCTCAAAACATGTTTTTTCATTATGGGTTACTGAGTTTAGATTAATGGGCAAAAATGGAAATTTAAACATTAAGTTTGCAACACAATAAAGTGTGCAGAAAGTACAGATGTCTGAATACTTTCTGAATCCTCTGTAAGTAAATGTATTTTTACACTGTGTTTATTTGAATAATCTCCCTGTTTAGAAGTCTAAATTATCAGGATATATAAGCATACTTAACGTAATTTTAATTCTCTAGAAAAAATAAAATATAAAATTTACACCAATAACAATTAATAGAAAGTACTACCATGTTTAGCTGTTTAACTTTCATTGTGTGCATAGTTTTTAAATCAAAAAAGGTTTAGCTGAGTAAAAATATTCACTCTTCTTTACAGATGAACTTAAACACTTTGGTTCACTTTTGCATTTGTACGTGTTTTTGTAAAGAACATACAGTAAATCATGCAACAACATATATCAGCATTAATGCTGAGTTTTCCATGTACAGACTGTTTCGCTGGTTATATAGGTTCCCTCATTCACAAAAGAAACACATCTCTGTCTCTCAGTTGAGATTATGATGTCTTCCTTTCTTCATTATGGCACTCATGGTAATTACGCTATACATACAGTACCTACTTTGGATAACAGGAACAGTTTTGTGCCACCCTCAAACCCACAATAAATGTAAAATAGGCCAAAGTTGCATAAAACGTGTTCTCTTATTATTAATAAAATAACAAATGGGTGTATTAAACAGAAGCAATACCAAAAGTTCAAAAAAACAAAAAAGAAAACAAAACCCTGTTGAGGGTCTTCATGCACAAGTCAGTTATTGTGCCCATTAGGTGGGGTGGCTCATTCACTTTCATCCTCTGAAAAGTGTTGTCTATTGCACAACATGGACGTGAGTATGATGATATGGTGAAATATAATTTTTTCCACCTAGACACTGTTCTTTCTTTCTCTCTAATCCACTAAGGCGTGGGCACTAAGAGTGAAGTGAAAATTAAAAATTAGTAACAGACACATTTATAACATTAGGCTGCATTTGAGAATTGACAGGTGGGACTGAAAGAGTTACACTTGAATGATGAAATCCTACATTTACAGTTGATAATGACCATTTTTGCATATTAAATATTTGATACAAACTTTTGCCTAATGCGTAGCCTCATCTGTTTGTATGCAAAGTATAGTTCAATGTTAAAAATCTAATCTCAGGCAGCAAGGCAACTTGTAAATTATTCTCATTCAGTTCCTTGATAGCCACAGCGGCTGCTGGTTTTTGTTCTGACTAAAGTTTTAATGGGAGGCTAATTCTGCATTTTTCTCACATGTCAGCTTTTGACTTGCGTAGGTGGGTTTAAAAATATCTTACTGTGCCTTTCTTAACCAAGATGTCTTCACAAGCTTCACATGATTAGTTTTTTATCTCCTCAGAACTCTTGCTAAGAGCAGCATTTTATCGTTTTAGCTATTTTTGAAAAAAGGCACCAATGAAAGCCAAGACTACTGACTACTAATATGATGCTGGGTACACTTTGCTTCTGCACTTCAGAAAGATGTGTAACAGCATAGATGAGAAAATCATCTCCAATGAAGTAGTCACTCTGCACTGAATTTAGCCCATCATTTATGATTCAGGATACAACTACATGAAATGAAGTGGAAATGCAAAGTGGACAAATATATTACACTAAGCAAAATGTAAAGATGAGGACAAAAAAGTTTAATTAAGCAAGTAACTTATGTGGTCCCCGGCCGGTGCTGGAGCCCGGCCGGGACACCCAGGAGGACCAGAGGAGGGCTTGTACCTCCTCCAGACCGCGAGGGGGCGTCCGTCCTGGTTACGGTGGTGGCCTCGGGTAGGGGGCATGGAAGCCCAGCCCTGTAGGGGCCCGTGGCCACCGCCAGGCGGCGCCCCACTTCCAGACCATCATCTGCCACATCCGGCCGAGGCAGGAGCCCGGCCAGGACGCCCAGGAGGACCGGAGGAGGGCTTGTGCCTCCTCCAGACCGAGAGGGGGCGTCCGTCCTGGTTATGTTGGGGGCCTCGGGTACAGGGCTGGGAAGCCCAGCCCTGTAGGGACCCGTGGCCACCGCCATGGCGGCACCCCAGTGCCTACATATCCCGAGAGCCCAGCACTTCCGCCACACCAGGAAGTGCTGGGGGGAAGACTTTGGGAGACACCCGGAGAGCTGCCAGCACTTCCGCCACACTGGGGCGTGGCCAAGGGAGGAATACCGGGAACACCTGGTGCTCATCCGGCAGCTGTATAAAAGGGGCCACCTCCCTCCAGTCATTGGCGAGAGTCGGGAGGAAGCGGACAGAGCTAGAGAGAGGACAGGAGGCGGCCAGGAGAAAGGCAGTAGAACTTTGTGGCCTGGACTTTAGGGGATCGGTGCTGGAGGCACTGGGGTTTGTGAGTGCACGAAAATTAACTTGTAAATACTTTGTAAATAAACAGTGTGTGGTGGAGCCAACGATGTCCGTCTGTCTGTGTCCGGGGCCAAGTTCACACTTATTTAAAGACAAAACTGAGATTTTACTTTAAAGAAAATGGTTAGAATGAAATCCAGCAGACTAATAAACCTTTAGGTCCTGACTTGAACCCATATCCTAAAACTATCTGTTCTGTTCTAGTTCGGCCCATTTTTGCTTGTTCTGAAAAAAAAAATATTTTCCTGTTTTTCATGTTGTACTATTTTGCTACTACACTTTTAGATCCTCTGGGGATTCAAAATGGTTATAACATTTTGCTATCATGTTGGTACAGACCCATGACATGATGCTTTTGGTTATTTGATTTGGCATATGATATCACAGCAGCCATTTCCCCACTATAACACACTGGTAGAATCATCAGAACGTTTAATTTTTCTGGAATTTTCAAAAACTATCTCTTGAAAATTTAAAGCACTTTTTAAACTATATATTATGAGTCTTGATTTTTATTCTTCTTCTAAATCAGTCTCCAGATACTGTTCTCCAAGTATACTTTTGTTTTTATCCAATCATATGTGTATGGATTTTTTATTTTTTTTGTGATGTTTACGGGTGACATTGTGATCTGTAGCGATAGTAGGGAGCAGGTTGAGGAGACCCTGGAGAGGTGGAGATATGCTCTAGAGGGGAGAGGAATGAAGGTCAGTAGGAACAAGACAGAATACATGTGTGTAAATGAGAGGGAGGTCAGTAGAATGGTGAGGGTGCAGGGAGTAGAGCTGGCAAAGGTGGGAGAGTTTAAATAGTTGGGATCAACAGTACAGAGTAATGGGGATTGTGGAAGATGGGTGAAAAAGAGAGTGCAGGCAGGGTGGAATGGGTGGAGAAGAGTGTTAGGAATAATTTGTGACAGACGGGTATCAGCAAGAGTGAAAGGGAAGGTCTACAGCATGGTAGTGAGACCAGCTATGTTATATGGGTTGGAGACGGCGGCACTAACCAGAAAGCAGGAGACAGAGCTGGAGGTGGCAGAGTTAAAGATGTTAAGATTTGCATTGGGTATGACGAGGATGGACAGGATTAGAAATGAGAACATTAGAGGGTCAGCTCAAGTTGGATGGTTTGGAGACAAAGTCAGAAAGGCGAGATTGAGTTGGTTTGGACATGAGCAGAGGAGAGATGCTGGAGATATTTGGAAAAGAATGTTAAAGATGGAGCTACCAGGCAAGAGGAAAAGAGGAAGGCCTAAGCGAAGATTTATGGATGTGGTGAGAGAGGACATGCAGGTGATGGGTGTAACAGAGAAAGATACAGGAGACAGAAAGATATGGAAAAAGATGATCCGCTGTGGTGACCCCTAACGGGAGCAGCCGGAAGAAGAAGAGGAAGATATGTGTGTAGATTTATTCCAAATCAATTTTGTACATTTGTATCATTTATTTTTCTTTATTACAATTTCATAATGTACTTTGACATCTTTGCGGTACCACTTTCTTTTAGTTGTTTTCTTCTTTGGACTTGCTTCATGGCTACACCCATGCTGGTTTTGGCTGTCATGTTCGTTACTTGCGTTGCTGTGTGATAACATCATTTGGCTTGGACAATAAAAGATCACAGTGTGATATGCATGTTGTAATTTTAGTTTTGGTTACTTATTTAGTTAAGAAAATTCCTTAATTTAGGGTTAAGTCCGTTTGCAGTTTGCATTGACTTTCTCCTATCTTTGATAATCAGCATTTCAGGCTTTTGTAAGTATTTTGAACTGTATCTTGTCACTTGACCTTATTATTGCTTGCTCCTGGAAAAAGAAAATCACCTTCTGATCATTTTTTCCCTTCTTCTTATTCAATCCCCTTTTGCCAAAGAGAGCATCACTATATGCTTGTACAATTTGTACATTATTTTGTCCTCTTGAGATATTGTTATGCTCATATTTGCTTTCTTATTAGGCTTGTTTTACATATGGTAATGTGATGTTTCTTTTTTCTTGGTCTCTAGAAACTAGTTTATGTTTAGTCTGTTATGCCTTAATTAGAAAAGGCAGAAATATTTTAAAATAGGGATTAAAACATGAAAGTCACAAATGAGCAAAAGTTCATAACCAAAAATCTGTCCTCTCTTTAACCAAAGCCCAATCAGAAACTTAAAAGTGTAGTCATGAAAACTCAAGTGAGACGTCCATAGTTCAGAAAGTTAAAACAAGCATAAAGCAAAGCACAGAACACATAAAACAGTTTTATTCAATCTTGGATAATCAGGAGGTGCATGATCCCTGAACTTTATACCCTCTATAAGTAACATCATGGGCCAGGATTTCCAGTTGTCCTTCATAGCACTGTGGCTAGCAGCCATAAGCAAGTTAAGTTCAAAGTGGTGCAACAATAAGACTGTAGCGGCAAAAAAAAAAAAGGTGCATAATAAACCAGGAAAAATTTGTAACATCTGCCCACATAGAGATTTGTAAGTGAAGCAAATTTTTGCAAGTTCAAATTTAAAAGGTCTTTTAAATTTATCTCCCTTTTTCAGGGCAACAATTGAGACTTTTAGTGTTATGATTTTTCAAGTCTAAGAACTATAAGCAAAATTATATTAAAGCCAAGAATTACAAAAGAAATAAAGCCAAGATATGAAAAAAAATGCACAAAGCAGAAAGGGGCAAGTTATTTAAGGAGCCAAACACAAAATGACTAAACTTTCAAAAGCTATAAAACTACTTCATGGTAACATTTCTTTAGGTCTAAGGTACGTTCAACAAAAAATACAAAATAAAAAGGCTCTCAATGCAAGATTCTGAAAGTTCTTCAAGTTCTAAAAAAATCCAAAAGTTCACAAAATGCAAGTACTAGAATTACAAAAGACAATAATACATTAGGCTAACAAAACTAGAAAAAAAGAAACTCACAAAAAGAAAAAAATAAGTCCTGTTGAATATGGCCTCACGTAGCAGCCTTGTTAGCTGCTGAACTGCAGGGCTGGAATTAAGCTCAAGCTTAAGCTCAACATACAAAGGAAAGAGTAACAAACCAGATTGGCCTAAAAAAAAGGGTATGGGGGATGCTTGAACCTTTTCAACTGACAGGTTTTAGGTAAACGGCCAAGGCCTGAAAGACAGGATCAAGACAGGAGTGAAGTCTGTTCTGGGAGACCTGAAACGCTAAGCAGGACCTTAGAATGTTTTTGCAGATCTAGTATGTTTGCAGCTTAGTGCAGTTTTTAATTCCCATAGGAATCGACCTTGAGCTCGTATAATAACTTTCCAGTATGTTGGGAAACTGTAAACATGTTAGCTACTTTGCTAGCAAACAGTAAGCCAGGTGTGTGCGCTTAATTTGGGTGAGAAAAGGCAAGACGGTGGCTGTCTTTTATTATAACTTTTTAAAAAAGTGCCTCAGTTCAGTTTTTGATTTAGTTAGGTTGGTGTGTTATTACAGAAATTGAGTATATGGTTCATTCATTTCCTTTATGACATTTGTAGAGGGACCACATGCATTTAAATGGAGCTTGTCATCTACTTAGATGCTGGACACTTTCCAAGGAGCTCTGTCTTTGGCAAGAAATCTTTCTTTTACTTTTTGGTTAAGAATATATAATCAGTACTGTAATTAAGGAACTGGACCATCTGGGAACTGTCATCTGGAGCTGAATGAAAGCTGCATGAACCCAGCCAGGTTGTACGTTTCTTTATATTGCTTGTATTTGCTGCTATTGGTTTTGTATAAAAAATAAATGTAATTTTTAAGCAAGAGCCTAAACCCAATGTTCATGTCCGATTATTAATTACTAGTGTAAGTTAACTGTCCATCTGTGGTCTCTTAATGGCACAAAGGGTGTTTCGTGAAGTCCTCTATTAGTAGTAAACTGGGTTGAAGTAAAGGAGTAAAAATAAAAGACAGTCCCAGTCAGCAAGAAGCCTGCCATTAGAGGTCCCTAAGATTAAAAATGCGAGGTGTAATAAGGACACTGAAATGGGAAAGAGGTAACAGGTAACAGTCACATAGCTGGTTTTAACATTTCTTCCTATCCACATTAAGAAAAGACCTTACTGTAAAAGGCCTGTTGGTATCTTTCGTGTTAGGTGCAGGTCAAAGGTGATCTGATAACACGATAACACAAAAAGGAAAAAATGATCAACAAAACATAATGAAAAATCATTACATGATAGAACAAAGTAATAAATAAACAAAGAAAATAAAAGTAAAAAATAAACATTCTCTCACAAAACATGCACATTCACAAAAATCACCTAGTTACAAAATGGTAAATTCCTAAAATCTAAATTTATTTAATGTTTTCAGTCAGTTTATTCCAATGAGTAAATCTGAAAACAATTACAGCATTCAGTTTTTGGGAATACTTCCCAAGTTGCTGACATGTTCCAGATTTGGAAAGAGCTAAGGTCAAGATGGAGACACTGATTATTGACACTTTTTGCTATTATCATTTTATCATTTTAATAAATATCCATATGTAATATGTTTTTTCAAAATACTTCGCTGGATTACTTGACCTGGGAGTGCAAAGTTAAATTTTTACATTGGCCATTCCATGTATACTCAAGAGGCAGACAATCTCATACATATTCTGAAAAGTACTATTAGAGTTAGTGAAGGCAGATAATGGATCCGTACGGGAATGGGAACATATGCTGTATCATCTGCCAAAGTCTACATTTCATTTTGAAGCTTTGTATTTTGTCTTTTTCATAAAACAATATCAAAAGCTTCTTTGCTATTAACACTTCAGCCTCAGTTGTAAATGTCTATTGTTCATCTTGAGACAGGGTAAGAGTTTCGCTCTACATTTTTACAGAAGGTACACATTGTTCCAGCTTCAAAAGATGCACATCCACTACCCAATCGTACGTCAGCTGAAGATTGTGTCTCTTGGTCTACTAGTACTATAGAATGCATAATTGGCTACAGTATGGGGAAAGTTATTGCTTAGGATGTAGAAATGGTAAATTATAACCTCCAAAAGGTCATGCAACAAAACAATGGAGATTAATACATTATACCAAATCCCCCCCCAAAAAAAAAATAAAACTGAATTCTCTGTCCTGCTTAGTGCTTGTCAGGATCATAAGAAGCCAGAGCCCATGCAATCAGTTTATATTTATCCTAGCGACCTCCTGTCACCAAGTTTCAGAGAACTACTTTACTTAGAAAGTTGTACAACAGGCTACTAATTAACAAAAAAATTACAACAGCATATACTGTATAAAGAAGCTTTTCCTGATCTTCCAGGTCCGTCTACAAACATGCATTTATCATATTGTGAGTTATTTCCTGTCACTTGCTAACTAATGCTGAATACGACTGTTCACTCTCTCACAGATGATGAAGATTATGATGCTTATTTCCAAAAATCTGATATACTTTTTCTTGCACTGAAGTGAGTCACCTTTTTTACAGCACACCAGGTGGTAGTATGGGAGATGAATGGTTATTCACAGTTTCCATTCCTCTCTGTAGAATGGAGGAACACAGCCACAACTTGTGTTACTTCAGCTTTGTCTCTGGTTTGACCCCTACTGGGCAAGAATAAATCTCTGCTACTCCTGCAGGAAGGCATAATTTGACCACATGATCTGATGGAGAAAGGACGTTATTCTTGCTATTCTCCTGTATTCCACTGTGGAGGCACTAACATCTGTTATTTTGATTCTGCTAGAATCCCAAATTGTATTACGATATTTGTGATTCATTTACACCCCTTACCAATTACATCTGATATGATAATTAAAGAACAAGTTTGACTTTTTTCAAGTCAGCATTATTTTTTCACAATCATACCATGCAGTAATTTGCTACTGGAAATCGTCTTCTTAAGTGAAGCATTTTTTAAATAAGTTAAAGAAAAATGCCATTCCTGTTCTGGAGTTTAAAATAGGGTCTATGGGGTACCCATCCAAAAGTGAAAAGAAAACATTTAAAACTTATTGAATGTGTCCACAGGCGGTATGGTTGGCACAGCGGGTAGCGCTGCTGCCTCACAGGTAGGAGACCTGGGTTCGCTTCCCGGGTCCTCCCTGTGTGGAGTTTGCATGTTCTCCCCGTATATGTGTGGGTTTCCTCCGGGTGCTCCAATTTCCTCCCACAGTCCAGAGATATGTAGGTTAGGTGCATTGGCGATTCTAAATTATCCCTGGTGTGTGTGTGTGTGCCCTGAGGTGGGCTGGTGCCCTGCCGGAGATTTGTTTCCTGCCTTGTGCTCTGTGTTGGCTGGGATTGGCTTCAGCAGACACCTGTGACCCTGTAGGTAGGATATAGCGGGTTGGATAATGGATGAATGTGTCCATTTTCAAGAAAATAATTTTCTTGAGAAAAAATCAACCTCTTGAGATTGCACACATATTGCAAAAACAATGTATTGATGTTATCCTTAGAAAAAGATTATTTCTGTGAGATTCTGCTATTTTAGAAGTCCAGTTTTAGTATTCTTGTAACTCATTTTACAAGCGCTGCAGTTGCCATTGTTCTTTTGAGAGTGATTCAAGCATTAGGTTTAGAGTTACATACTCCTCGGGTGTTGAAAATGAGTGACTGAATAAGTCCAAGGAAAAGTTGGGGTGCTAACCCCTTTTAATTGTGAAATAATCAAAAAACGTACTTCAGCAACAAAACAAAAAGGTGCTCAATGGGACAAGCAAAGGAAAAACAAACAAAAGAACTTTAGCCTTTAATGGTTCTATGCTAAGGGTGTGTTTGTGAAGGTCCATCTGGTAGAAGGCTTGGGTCAAGACTGAGATGTCTCCTTCTGGGATAGGCTGCCTGTATATGGCTCAGACGGTAAGCGGTGGAACATCTCGGGGCTGCAGAGGAAAGAAAGAAGACTTTTAGTGACAGTGCTTCCTCGTGTCCCAGAGTGGTGTCACTTACCTGATCTGATCTGATGAGGTGATCCACAGATGTACATGCATGACACATAAATTTCGACAAAGAAGCTGTAATTTTATACCAGCAATATTTCCAGCTATGAAGAGGAGGATACATTTAGCCTTACCACTGAATGGAAAAAACAGAAAAAAACAATATGGCAGAAAAAGGGAGGGAAACTAAACTAAGGCCTAGAATCAAAGAACTAGGAAAACCAGGACAGAAAAGTAAAACCTCCTTAGCTTTTCTTTTGCATTCTGTAAATTTCAAAATCTTTGTTTTTGGCAAAGCTTTACATTTTTTTTCCTTTTAAGAAGCATCTTTTGTATATATCTTTCACACTATAGAAACTGGTGTAACTCTAGATGGGCAGAGTTGTGGCTCTGAGGCTAAGGATCTGTGCTAGTATCTGGAAAGTTGCTGGTCCGAATCCCGTTACTGCCAAAAGGGATCCTACTCCATTGGGCCCTTAACCTCCAATTGCTCCAAGGGTGCTGTACGATAGCTGACCCCGTGCTCTAACACAAAGGGGTATGCGAAAAAAAAAACAAATTCCTAATACAGGAAATCGTATAAGGCGAATAAATAACAAAAAAAAAGTTGTGGAATTTGGATTATTTTTTTTCGGAGTCCTAGAAATTTCTTCTACCTTTGAGAGAGACAGAGAGACCACATTTGCTTAAAATGTGAATGTGAAATTCTTTTTACTTTTGGGAGTTTACTTTTCAAACTTCATTTCTTGAGCTCAGGTAGTTTAGATGTTCAATGTAGCAAACTATGAATTTGAAGGAAGACTCAGCTGCACACAAGAATCTCAGATGCCACACTTCAACACTGTAGTTCAAGCTATGAAGCATTTGTTCAAAGGTTATATATCATGGCATTAGGATTGTAAATATAGAGTTCTTAATTTACAGCTTTGTGCTAAAACTCCATTAATTATTAAGCATTGATACCTTATAAGCAGGTTGTGGACTGTTGGCAACAAGATTGTCAGGTCAGTCACTTCACTGTGAGATCTTATGAAAGTAAATATACCTGCAAGCACATAAGGTCAAAAATATATGGAAACAATATAGTTGTTTACGTGCTAAGTGCCTTGCGGAGGTGCTCTTTAATAAAATGGGCTATGTAAAATAAAGGTTGCTTCCTCTTCAGACCATGTTTAGCTGATTAAACCACCAAAAGTAGTTCATAATAAAGCAAAATGGCACAAAACCTCAAATGTTTCCTGTTTTTCCTGTGCACTTTGGTACAGTCACCTGCTTTGGTGTCCTGTCATTGTTTTGGCAGATAACTGGCATAGCACAAAGAAAAAAACTTAAGTTTGAGTGGTTTCCTGTAATGTTATTTTATTAAACTGGCAATTTCCGAAAGGATTTGGAACTGACTTTGTAATGCGTTAGACACTGGGGAGGTCTATCTGTAGCTGCCAAGATGGTCTGAAGCACAAGCTGGTCCTAATATCTGAACATATAAAAACATTCCTGAGCTGAGATTTATTTTTAGGACTAATTTTAAACAGATTTAAGGGGCTGCAAGTTGGCTAAAGAAAGTAAGAGTTTACTATGCAGTATTTGGAGAAATGTCTTTGGTATTTTAATAAGTAACAATATATATAAAATATCTGGCAGCAGCACAGTGAATACGGAGCACAGACTAATAATTAGGATAATTATTAGACCCAAGAAAACTGTTTTCAGTGTTTATTTACTGTAAATCATATCACTCATAATATTGGAGTTTTGAATTCCTCTGGCTACGGTTGTGTTTTGAACTATGCTTAGGCTACTGCATACAGAAATTATAAGAATATAATGCCAGAACATATAACATCTAATGAAAGGAAATAATAATGACCTCAGAAGTGAATGTCAGTTTTATGTGTTTCTAATTTATTCATTTAAAGAAGCTGTAAACGTTACAAAACAGAATTTTAATAAGAAAAATTTTTAATAACCAGATAATATTATGTTCATGGCTTATGGAATCAGCTCTTAATAGTATCTTTATACACAAGTAAACATTCTTGACAGATGTTTTCTACTTAACTACACCGTGCATTGCTACAATGCCTGAGAGTAAAAGAGTGTCAACAGAGTTTCTAAATCAATGATAGTTGCTCCAGAAAGTTTCCTGGACAAGATAGAAATAGGCAGATGGAAGAATGGGGGTCTGAAGCCCTGGAATACTTTGAGATCCATTTATGCATGGTAAGCAATGCATTCAATTCATCATTCAGATGAATGGATACTCTAAAATAAATAGTAAATACAATCATTTCTCTTCAACACTGCTAAACTGCAATACATTTTTCACGTGGGACAGACAAAGTGAAATTATACTTGTACACCTAACTTGTACCTCCATCCATCCATCCATCTTCTTTCTCTTATCTGAGGTTGGGGTGCGGGGGCAGCAGCTTGAGCAGGGATGCCCAGACTTTCCTCTCCCTGGCCACTTCTTTTAGCTCTTCCAGGGGAATCCCAAGGCATTCCCAGACCAGCCGGGAGACATAGTCCCTCCACTGTGTCCTGGGTCTTTCCCGGGGCCTCCTCCTAGTTGGACGTGCCCGGAACACGTCGCCAGGGAGGCATCCAGATCAGATGCCCGAGCCACCTCATCTGACTCCTCTCGATGCGGAGGCACTTATACCTATTAATACCTGTTAAAGACGATTGGACAGGTGAAGCGATTCAAAGAAAATTGACTTTGGATGAACAAAACCTGTTTCTTTATATCAGAACACTTGATTTTTAGTCCCTAAATTTTATTTAAATGATCATTTTTAGTTTAGATATCATCCCTATAATGAGAAAGTTCTGTGGTCTTGCAAAATCATACCACGTGTGAAAAGCATGACCCCAGACACAGACAGACAGAGACCAGAATGTCCAAAATGCACACGTTTATTAATTTCACAGCACCACAATGCCAACAGTCTCAGTCTCTTTCTCTTTCTCTTCCTCTCAATGACCTCCACTCCCCTCCTCACAAGCTTCGTCTCCTCCCTCCCAACTCTGGCTCACCTTCTGGAGGGAGGCGGCCCCTTTTATAATGACCCGGAAGGGTTCCAGGTGCTCCGTCTGTCAGGAGAGCACCCGGAAGCACTCTGGGTGCCCCTAGAATTTCTTCCGGCAGCACTTCCTGGTGTAGCCAGTGACGATGCGGGTTCTCTTCCATGCTTTCTTCGTCTATTTGGGAACTCTGAACCCAACACCGTCGATAATGTCACCGAGATGAGCTGACAAATGGGGAAAAAAATCTCTAAGCCAGGGGATATATTCCAAAAGTGAAACGGTGCTTTATTTAAAATAATCAAAAACAAAAAGTGCAGTGCTTCAAGTTCCATAAATAAATAAATCTGTAAAAACAAGTGCCCAGTGGGGCTAAAACCATCAATAAATAAATCCTTTAAAATCTGATGTTAAAAATGTAGAAGTTAAAAGTGTAGTCTCTCACTCCCTTGTTATTCTCTGGCCCACCTCCATCACTCTCTCCCCGGCTCACCATTACTCGTAGCCGCGGAGACCCAACAGCCACGAGCTCCTTCTGTCAAACTCCGTCTTGGCCTCCAAATGGATGTCACTGCCAGACCGATGAGGTTGGCTCTCCTCCCATGATCTTTCGCGCACCCGTAGTCGCTCCTCAGATCCAACGGGACGACACCTTTCCTGCTCACCCCACTCCCTAACTGTCAGTGGGGCGGACTAGCCCCCAAGAGCGCCTCCATCTAACGCTCCTTCGTGGGGCCCCCGCTCGTTCTGTCTCTCTCTTTTAAGGTGGCCAGATCATCCAGCCTAGACTGCCATTGCTGTCCTTTAACCTCCTTCCATTTCTCTCTTTTTTCCATGATTTTTTCCCCCCTCTCTGGTGTACCTCCGTTTATGTATACATACACCTCTGCCTCCGTGGGCACAGCATCTTAATTACACACTGCAGGAAGCCAATGAGGCAAACAAGAACGACCGCACCCACACGTGCAGGTGCGACTCGCTCCAATTACCTCATTAACTCCACGCGGTCACGCAATCGCGCACATGGTGAACGACACGGCTATACGGATTTAAAAAACCCGACCTTTTTTTCGGAAGCCGCAGGCCTGCTATACTACATAGCCAGGGTTCCAACAACATCCAGGCACCCCCTGGCGGTGACTCCGTCTTCGCATGTCAGACAATATCAGTGGGTTTAATTTATATAAACAATATGGCACTATCAAAAAAACTCATGGGAAAATATTAAGAAATGGTGGTGTAAGGATATAATTGACACATTACAAGAGAAAGATCAAAAAGAAATAAAGATTAATTTTACATATGCAATAAACCTGAGAATATGCCTAAAATTCCCAACAGTACCTTAAACTAAACCAGAGTTAAAAATGAGATCAAACAAATAAGAATGAGAAGCATTGTGGGCTTCTATACAAAAAAGCAAGAACAACTATGGACAGCAATGCCACTGTTGCAGCAGATGATGTCATTGGCACAACCACCTGGAAGCCAATGGAGGAACATAAAAACACAACAAAAAACCTGAAAAACTGCACAAAGGATAAATAAATAGTATGTAGGTATACTGAAACAGACCACTGAGTACTCTCTTCTGGGGCCAAATAAAACTGAGCAACTGAAGGTACCCACAAAAAGTTAACAGAGAGATAGAGATGCTGTCAAAGGGATAACACAAAGGCAATTAAATTGTGTAAAATTATCTGCATGGAATGGACATATAAATTACCCAACCAAAGTCCCAGAGATGATATTGGGTTAACCAAAAGGTGAGTTGCAAAACTACAGTCAGTAGCCATTAACTGGAAGACAAAAGTACAGTTTCCATTTTAGGACATCATCTGTTTTTACTACTCCAATCATCAAACATCAGTATTACTTTATGTCATGTATCAGTAGTTATTTAAAACCTCTTCATTTTTCAGTTCTTCAGTCATCAAACATCACTACTCAGGATCTTCTTCTTCTTTCAGCTGCTCCCATTAGGGGTTGCCACAGCAGATCATATCTTTCCATATCTTCCTCTATATCTTGCTCTGTTACACCCATCACCTGCATGTCCTCTCTCACAACATCCATACACCTTCTCTTAGGCCTTCCTCTTTTCTTCTTCCCTGGCAGCTCTATCGTTAACATCCTTTTCCAAATATACTCAGCTCTCTCCTCTGTACATGTCCAAACCAACGCAATCTCGCCTGTCTGACTTTGTCTCCCAACTGTCCAACTTGAGCTAATGTATTCATTCCTAATCCTGTCCATCCTCTTCACACCCAATGCAAATCGTAGCATCTTTAACTCTGTCACCTCCAGCTCTCTCTCTTACTTTCTGGTCAGTGCCACCGTCTCCAACCCATATAACATAGCTGGTCTCATTACCTTCCTATAGATTTGCCCTTTCACTCTTACTGATATCCGTCTGTCACAAATCACTCCTAACACTCTTCTCCACCCATTCCACCCTGCCTGCACTCTCTTTTCACCTCTCTTCCACAATCCCCATTACTCTGTACTGTTGATCCCAAGTATTTAAGCTCATCCACCTTCGCCAGCTCTACTCCTTGCACCCTCACCATTCCACTGACCTCCCTCTCATTTACACACATGTATTCTGTCTTGTTCCTACTGACCTTCATTCCTCTCCTCTCTAGAACATAACTCCACCTCTCCATGGTCTCCTCAACCTGCTCCCTACTCTCGCTACAGATCACAAACATCACTACTCAGGATGATACAGAGTAATACTAATGTTTGATATTGGAGAATCGAAAATGACAATGTCCTAAAATACACACTGTGACGGACAGCCGGGTCCCATGCCCGGCCGAGACGCCTCTGCTGCATACGTCCCGGGGGAGCCACAATGGACAGTGTAATACCTTCCCCGGAGCGCCTGGGGGCAGTCTCCCTGGCCGTGGGTCCTTCCTCAGTCTCCCCCGTGGCTTCATGGGACAGCCGCTACGGGGTGCTGCGGAGAGCCAGCCGCCACAAGGGACGATTTACCAGCCCCACCCGGAGGTACAATTAAGACCAGCTGGTCAGGCACCTGGAGCACTTCCGGGTGGGCTATAAAGCGGGCCAACCTCCCTTCATTCTTGGCCAGAATCGGGAGGAAGAGGACGAGGTTGCCTGGGAGGAGTGGTGGTGGCAGAAAGGGTTGTTTAGAGTTTGTGTTTTGTGCTTTTGGGACTGTGTTGGGCCTGTGGGACACGGGGAAGACGTGCCCCACGGCTGAAGAGAAAAATAAAAAACCCTATTTGTTTTACACGTGCCTCTGCGTGAGTCTGTGCCGGGTCAGGCGCTATATAGCGCCTTTTACAACACCTTATACTAAAGCACTGCAGACAAACCAAAAACCAGCAAATCTGTACTCAAAAAATAAAAACAAAGGCCCTAAGGTGACTAAATATATTTGCCTGACCAAGCTAAATTAACACACACATTTTTCATGGATTTTATTATCTAATCTAAAAACTTGACACCATAAGATATGCACTGTCATCTTAATTACTGTGTGTCTATGAGGTCCCACATTATGTAGATATCCTGGCACATGCTTAGCAAAGGTTACGGTGACCACAAAAAATAGGGCTGCAGCTTTCAAATTAAATATCAACATGCTAATCTGTTTATTTTGCTCTTACTAAAGAATCTATTATCTATAAAATTGGTTGTAAACCCGTGGGCTTTGAATCTTGATCTTGGTCTCAATCGATAGCTTATGCTGTAAAACCATGAATTGGACGTGCAGGCTACCTTGACCATGAAATTGGGCTTTGGGACCTTTCAATGGCAAGCAGATACATAGAGGCATGACTGACAGGAAAACCACAGTAGTGAGGTCTGGTGACAGTGAAACACGTTACACCAAGTGGTCGAGTGATCGTTTTTAGCACAGTCACTCCTAGTCAACAGAAAGTCATAAGCAACCCAAAAGTTGGAGGTGTGAGATTCCTCTGCCACATTATTGGGCTGTCAAGCATGCAACATGTCTGTCAGGAAAACAGCTGCAGGCGACATCGGATGGCAGTGAAGGACCCTGTAGCAACTTTGATGGAGTGACCTGTGGTGCTGTGCTGGGCTACTTTGGCCACGAAATTGGGCTTTGTGACCTTCTTATGGCCGTCAGTGAAGAGATAAAACAAAAAAGTAAAAATAAAAAGAGGAATAGCTATTAATGTAAAATCAGGTCCTGAAAGCCTTTTCAAATGTGAAAGGAATATAGGAAAAGTACATAAATGGGTAAGAGAAAAAATCTTAACTGACAGTGACAATTAAATTCTATTTGACTTTTATTGAGTTAGCTAGATGACACTTTTTTCAAAGCGACTCACAAATAAGTGTATATTACAATTGTTTCCATATTTCAAACACCGGAGCCATGACAAGTTCGCAGCATCACTGGCAGGAACTGAACTACCAACCTTTTGCCGCAGTTTTAGTAGAAACTTTTCACAACCGTTTCAATATTGCACCCAAGGAAAACAATGAAGTCTTGTCCCAGCTGTCAAACAGGAAAGAAGAATGTTTCCTGCATCACATAAAGTAATAACCCATTGACCCTGCTGACTTATTCACCTCTTAATGGACTGCAACATTTGTGAAGAAAACCAGTATGGTTGTAGGAAGTGTTATTCCCTCTAGATTAATCTGATGATTTTTTTGAGTAAGTGACAAATACATTTTCTTTGAATTTTCAGGAAAGGGTTCGATACAAACCTTAATAAAACACTTTTAATTAAAATATAAAAAGGTTTGGATTGGGGGTACCGGCATGACAGTTTGGGAATGGCTGACCTAAACTCTATGACAACTTTAAATTATTTCGACCTCAGACAGGCTACCCATTTCTATAATAAATCTCTCCTATGATCTTTATATATTTTTTAATAAAACTGAATGACCACTCTCTCACTAATTAGCTTATTTAATGAGATGAAACTTACTTGCCCTTACATTCAGAACTGGAAATTCATGTAGTGTCTGGAAAATCTGTAAAGAGCAAGACAATCATGATGACCCATAATTTGGTGGATTTGATTAGTTTTGAATTCCTTAGTTAGGTGGCTAAATTCACTCAGTGATCTATTGTTGATTGATTAAGTTTTCACCATATCTAAGAAATTCTATCCCAGGCATACAGATATTGCAAAATGATGGTTTCTACTGTATATATGTAGGATATTAAAAATGTAAGATCATGAATTTATATCAAACAGAATTCATTCTTGTAACAGTTTACTGTTAACATATTCCAATTAGTCAAATAGTACTTATTAGTTAATGTAAAATTACCCAACAAGGTCCTTAACAAGAAAAAAGAAAAGCACCCATACAAATATAGTTCTGTATACTGCTATCTCTAGATCTTTAGACTAATTTTAAAGCCCTTCTTTTTAATAAAAGTTGTGAAAGATTTTCCCACCACTTAATCTAGTGATTACTGTAGATTGGTATCTGTGCTACACATCACAATGTATCCAACGTCTTAAAATTTAAGTTTGAAAAAATATTTTTTGAAGGCAGATTAAAATAATTTACCTGGAAATAAAGAAAAAGATGTGCAATTGGTACTGGCAAGTAAATTAATAAATTAAAGCTCATTATCATGGCAATATTTTAGCAAAGCATAAATAAATACTTTGTGTAAACTTGGTTTAGTCTTTGTGAAAACAGACAATGCACAGAGTGTATTGCAGCTATTAAAAAACTCAAAGAATTCTGGGGGATATAATATACTGTGTGCACAACGGATAAAAAGTTATGATTAAATGAGATACCAAAAGAGAGCTGGGGTCCCAATTAAGAAAGCCCTATTTAATTGCAGGAGTTGATGAAGAGACCAATAGTTAGTCACTGGACAACACCGCTGGAGCTGTCAGAGTATCTGTGTGTGAGGTGTAATCCTTTGGTTGAAAGACGTCACTGACCTTTGCAGTTCTTAAATCGTCTAGTGAGTGTATCAGGTGGGGTGAAGGGTCAAGCTTAGCGGGGGTCAGTGGTCTTTTCCCAGATTTGCTACTTTATGACTGCAAGTAACAAACAGACATATGCTTTCCTCTAAACACAAAAAACACTGTCCCCCTGTGTCCTTTCCAAAAGCAGAAAAAGAAATTCTAGGAATGCAGAGTTCAAGCTATGATGAAAGATTGGAGGAGTTGAATCTTTCCAGTGTAAACAAATGGAGATTAAGACATGACATGACAGTGCTGTTAAATTATGAAAAGATGTAGATTGTATACCAGCTGTTTTTTAATAATAGTTATTTAAATAGATACTAACCACACAGGTAAAATGTGATTAAGGGAGAGATCATGAGAACATACAAGAGTGCCTAGTCCGTAATACTTCTTTGACATTAACTTGTGGGAAATGTCTGCAGAGACGAGAATTCGTTAAGCATAACACACAGAAAGAATGGTCAGATAAGCTAGACTTCTACAAGTCTAATGCAGAATTAGTAATTCTAAGCTTAAAATGGGAAGAGTTAACTAGACAATAGTTAAAATTATCAAGGGGTGACAGAATTTTTAAGAAGGACGAGGACATAGGAAAAGAATACAAGACGCGATGAGCAGAGAGCCTTTGTGAACGAAAGCAGATCAGTCTAAGTAGAACGTCGCCCTGTGTAAATCAAATTGAAGAGGGTCATGCATGTAGTTTGTGAAGTGTCTGATCCGATATTCTCAATACTAAGTGAGGGGATGAAAGGCATCTTAAGAATCTTTATCACAGGAGCTTCCTTGAACTCTTTAGAATAGCTACTATTTACAATGGGGAGATAAAAAAGAAGGCATTTACAGATTTAGAAGAGGAAAGATAAACTGAGGAAATGTATGGGAGTGTGGTCCAGTACACAGGTGGTGAGTCTGTGATTATAAAATAAACTCAAAATATCAAAATCAATTGTAGACAAGAAGAAGGAAAAAGACAGTAAGTGGTGAGCTGCAGGCAATATAAGAATTGATCTGCTTATAAATATTGCTATTTATAAAAGTCAAAGAGGCAAAATCATCAGAAAAAAATGGAGTACGGTGTCAGAAGGTCGAGGGAAGAAATGAACACAGACAACAAACAATCACATTACTCTTCAGAAGATGAAACAACAGATAAAAATATTTTTGATCAAAAGGGTTGGATATAGCCACAATAAGAGATATTGACAAACAGAAGAACAGAACAGTGGCTTTCAAAGATACAGTAGGTCCTTATTTTATCTCTCACCAGATATTTATTCTAAGTTCCCTGCAGCAGAGCACAAAATACAATTAGCTAAGTATGCAGAGAAAATTCAATTTTAGCCAAGAGACAACAAAATAGTGGACATGAAATAAAGAAGATAAGGATGAGATACTGGTAATCAGAGTCTATGGAGAGCTTGGCAAAGCAATCAGAATAGGGTAGGAGCAAAAAGAAAAGAAGAAAGAAGGGGAAAACCAAGAAGACATATTATATCAAGGGAGACAAAGGAAAAGGATACACAAAATTAAATTAAACATCTGCAGGAGCGATAGGCAAAGAGGAAGGAATGGATATTGTAACAGACAGGGGGTGCCACTGAGCTCCAAAACCCCAGACACACCACACTAAACAGTCCCAGGTGCAAAATAAATGTTTTATTTTTACAAAATACAATCTTAACAGATACAGTAGCCACAGCCTTTCAATTCACAATCCTTCTTTTCTTCCTCCAGGTGAACTTTGCCTTCTGCCTCCCGAGTCTGACTCGTTGGAGAAGGCTGGATGGCTCGCTTTTATGTCAGACCGGGAGTGCTCCCAGCACTAAGGGCATAGCCCAACAGAAGCACTTCCAGGTCAGATGGAAGCATCCTCAAGCAGGGAGTCCCTCTCCCTTCAGCAGCCCCTGGAGGCACCCAAGAACCCTGACAGGATTGTCCCTCAGAACTACAACTCCCATACATCCCAGCGGGTGTACTTACTGGGTCTACAGCAGTTAATAGTTAAGAGTGTGGAAATGAGATCTAGTTGATATGCACCAAAATAAAATAAGAAAAGAAAAGGAAGAAGAGATGGTTGTATAAGAATCTAGTTAACCTGGGGTAGTCATCAATAGTATTGAAATCATGTAAATCAATGATATGTTCACAAAATGAGTGAAAGATGTGAAGTTCGTCCAGTAATAACAATATCAGGCAATCAGGTAAAGGTATTTGAAGAGTGAAATTCAGATGTGAAAAGACAGCATAACAAGATAATGTGGTTCAGTAAATATCTTGTTAGCACCAGATTCAGAGATCCATGTGGTAAGAGAAAATCAATATGAGGAGGAAACTGTTTCTTGTGCTACTAGGTTGAATGAGATTAATACCATTTGAGTCAGATCGAAGAAAGCAAGACAAAAATGAGAGACATAAGAAGTAATACTAGATACTGACCACCAATTCAGTAATCCACCACAAATAAAAGACCTGGGGGTAGAGGAAGAGAAATGGAGACCCCTCTTCAAGGGAGGTGCTCACAGTTAGCATAAAGACATGACATAGTTAGGGTGAAAAAAGGAAGAGAAAGGTATAATTAAAAGGAACAAGATATGGCTTAATCTATAAGTTAACTTCAAATATAAACTGATCTGGACATTCACAACTACTGTTAGAATTCACTTGCTCAGTACTAATCTACTAGACCACTGGATGTGAGTACAGATCTGAAGAGCACTGAAAAGATGCTTGATTCTAATAATGAATCCATTTGTGGGTCTATATAATGCAGTTCATAGACAGGAGCTGAACCTTGTGATGGCAGCATCATGTGCAAAGTAGGACTCAATCCTGGAGGAGATGTCAGTGCTCTAGAAATGTGTCCATGCAAATAATAAAATGTAAATGTACTGAGGTGCACAATGAAACAAAGAATGTCTTCAAAGTCAACCTCCAGGGTAGACAGTGCATGCTGTTGAAGGTGATTAACTATGCAAATGTATATAGATTTTGATCTAACAGTGAGCTAGATAGATGCTTATCTAAAAGTCTGGTTAAGCTGTTCAGTAATGATGTACAGGCTGTATATGAAACTCAACTAAATGATAATACTGTCTCTTATCAACTTTCTGGGGCAAACTGGATTTGAAATGGAAATGGAGCAGGTGTTGATTTAAATGCCAGACAAAGAAACTCTTCATAGAAGTGAATGAGTCAACATGATCCAGTAACTTTATGACTTTCTTTTTAAAATCCAAACACAGTAGAATCAGATAAGACGTGTAAAGATGAAGTAAACAACACAAAAGACATTTCATTTTTCCATATATGCAAAAGGTTAAACAAAACAAAGTTTTAATTATGAAAGTTTTGACACAAATTTTGCATTTTCCTTAGTTCTTTATCATTAGGTATTTTTATTATTCTCTGTTGAGTGCAGAATTTCTTAACATATTTCATTCCAGCGAATGGCTTATGTTGTATATTAAATGCACTTGTATGTGATAGATCTGAAATTAAGTCAAGTAAAGAAAACAGTCATTAGAAAGCACGAATAATCATTGTGTTTTAGGTTATTTATATTCTTAAAAAAAATTACAGGAGCATTAACCTGTAGCCAATACTGTATAATCGTATAACCATGGCTACATTAAGTTCTGTAATGTAGATGTTTCTTAAGATATGGAATATTGCATGAATGGGATACTGTTGATCCATCAAACATTAATTCCAGCATAAGGCAGTTCACTAACATGTTGTAAGCTGCCCTATTTTGGAAAGAAAAAAGCCTTAACCTTCAAGTTCTTAGCTAACTTTGAGCTGCAGATGTATGCAGAAACTCTCATGTCAGCACTTGCTATGTAACTTGCTTAAAAGTGCACTTTCTCCAGTAATCAGGGGCCGATTGGCAAACACTGACATAAAAAAGTAGTTCCTCCTGTACTTTGTCTGCATTTTAGTATTTTCAACTAAAGTTGAATTGGGATATGAAGTGAACAAAACATTTGTGGGTTTTGTTAAGAAGATTTTGTTATACCCAATGCCCTAACAAGTATAAGAGGTTAGGCCACCGTATCCTGAAATAACTACAGGGAGATGTGTAGTACAGTTATTGATCTGTACCTCCTTGATCTGTCATGAAAAAAATCAAAGAGTATCACTGTATGCACACTGTATGATTGAAAAGAGCACAACCAGACTTCAGGGCACTTGATAAAGAGTTGTCAGTCAGTCAGTTGGTTTAGTTTACCTAAGAGAAGACAGAACTAAGACTTTTGTCCAGTATAATGTTTTAGAAAAACAGAGGTATATACTTATACTCTTGATTATGTGTAGCAGTTTCTGCCATGCTACTGAACCATGTGTGTGATTTGTGCCTGTTTCTAATGGTCTGGTCGTGTGCAAATTTAGCCTAAGTGAGAGAGGCCTGCATGTACAGATATGTTTTTGTACTGTATATGTTGTGACAAGCTGGTGCTGAAGGATTATACTGAGGAAAAATATAACCAGGAGAAAGTTAAGGTAAAGCAAAAAATTGATGTCAGATGGAAAATCGAGTCGAAGCCAGTGAAAGACAAACAATAAGGAAACCAAAACACATGGGTAAAGTGTGAATTAGAAGTTAAAAGTCAAAATAGAGATCAAAAACTGAGAAACAAAACATGACATTATGGCTGATATAGTGTTGAAACTAACTATGGTAAAATTCAGCTTCAAGGAGTGTTATCCACTGAGGGATCAGTTGTAATGTGATCACCGCCATATTTATTGCACCACATCCCGTGACGTGAGCAATGAAACAATTGTGGTCACATGACACATACCTCCATGTTGCATAAATAAAGAAACAAAATGAAAAAAAACATTTTCAGTTTGGTGTGAAATGATCAAACAACCACAAAAACAGATTCCATGTAGCAAAAAAAAATAATAATAACAAAACTCAAAACACACATACTAAACCTTTTAATTGCCATATTATTATTTTTTGTGAGATTGAGAAAAAAAAACCTATACATTGTGAAGCGAAGAATGCTGAGATTTGAAAATCTTTGGGGTGCCAACCTGGCCACACCCATTAAATGATAAAATAAAAAGTCCTGTGATTTTCTAACCAGCCTAACCCAGGATAGGGTCACTGTATGGGGGGATGCCAAAGCCGATCCCTACTAGCACACGGCACATGGCAGGAACAAACCCTGGAAAGGGTGCCAGTCCATCACAGGGTGAACACAAACACCCACACACCAAACATCCATCAGGACCAATTTTGTATTGACAATTCATCTAACCATGGAGACATGTAATCTCCACGCAGAGAGGATCTGGGACACGAACCCAGTTCTCTTTGTTGTGAGGCAGCAGCACTACTACTTTACTATCATGCCACCCTAAAATAAAAAATCAATCCCATGGACACACAAGCTATCAGCTGAATAAAGCTTAACGTGCTCTTCAAATATCGAATTGGTGTTGGATATGAGCTCTCTATGTCCATTATCATCAGATGGTCAAAAGACGACCTCCATAGTCAAACACCCTGCTTATATTCCTCCTGCCCCAGAAGGGGTGGGGCTTGTGGCACCCAGATGGGGCGGGGCTAGGCATCATCGCCTGGTAATGGACCAATGCTGTAGTGGAAAAAAACTATCTGAGCCCTCTGAAGAGTCTCTAATCATACATGAATGTCAACATCTAACTTTTAAAAATATTTTGAAAAGATAACCACTCTTGTGAAAATTGACTACTAGATTGTTTATCCTCACACAAGATAGATAGATAGATAGATAGATAGATAGATAGATAGATAATCAATAATAGATACATTTTTACAGAAGCTCTCTAAATAAATAAATGCATAAATAGGTAGATAGGTAAGTAAATCAATAAATATACTTGCACACTTTAGTCTGAACACACACTGGAATGACTATAAAGCAAGAACATTTAAAAGAAAGAAAAGATCTGACTTGGCTGCCCCAGTCCCAGTGAGGCATTATGCAAACATATTGTTGTTGGTATAAAGGAGCCACAGTAGTGCTTCTTGACACACTTCTGCTGAATAATTCGTTGGCTATAAGTCCTTGGTGTTAGCATGTCAGAAAGAGGATGTGCAGCTTTGCTCATAATGGCACTTAGTTTTATTTTAATTTTCTATCTTCACTATGACCTCCAGGGGGTCTAGAGTGTGTCCTGTAATTGAGCTTGTCCTTTTAATTAGCCTGTTGATTTGGTGGGCCTCTCTTGAAGTGATGTTACTAGCCCAGCACACCAAAGCATTGAAAATTGTACTGGCCATTACAGAGTTGTAGAAGGTGTCAAAAATGTGTATGCTTCGCTTCTCATTGAGCCAGTATAGAAGGCTCTCACATTCCACTTATAGAATTAGTAGATTGAGAAATTAGAAAATTAGTTTTATGCACCTTGTTGTAATAACGGCACAGAGTTATGGAATATGTGAAGGATGTCATTTCCAACGTTTAAGGAATGCAGTTTCCTAAGGAAAAGGACCCTGCTCTTCCTGTTACTTGTATAGTTCCATTTTCCATATTTAATGATATCATCAAAATTTCATTTGATCACAGACTGTATGACCTGACTTTAGAGTCTGACCATTTTGGAGGGATGTAGTGGAAAAGCCACTGGAAGTGGAAGTCACTATGCATGAGTTTCAACTGTAAAAAAGAATTCAAACAATTGTAATGTAACCTGATGTTACAAATTGCACTGGAGGAAGATGTCAACCAAATAGACAAAAGTAATAATAGTGTTTTCTCATGTTCTTATTAATTGTCGATTAGATTACTGTATTTCTCTTATCATTTGGCCTTCATGTTAATGAACACAGCAGCCTTAAATGCATACCTTAACTCTCTACAGTGGACACCATCCTAGTGTAATCGTTCACATGGATGTTATAGAAGCACAAACATGACTAGTATTACTTTGTAAATCACAATCAGGTATTAAGTTGACTGCTTTAGCCATTAAATTACAGTGCATATCATACTGACGGACTGCAACTGGTTCAAACATGAACCAAAATCAAAGACCACGTTACCTTTTGCTTGCCTACAGTAAGCCTTGTTATTGTATATAACACAGATTCTCATTTGAAATGCTACTGCTGTTTTATACAGGTGTAAATTCTAATGCCTAACTGTATGTGCAAGATGGCTGCAGTTTTAAGAGAGAATGGAATTAGGAGATTGCATGGAAATGTGTCAGCCTACACCGAGAAGATAATAACTAAATAACCAATCTCAGGACATGTAGCCAGAATCGCAGTCAGAGAAGAGAGTGGTAAGCCAAAAACAGTACGCCTAAAAGGGGCAAGGAACACGAGATGTAAATCGTAATCGAGAGTCAGAAACAATTGTCGTAACAGTAAATTTAAAAACTAACAATGTGAATTATTGCAAAGGGTTTTGTTTTTTTTCTTTTACTAAAACAAATCATGGATAATTAGATATGCATGGTACCTTTTTAAAATGAAGCGCTAGTGACCAAATGTTAAAAATAAAATAATGCAACAAATGAATATAACTACTTGATTACCTGGCCTCAGAAATCCTAAAAAGCATAATCGAATCATTTTTAGAGGCCAAGGAACAACTGGAAAAAAATGAAGCTTATAAGCCAGATCATGACACCTAACAACTTCTAGTTATGCAAGATAACTTAACAAAAATCGATATCATTTCAATACAATGCGTTTCTCAATTTTTCTTTACATTCCAAATTTTTTCAGCAAACCCTTATACAGGCTTTTAATACAAGTGCTATCTCCCTAGGTTCCTCCATGACGTCAGGAATTCAAGATCACCTTAGCACTGTTATTTGTTTTTATTGTGTCTGTTACTTATTGTGCCAAATGTAAATTTCTCATCCTACCTTTTATCCCAGGATATTGCTGAATATTTTAAATTGATGAGAGGAAATTCAAAAGAATTGTCAAGGGCTCTCAGTGTTTCACCACAGCTACCACCTACTTTGAAATGCTGAAAAGTTTTTCAAGTTTTTTAAGCTGAAAAGTTAGGAAAGGCACTACATACACCGTGATTGATTTAGTCTTCAGCACTTGAACACTAAAGTAATCCAATATTTGTTTTTTTCAGTGTTATGACACAGATGACATGACCTTCCTAATTCATATTTATCTCATAAGAATCTTTCCAGCTCAATATTATAAACGATCTAGACAGACTACTTGACACCCTAATAGGAATGGTAAGAGCACCATACAATGCCTGCTTTCTGTCAAAAAATCTGAGCACTTAGAAACTCTGGGCCCAGTACACTGCCATTAGAGGGATTATTTTGTCACATCTGTTCTCCTTCTGGTTCAGGCATATAACGTTTCAATCAAGCATGTTTAAAGGCTTTCATGTAGGCTCAGCTCTTAATTTACTTTAGGCTTACAGACTTTTCATGGTATTGCTTGGAACATGTAGCTGGTGCTTTCATACAGTAAGTAGAACTTAATAAATCAACATCTTAAAAATTGCTACATACTGTATGTATTAAGCATCTAATGTAAATATTAAGGTACCAACCTTTCCTTCTCCAGAAACCTCTTTCCTGCCTACCTTTTTAGGCTCCCAAGGCAACATACAGTAACTAGTGATGGAAGCGCAATCTTTTTGGAGAATTTGCTTGTTTCATTAGTTTTCTTTGATTTCTGTAAATAGTAAAGATGGTAAAAGTGCTAAGCATAGCATGTGCAGAGTTTCATGCACACCGTATTGATTTCATCTCTTTCATGACAATTTACCACTTTTTCTGCACAGAAGTCATTCAACTTATTGGTTTGTAACTTTGTTTATAAATGGTTGTTTGTACTCATCTGTGATATTCAATATAACATAATAGGAAATGGGTTGGGTCTCAGGGTTTGGTGGTTATATAAAAGTTGACCAAAATACTTTTAGAGCAGATGGAATGAATTATTTGTATGGATGCTAAAATGGTTTGGCATTGCTTCATGTTCATAAATCTACTCGAACATTAGCTGATATAAAGAAAGTGTATAAAGGCATGTTGCAATGCTGTGTTACATATTTTGTAAAATTAATGGTGTGAATAAAATCATGAAGCTTCAAACACACACTGTGCAGTAGAAAACTGTAGCAGTGATTAAAATATTGTGCCGTTTGATTTAACTGTTTTATAACTTTGTTGTGTTTTGGCACTTCTTTCATTTTTCTTTCTTATATCCCTTTTGAACTGGTGCATAAGCAAACATCTGATATGTCAGAAACAGGGAATCTCTGTGAAACATGACTTGATAGTAAATATTGTAATCACAGCTCACACACTTTAGTGTGTGCATCTTACCATGCTTTGCTCTTGAATTAATGGTGCGTCAGAAAATATTTAAAATGTAAAGCCTAATATCACTAGTATGGTACCTTAATATCACCAGAAACATCTTTGCATTTTTCTTAAATGGGGTGTCTGAGAATATGTCACCATTTCACCTTTATCATTCAAGCTGAGTTTCATTTACCAGAAATTCACTTTGACGTAATTAACAGTTACTAATTGAAATGACCCATCTACACATAGCTAACTGTTTTCAAACCAACTGTTTGTTAGTCGTTTGTTCAAAAATATAAATAATTCAATATTTATAAACTGTCACCAACCTTTCTCTATTCTGTTTCATTCCTCTGTATCTAGATGTGCCGTGGCACTTGGTGCAACTTCTCTACTGCCTGGCTGTACTGCTGCCTATTGAAAAGTCATCTCAGAGACTGGATGGGCAGCACAGACTCCACGATAGAATGCACAGAAGATGGTGGGCAGATCTTTAGCTGAGGTCTCTGGGACTATGATAGGCCTGACTTCGTCTTTGATCTCCCTGCAGGTCACATCTGACTTTTGGATAACTTCAAGGTCTCACTTTATGGTAATCATTTGAATTCATGTTAATTTTTAGATATAGATTTCATTTTTTGTCAGTCAAATAATTCTCTCTAGTATAATAAAAAAGTTTTCTGTCGCGTCCGCATTATTCCATCTTGACCACTCCCCTCCACACCGCTCGCCCAATCATCACTCCTCCTGCACACACCCTACCTCTGTGCCACCCTGTGACTCACTCAGTGCTAATTTGCCCTTCAGCACAGTCAGTTATAATGGCAAGGCAGAAAAGCAAAATATGTAGATAGAGATAGATAGATAGATAGATAGATAGATAGATAGATAGATAGATACTTTATTAATCCCAAGGGGAAATTCAATTATTCAATAACGTTAAATTTTAGATTGCGACAGAAAAACAGTAGCAAGATCTGATAATGAATATCAAGAAAATAAAATGAACAAAAAACAACTGCATATAATAAAAATCAAGAACAAAGAGAGCCATCCAATAAATGAGAAAAAAAATATTCTGAACGATATGCGGACAGAAATGCAAAAAAGCAACATTTATAGAATGTAAGTTAGAGGATAATTCATAATATTGTTTTTGACAAGGCGTTAATGTAATTTAAAGTTTTATTTACTTTTTATTACATTAAATTTTTTACTTTTACTTTTTACTACTCTTATTACTCAATGGTATTTAAAACAGACAGTTGTAGTGAAATACTGAAGTAATCAGACCAGTAAGGACCAGACCGTCTTCTTCCCGCACCCCGCATACTGTTCTATATACCAACTCTTTAAATACAATTGCTACGTTGGGGCACCCCGATGGCCTGTGTGCAGCTGAGCTGCGAGATAGCGGGCACCTAGTGCCTGCCCCTGGGGTTTAGCAAGCAAAGCAAGCACGGGACAGAGCTCCCTAGTATTATTAAATTAAAAAAACAGTCAAATTTATGTAAAGCATGTGACCAAAAATAAGTGGAATATTATAATAAACAGAGAATCTCTAATAATGCCACACACTCATACTAGACCATACAGCTATGCTGAGGAGGGACAAAAAGAGAAAAAATTATTCTCAGTCCAGAAGGCAACATGGGAACCAGAAGTGCAAGCTACAAGGGAAGTCTCTGCCTGTCAAGATGAGAATGAGGAAAGAGAAAAAAAGTGATATTGATAAGGAATGAAAGTTGTCTCATGGATCAACCTCCATCTAGCCCTTTACTAACTAGTTTGCATGAATCTAAATATGAATATTGGAGCTGAGTGAGCAATTGATCTTTGTGTCAGAAAGTTCTAAATGTGAGATATTACAGAAAGTGACAGTACAAGATGTTTCCAGCATGAGGCAAAGTGCAACTTTGCTCCCAAAGAAGCCATCATTATGAGTCTCCAATGGAGACAAGAGAAAGATAAAAAGGAAAAATCCAGGAGAAAGAAGGATATGGCAAGAAAAATTTGAAGAGACAAAGTCAACAACATAATATTAAAGAGATACTCGAGGATGGCACTTCCAGAGCATGTGAAGAATGATGCGGTAGTAAAAATGACATATGGAATTGAGAAGTGACCTATTAGGTAATGTGTTGGCATGGCATATAATGGATGCTTGATGACTATAAATTTTGTGTAATACTCACATGCAATGGAAAAATCTAGTAACTATTTTTTTTTTTTCATTTGAGTTTTTTTAAGTTTTTGAAGTTACTAGGTCTTTCCTGATGTTATAAAGTAGTGGTGATGGCCAAATATGTCTTCATTCTGGTCATATCACAATGGAAGAAGCTAGTATATACACAGTATTTTACATATTGCAAAACAAAAACCTAGAAACTCCACTGACCAATGAGGAAAGACCACCTACCAATGAAAATGTCGGATTACAATCACGTGATTTAAATGCTGCGACTGCATGATTTAAATGAAAGGTGTTGTTGATTCGTGAAAAAAAACATAATTGTATAAGTGAAGATCAGGAAAAATGAAGATCAGGGGTGACATCATTTTCTCAATTTCCTGAAAACTTGAAAGATGTGACATACTTTTTCCATAGTTAGTGAGAATAGTGGTCAGTATTTTTTTGACTGGTAGAAATACTACCATGCCAATGTAAAAAAAGCACGGAGGGATCTTAGAGAAGCTTTAATAAATAGTGAATATGAAAAAGATTTAAAACAGAGGTGCTTGGCAAAGAGAAAAAGGATGAATGGGAAAGGGCAGAGGTTAATGGAACAACCTCAAGTGTAAGAAAAAGAGAAAGGAATTGACAGGAATCGAATATCTTAATCCCTTCATCACCAAAATCACCAGCACTCAACGTGTTCCCATGTTCAGCCTAAACATAGGAGGCGGATGGGGCTTCCTCCAGTATTAAAACAGTGTTGTGAAATAATGAAGTTTTTCAAAACTATGTCACACTTGGAGGGCATAAGGAAAAAATGGGAGCAACCTTACTAGAAAGTGCTTTTATCTTACTGCAAACAAATGAAACTGTAATTAATAATTAACTACAATTTTTATAGGAAGCCATAATAAAAATGACTTAGATTCTTTGTTGTGACTACTAATTGTATTTGGGATTTTGATTGTGGTACTTTGAGTTCTGATAATAAAGTATTTAACATTTTGATTAAGTACTGGATTCCTTGTTTTTTGCTCTTTGCTTTTTCTTCTTATAAATTTCTATTTCATTTTCATGTTTTGCTATTAATTATTTATTGACTGGTAATTTGTGTTAATTTTAATAACTGTTAGAAGAAATGAAAAGTTCAGACAACCTAAGGTTTAATTATATTGACAGAGAGGTGAATCAAGTTTTAAGGACAATTCTAAAGAGTCTTCTCAAAAGGAACTATTACAGAAATAGTTGAAGTTTTAAAAACAAAAACAAAAATTAAAGATCTTGCCCATAGTCAAAACTAAAAAAACACTAAAGATATTTGTTTTTTTTTTCAGTTGAAGGTTTGCTAGAATTAACAAGTGTCTCCCTTTGTGAAAATTTCGGACGTGACTGAATGCACACCACTATCTTTTATAGGGACAGAGCAGTAACATCAATAGCAACGGGGTCATAACTGTAAGCAATACGTCAGTGCCCATGTAAAATACAGGACAAAATTGTGGGGCACATAAAAAAATAAAACATCACAAAAATAAAAATGTTAGTAACACAAATAACTGGAATAATTTGAAAAAAAAATCAGGACAACATCTACCCTGTTCATAAACATTCATATTTTCTTTGATTGCTTTATTGTTTTGATTTAAATTTTTATTGTTTGGCTATAATGTGTTCTAATTAAAGTAATATTTATTCATTTGTTTATTATTAGATTTGTATGATGATTGTCTCTTTTTATTGGGTAATTCTAGTCTTGGTGGATAGATAGATACTGTAGATAGATAGATAGATAGATAGATAGATAGATAGATAGATAGATAGATAGATAGATAGATAGATAGATAGATCTTTATTTGTCCCTTGAAAAAAACTTGACTTTTTACAGAAGCTCTTTAAATAAATAAATACATAAATAGATAGATAAGTAAATAAATGAATATACACACACACTTTATTTTAAACCGCAGGTGCATTGCTGTTGATATAAAGGAGCCTTGGTCGCATTTCCTGATACATTTCTGCTGAATGATATGTTGGCTAAAAGTACTCATTGTGTCAGAGAGAGGATGTGCAGCATGGTTCATAATGGTACTCAGTTTTGTTTTAATTCTCTCTTTTGCTACAACCTTCAGGGGGTCCAGAGTGTGTCCTATAACTGTGCTTGCCCATAACCTATCCTGACAGCTAGTTTACAATAAGTCACTGTTTCATATAAAGCTCAAAATATAAACAAATAGTATTAGCGCCATAGATCACAGCATAATATGTAAGATCAATGACATTGACTTTGCCCCCCAATTGGTGTTTAGAGCCAGTGCTGGTTGCTGGAGGAGTAATGGAATAAAACCTGTATGTAAGTTAGAATGTTCAATTCAGCTCTGGTGTCAAGCAGATGGTGAATGCAGATGCCACACAAGTACACAACAAAATCCAATACCGATTAAGTGAATGCATTAAGCATTTCATTTGAAACATTATGGACAGTGCCCCTGGCCTGACGTTCCAGTCACAGTGGTTACCTGCACTATTTTTATTATTTAACAAAATAATTCAACTTTCAACACTATGTAATCAGGGGACAGTAAATGGCATGTGAAATCTCCCAGCTGAGCCACATCTTCAGTCATTACTGCCGTAATGTCAATGGTATGAAACAAAACTCTTTATTTGTCCTATAAACATGTGAGGGGATGAGTGCCATGTTTTCATTTCATTTTCAAGATGTTTATGAAACAGAGGACACAGACAACCCATCAGGTTCATTAATCCCACAGAGCACACACATCCTGTGGAAAAACAGCAACAAAAAGCTGGACTGTTACATCATTCTATCACCTGAACTCTTACAGCTACAGCAGCTTATCATAATCAATTCCAATATGATAAAGTTGCTAGAGGATAATGCCAGACATATCTCAACACTGCATATAAGTAGCTACTTCTTACCAGGGGACTGGAAACTTAAAAGGAGCACAAAAACATTCATTTAAAAGAGACAACGTAGGTTAACAGGAGCTTGTGGGCCACTTGCTTTCCAGCCGGAGGTGTCAATATACAACCAGAGCAAAGAAGCATGTGCTCCTTTGTGTTTGTCCCATGTGAACCAATGCTTATTGTGCCGTGTTACAAGTGGTGCCATGCATGACAAGTCTGGTGCATAAAGTCATTTTTTATATACAAATGCTGTAGTTACCAAATACTTTAATTACAATGACATTAAACAACGTTGTAGAGGGACTCTCTCGCTCTTTTATATACATATTGTATACTTTATACATGTCCTGCAGTGGGCTGGCACCCTGCCCAGGGTTTGTTTCCTGCCTTGCGCCCTGTGTTAGCTGGGATTGGCTCCAGCAGACCCCCGTGACGCTGTAGTTAGGATATAGCGGGTTGGATAATGGATGGATACTTTATACATACAGTACGTGTGTGTTTTGGAGTTTTCAGTTTACCATTTCCAAGTCACTTTTCAGGAGTAGTAAAACAAATCCTAGAGTTAACCTTTTCTGTGTTTTCTTCTTACTGAGGATAATCCTGGATGCCTAATTGATCCTCCATGCACTGGGTGGTTGTATGAGCTTTAGTGGACTAGCATTCTTTCCAGAATTTTAATTAATCAGTCATTACTTACCATATATATCACCTTTCATAGTGAACTGGATCATGAAATACTTTAGAGCCCACTGTTTTATTAGCTTTACATTGATACTCAATTGAAGCACAAGAAAGTTAATTCATTTGCTTAGGGTCACAGAATGAGAACGTTTTAATAGCACAATGTGAACCTGTGACCTTGCGGATTTAAGTTTAGCTGATCTGACACGAGCTGATAATGCCTGCATATGTAAAGCAAATGTGCTTCAGTACACTGCTAACACTCCTCACATTAAACTGATCCATGACAAAGGACAAGTATTTGTATTCTAATACTTTGACTATATAACTCAAATCAAACCTTTTCATTTTAAAATCACCATGCCAATATTCTTAAATGAGAACTGTTTTTTTTTCTTTGAAAATAACTTGTCAAGCAAACGTTTATGTTTTTCCAGAGACTCTGACATCTTCCACTCACAAAAGCCTCATTGATTCCACAGCTAAACAATGAACACCCAAAGAACGATGACTTACCCTTAATTCCCCCATAATCTACCACTTTCTCTGTTCTTTCAGTTTTATTAAGTTAAATGAAATTTTAGGTGACAGCCTTATTTAAATAAAATGTACCGTAAATCTGCAATTACACTCATCACAGTAAAGAAAACAGTAAAGAAATTTTAAACAGAGTAATTAATGGAGTATACTGATGCAGCAATGGTTTACTTATACATTTGGTAAAGCTGATCACATCATTTTATTGCATAGATTTTAAAATTATATTAAGAATGCTAAACTCTGTTCCTACATAGTTTTCTTCCTTCTTTCAAATTCTATTGAGAATGCATGGTTAAAAATATCTGATTTTTTGTAATACATTAAATGTATTCCTTCAACAAGTTAGTTTAATAGACCAATATTCATATTAAAATTTGGTGAAATTATAAATGCACCCAATACTCATTCATTCATTTTCAAAGCCACTAAATCAGGGGCCCATTTTAGCAGCATGATCCTCAAGGATGGGATCTTAAACAGGATGCCATTCCATGACACACACTAAAATTCTCCCATTTAGAGCTAATTTGGAGGTGTCAATTAACCGCACATCTTGGAGATTTGGAAGGAAAAACAGAAATTGCCGGAAATAATCTGACAAGCACATCATGTGGATAACGGAGGACATCTGAAGTACCACCAAAATAAAATTAAAAAAAAAACCAGACATGGAGAGAACGTGAAAGCTCCATACAGACAATGATATTCAGAATTAAGACTATGTAGTAAGAATGTTTATCTGCAATTTTGAAATCATTTCACCACTCAAAAAATCTATTAAGTTGACAAAAAAATGAAAACAACAATTTGAATCTAGCTTTTTGAGGTATGCTGACTTCTGTTAAAATTAAGTAAATCCAACACCCTTCAATGAGCAAGGTAGATTAGCTTTTCCTTTACATTTACATTTTAAAGTATTTTTATTTACTGTGTACTTAGTAATTAGTGGTTTAAAAGCTACCTTTTAAATTGGCTGCACAAAGAAATAGGTTGTTCCAAAATCGTTTTTCTCAGTATGTAAAGGAATTTTAAGCATCATCCATCCATCCATCCATCTTGTAAACCCACTTATACAGGGCAGGATCGCAGGGCAGCTGAAGCTTTTCATACCAATCATTGGATACAAGGCAAGAACAACCACTGGATAGGGTGCCAGCCCACCACAGGGTGAATACATACACCCACTAACACGCATACATAAACACAAGCCAAGTTAGAAAAAACAGTTCTAACCTTCTAGCCTTGATGTTTATTAGCTTTTGAAAGAAACCCACACAAACATGGGGAGAACATGCAAACTCCACACAGAGAGCACCCAGGGCATGAACACAAGTCCCTTATTGCAAGGCAGCAGTGCTACCTCTGCACTACTGTGCCCCCAGTTTATGTGTCATGATTTTAGTATGTATAAGTAGGAGTAAAAGTTTATAAGTTGACAATATTTTACTCATTATCCCATTATCTGTTAGCATTTTCAAGTTAATTTTTTACTTCATCAACAACAACAACATTTATTTATATAGAACCGTTTCATACAAATGGTGTAGCTCATAGTGCTTTACAAGATGAAGAAAGGAAAATTTATAAAAAAAAATAAGATTAGGCAACACTAAGTAACAAAGAATAAAGTACAGTCTGATGGCCAGGAGGACAGAAAAAAACAAACAAAAAAAAAAAAACCCCAGAAGGCTAGAGAAAAACAAAATCTGCAGGGGCTCCAAGGCCCCCACTGGGCATTCTACCTAACATAAATGATCTCAATCAGTCCTCATGGTTTTCAGACTTCACTTGGAAGAATATGATTATCATCGTCATGTGGACCTTTGGCCTTCAATCCATCAATGTAAGGACTGCAAGGTGCTTTGATCAGGTGGCAGTGGTGGTACAGATCGTCACCACAGAAAACCGGAAAAAGAACAGCAGAGAAAGTAGGGATTGTTGACCTCTTCATAATAAAAACATCTGTTATATCACACTTCAAATCCAGACATGGTTTTGGTTATAAGAATGTGTTTCTAAATAAAGTAATGCTCACTTTAAGCTACATACAGTGTTATTCAGCAGGCAGGTAACGTGCCATGAACTCGTGCAAACAAGTTAAGTTAGCGGGAACTTAGACATCCCATTTTGAATGAAGGTGGAGAGAAATCAGGTCATTCAATCAAGTTGATTAAGTTACCGCAACAGAATATTTGTTTGCTTTTTTTAAACAATGGAGTTTAGATTACCTACAATACTAAGTTGAAGTAATTATGATAAGTAATGTGTCAGCACAACTTATTAAATAATGTTTGCCATTTGAAAAGTTTAACAAATTCATTACAGTTGAATTTTTACCTTGCAACCATGTGTTCATTTAAAGTATTGGCCTAAGGATCCCTGAATATTTTTTAGAGTGTAGCCTGCAGTTAAATGTGCGGGTCATTTTAAGAACCTTGATCTCACATATAGTATAAACTATTAATATCTCAAAACTTGAACTACGTTTTCAGATAATTTTAGGGTATCTCTAAATGTTAATTTGGCTTGTCATAACTATATCACTTCCCACTTTGCCACCATTGTAGTCCTGTATGTTTTTATGATGCTGCTGCATATTTATGGGTGTTTTTCTTTGCAATTACCATGTTTACTGACCTGTGTCTACTTTACCAGGTTGTTGAACCATGTCTGTTAGTGCCACTACATGTTCAATGCTTCAGAACCAGCGGGACTTACACTAAACACATTTCATTGTAGAATAAATAATTCCAGTACACTGAACTGAACACTTTTGTCTTCACTCTACTACAGTGGCGTATCGAGAGTGAGGATGAAGGGGTTTGGAGTGGGACGTTTGTCTAGATGTTTGATCATAGTGTATAAGGGGTCAGGATGCTAGGGATTTCCTAAATGTATTATAGCTTTTGTGGCTGGCTCAGGTCTCGAATGTTATGCACTTTTTTTTTTTCAACCCAAACATTCTTAATGGAATCACTTATATTTTCTATATACACTTCATAGAGCTTTTCATTTTTGATTTGGGTTGTTTTTCTGCCGCCATGTTGATTCCTCTTGACAGAATGTTCCACGTAGGAGCGTGGTCTCAGCAGTCGTGAGCCTGCCAATCATGAGGCAACCAGATAAAAAGGTAATTTACAGTTCACATCTAGATGAATTCCAAAACTGGACTTATCCATTTAAATTCTTGATTTCGTTTTGATCTCTTAGTTAAGAACTTCGCTGTGTTTTGACTTTGTCTTTCCTCTCAGTCGCCTTCAATCCCTCTTACCCACTGAGCATAATATAAGGAACCTGGATGCCCTTGGGATAATGTTCCTCTGAGACTTTGTCATATTGTAGTTTTTTTTTTATCCGTTTTGTTCACTGCTCCACCACATATTGCTGTCTCACACTTTTGATCATTTCATGGATGATTGACTTTCTATTGTTGTAATTAATTAACATGTGTTTTGTGTGACTAACTCTACATAATAAATAAATTGCTTTGATTTTGGAGCCTCAACAAACCCATCATTTAGATCTAGAATGAACTCCTTCTTGGAAGACGGTATTATGCACCACTATGATTGTTTAATTGAGACAGATCATATGTTGTGGAGTCTTGGTGCTATGCAAGTCCTCAAATGATTAATAAAATTGTATTAGCGGGACAGTGAATATTTTTGTAATGTACATGTATCAAATATATATGCAACAGAAGAAAATCTAATTTGTTCAGTTATTATTTTAACCTTTAGCAAAAACAAACAAAAAAAGGTTTTTTGAAATGCAAGGCAAGTTTGTCACTACTTCATTCTGTGGAAATAAAAACAAACGTGAATTAAGTTTCATTAGAGTATTTGTGCTGCTGTATTGTACATTGTTTGGATAGAATAGATGGAATGCACGGTAACACACGATATGTCATTACCTCAGCAAAGTCATGCACCAAAAAACAACTTGATATCAATTATTGAGTAAATGGGAGCTTAAGACAACTCATCATGCCAGATATATGACATTTCTTCCTCCTTCAGGGAACTTACTGGCTGTGTTTCAGGTTACAGTTACTCACTCTTGCATTGGCACACAGAGTCTCAGAGAACTACGTGCTTATTCTCATTTAGGCCGACCTTGTCAGAACAGCACCCCCAGCTGCCCCAGATTCAAGCAGGAGGAAATTGATCTCTTGAGTCTGTCACACAACTATGAGGCTTTGTGAAGTACAGCATAGTGTTACAGTGTGCAGGTGCATTGCACAGATGAGTTGCTGATGGTAGGCAAGGTGAGGAAGGCCTATTCTTTTTCACGGTTGAAGAAAGAAGTTTGTCAGTTGTAGGCCGGATAGCTAGCATGCCTAGGATTCCTCTGTATTCAAAATAATGAACTAAAAAAAAAATGAAGAAAAATCAAATTTCTGCCAAAGATGTCAGTGCAGAAATTAATGCAGGTGCAATATTTCTCTAGACAAAGAGTTCTTTGTTAATGCATTGCTCAACATGCTTATAGTGGGCTCTGCTGATTTATTCCTGAGCTGGACAAACTAAAATCCTGCTTTCTTTCTTATTTTCTGTGCAAAGAAAAATGTATGGAAAATGAGATTAATTCTTAGCTGTATTACACCAGGCAGCCTATTGGAGGCAGCACCCAGAGGAAAAGTTGCAAATCACATTTAATTATAGCTACTTATGTGAAAGTCACTATAAAACAATGATTTGATAAGGCATGGATGCAGATGTGATTTCTTATTTGGTGAATAATAAAAAAAAGATTACATGGCATTGATGAAGGTTTTTACCAAGAATAACCACCCATTAATATAGTATATAATCCACAGAGCAACTTTATTGAAATAATTTGATGATAAGTAATCTATTTCAAACAAAATCTGGTAATGGAATTCATTTACTTGTTAACCAAGAATATAACAAAACAAATATAACAATTTGGGACTATATGAAAATTAGCTGTACTGCAAATTGAAGTTGGATTGAATTCTAAGTAATCAACCTCATCAGTAATCAGACCTCATGTTTTTTTATTTGAGACATGGGTGGTCCATTTGGACTGGTATAAAAATACACACCCAATCGTTTTCCCTCGTGGTGGGCTTTTCTTCATCAGATAGAGCCACCTTATTTGGCTGCTTGCTCTTGCTTGTCAAACTAACTACAGTACACTTACCATCTAAGTGTTTTGCTGGTATAACGCGGCACCACCACATTGGCCTGGTATAGTGGTTTTAGCCAAGTTGTGTCGAGACTTTGGCTTGCCAACATGTCGAGACTTTGGTTTGCCAACGTGTGCTTTGATTAATCATTATTTTCATTCATTCATTGCACACTATGCGAAGTTATCAGTCATTAGCATGACAGCTGTAAACTTCATGCATGTGGCCCGAGTGAGTGCAGGAAAGTTGCTACCATGTTGCTATTGCCGGTGTATAATATCAGACAACAGGTAAGGCCAATAAGGCCAATACCCTTATATTCATAGCCTTATTTGATATTTTTATTATCATTCTTGATTCTTTTTTTACCCTTCTTTTACATGTTTTACCTATTTTTAAAATGTTCTTCTTGTCTCAAGCATCCAGATGGACTCATGTTAACATTTGTGGTGCACCATCTATTGGAATATATTTTGTAACACACTGCACTGCATTTTTCTTTCCAACAGATGGTGCATGACAAAACATTAGCACTTCTTTTCTGAATCCCATACCAAATGGCATATAACTGAGACATAGCAACTGGACAGACACACAGATAAACAGACACTTGCCCTTTTATTAAGGGGGTTATGAACTACAAAAGTACAAATAATAAATTATCCAGGCTTAAAAAAAAACAAATTAGGCAATGTCCATGTACTTAAGTCCTAAAACAAAATCCCAGAGGCGAGGTGTGACGTCCAGTCAGTGGACGGATATTCACTTGAACAGGCTGGCAAAGCAAAATGGCTGATGTGTTTCAGGAATTTTTTCCTTGTTCAGAGCAAAGTATTAGGGTTAAAAAAAGTATACAGCTCCCACATATTAGGTAAATTATACATACAAATGGGGTCATTTTTACAGGTATCCATAATCAATGCCATCTTGCTAACATATACAGTACATGCTTAAATAGAACAATAGAAAAAAAGATTGATTAACTTAAATACCAGCTAACATCATAAAACTGCAAGAGATTGATGGAGATGCTGAGTAAATTGGGAGAAGGGTGCTAAAGATAGAGCTGCCAGGGAAGAGGAAAAGAGGAAGGCCCAAGTGAAGGTTTATGGATGTGGTGAGAGAGAGCATGCAGGTGATGGGGGTAACAGAACAAGATGCAGAGGACAGAAAGATATGGAAGAAGATGATCCGCTGTGGCGATTCCTAATGGGAGCAGCTGAAAGATGAAGAAGAAGAACATCATAAAGTAAGGCTAAAGAAACATAAATTGACCTGTGTTAATAAGGATAATTAATAAAATTTTCACCATCCATATGTTTCTTTTTCTGCCTCATGTATTAGCTTCATTTTCTTTTTCCAAAATTCTTGAAATGTTCTTGAAATTGTCCTTCAATGGAAGTTTTGTCTAAGATTTCCTATTGCAGCACTGATGACTCACAGCTCCAGCTTAGTGCGAATCTCAGCGTATGTGAGGTTTCTTCCAAAATCTTAACAATGGCATGTCATGTTAATTGGTGACTTAATCCAGAATCTAATCCAGAGTAATCCAGAATGTGTGTGTGTGTTCTATGATGGACCAGTGCTCCATCCAGAACATGTTCTTGGAGAAGTGGATTAGAAAACAGACAGATGTCATTTTGCTCAAGAGTATGTCTAGTAAGGGATTCTTTTGGAGCCACAATGTACTGTGTGTAAGATTTGTTCTTTTATTTTTAAATGCAAATAATAGCACAGGAAATTCACTCATTGAGAAACATGAGGAACATGAACAACATAAGGCACAAGATAGGTACTGGTGCATTATGGGACCCAAGCATAAACGTTACCTGGTACTCTGCAATTTGCAGCTGTGTATGGTCTCTGTGCTGCTTAAAAACTATTTAAAAACACAGAAGACACAACAGTCTCAAGAAAGAAGTCGACTAAAATTAAAGAAACAGCAGAAGAAACATATGGTGGACGAAATCTCATCCGTGCCAAAAAGTGTGACAACAAAACGACTTTGCTCAGGTAAATAAAACATATTTTTACATAGTTGTGACTTAGTTGTTACAAGCAATGCAATCAAGCAAAACCCTCAGAAATGAAAAAAAGAGAAACACCTGCAGGTACCCACAGGGTCAAGTCCATTCAAATGGAATGACAACTATAGTAACAAAAAAATATATATGACACATATTATGTTGTTTTTTTTATTTTCAAGGTCATTACTACAAAACTAAAAACACTTTGTATTTTGATTTTAAATACTGAAAACACTAGGCTCAGAAATATATTGGACAGAAAGTAGATTGAAACGACTGTTCATTAATAATATTCAATAGACTTTCTTATGAAGCCTTTTTTTTTTTTTTTAGAAAAACTTAATTTGTTATTCCAACTTCTGTATGCCATGGATTCAGCCCCAGTTTTGGTGGAATTGTAAATATTTTCTTGTACTATTTAAAAAGTCCGAACTTAAGTCAGAAGGAAATTTACTCAACCCACGACTCCCTACTTGATACTAGATACTGTGTGAGTCAGTGTGTCTTTTTCCATTTTCTTAATTAGCTGTTAATACAATCACATGGTCTTCAGCATTTATTTTTCCCTCCTCCTTTTTCTAACCTATCAAATAAAAATTCTCATTTTAAAACATTTAGGCAGCATTATTAAGTTTAAAAAAATCATAATGTTTAAGTAGTGTTATTTAGTTTAAAAAATAAATAAATTATACCAAGCTAATATTGAGCCTTTATATACTTTATAATGAGCATTAGTTTACCCAAATAAGATATTTAATTTTTAGCATGACCTGATGTATTCAGTACAGAGATGATACTGTCAACCTTCCCGAATGCATTAATGTTACCTACAGTATGTTTCTTTAAACACAAAATGAAAGAACTTTAAGTTAACATTGTCTAACTATGCCAAAACGAGCATTGATTGAAAGAAACTTTTTAGACTGAACAACATAAATCTAAAAGATTTCATAGTTTAAGGATTACAAGGATTTTCTTTTGGCCTTTTTCCATGGAAAGAGGGTGTTAACAAGGCTTTTTTGTTTCATATATATATATATATATATATATATATATATATATATATATATA
>JANRMT010062833.1:23292809-23313466 GCA_026402145.1 Polypterus bichir lapradei | reverse complement strand
ATAGATAGATAGATAGATAGATAGATAGATAGATAGATAGATAGATACTTTATTAAACCCAAGGGTGTTGTACCGTGTTAGCCATTACGAATGTAGAGAAAAGCCAAGCAAAATGTCACCTTTTATTGTCTAACTAAAAAGATTACAATATGTAAGCTTATGAGGCAACTCAGGCCCCTTCTTCAGGCAAGGTGTAATCATCAAAACTCGAACTAAATTAACTCATTCGCTCCCACCATTGCTCATACATCATCTGCTCATTCACTCCTACCATTGCTCAGACTTCATCCACAAGTCCTCAAAGCCCTGCCAATGACCAGGCACACAAGAGATCAAAGTATCTTAGATAAAGAAGTTTTGATGACCCAGTGACCAGGATCTCTGTTATCTTTACTACACTATACGACATTTTTATATTTTGTATTGTTATGCTCTTCACTGCTTTTAACAACATTGTGACCAATATCAGGATCTGTCGGCTGGAACAGTGTATGTCACTTGTGTTTTTTGGTCATGCCAGTGCTGTAAACCGTATCGGGCTGATATAGATAATATAGTATTATAAACACTGTTACATTAAAATTCAACATTTAAAAGTGATTTGTTCTCCCCTTATGACTCCTCACATTATAAAAGTGCTAAGTAAAAAAGGTGCTATAGTCATCTCATTGACTGAATTAATCACATCTGGTCAGCACTGCAAGAAAACACTCTTTTAAACTTCAAAAATGCACTTAGATGGTTCTGCCTGGCATACCATAGGAGGCTTGCAAAAGACCAAAGTTACAGCAAAATACCTTCATCACAATAGCATGCTAAAGCAATAAAAGGTGACAAAAATCAAGCAGAAGTTTGTTTGAAGGAAATAAATTAAATCAGCTTTTCGGAGCTATGTGTGGTCCAACTAGAGGTGATATTGAAATGGTTGTCCATAAAACATGAGTCTCACAATAAAACCAGTCTCTCCTTCCTGAAGCCAAGAACAGCAGGAGTCGTGGAATTCAGTGAGTTCACAACCAAGAGTATTTATGGAAATTGGGATGCAAGCTGAAGTCAGCATGACTGCTGCATAGTCCCCGTCTGTATTCAACAGAGCACTTGTGTGCTTCAAAGCTATCCAGAAAGCCACTGAATCAGCCTTTACAGTTAGATTATGGCCCCATTGCATGACAACACACACACTTTATTAACTATTTGGTAAAATCCATAACAGGTATAAGCAGATCTTAACTGAGATTGCCATTAACAAAATGACAGTATTTGGTTTATAGTAAAATCCATCTGGGGAATCAGAACCAGACTTTAACTGTTCTTAAAATTACATATAGAAAGAACATGAAAGAATTACTGACGGTGTTAAGAGACTGAATGAGAGGGGAAGGGGCTTCTGTCAGCAAGCGTTGTAAAATGACAGAAGTGCATAAACAGTGTAAAGTTAATGACAGGCACAGCCAACAGTTCAATATGATGTGTGGCATCCTGGTTGAATGGTCAAACTTAATTTGTCCTGGCAGGGATTCCAGCTTAATAGACAATGTAATGATCCTTGTGGATAACTATTCTCAGGTTATAGATTAAGGAAGGAAATAAGGACTGTGGGGAGTGCTAATACAGTGGTTGTGTGACCCCCCAGGCCAATAGCTGCTTCCGTCTGAGTTATTAAAATAAATTACAAAACCTCACTTACAAACTTACCACCCTTTGGAGATCATTAATATTTTTTTAAGTCTGATCTTGATTATTTTCTCAAAACAATCTAACTCCTTCCCTTCTGAAACTAATTTTCTTTAGACAATCTGTACATCCATGGGCGGAGTGGTGACTCTAAGGCTAGGGATTTGAACTGGCAATCGGAAGGTTGCCGTTTCGAATCCCGTAAACACCAAAAGTGACTCTACTTCATTGTACCCTTGAGCAAGACCCTTAACCTGCAATTGCTCTGTCTTGTGTATGACGTTAATCTGCATCCAGCCCTGCATGTAGGCCCTCCAACCTGCAGGGAAAAACCTGGGGGTTGGTGGCAGAATTGGTACTCCAGACACCATAAAAGAATCTCACACTGTTCCACTACATCTGAACTAGTGTGGTGCTGAGGTGTCACCCGTTGCATGGCTGCACTTAGGTCCTAATCTGGGATCCTGAATTGGTTTGTCATGTGGTGGGTGCAGCAATGTGCTGTATCACTGTGTGTTCCTATCCTCTCTCACTCTCCTCTGTCCATCCCCAAATTCTCTGCAGAAAATGCTGCCTCATTTGCCTCTCCAATTATATTTCCTGAGTTTCTATGAACTCCACAAGATCCTGATATCGAGCTTCTTGAGTCCCTTTCTGCTTTTTGGTGGCAGCTAGCATCCTAACCTATGCACATACTTTACTTTGCTGTCTCATCCACCACACTGAACCCTTCAGTTAATTCAGTTATGATCATCCTCCTGCTAAAAGATAAAAAAAACTGGTTAAACTTCTCTCTAATTCCTTTGATGAACATTGCTGGCAAAGTACCTTGCGTAAGTCTGCAAATGGTCATTTAAAAATGAATTCATCCTAACAAGACTGGTTTCAACATGCAGCAGATAACATCTGTAGTTCTCCTATATATTAAAGACATGGCCCCCACCCTGTCCTATCCATTCAGTCACTTGATTTAGAGAAGGATTTTCACCCCATGAACTTCATTTTTTTAGGCAGGATTTGTATTAAATGGGTTTTGAAGATGGTTACAGGCTTACTAATGTAATTAAGATGAGATACCCCACTCTTATAAGTTTACAGGGTCGTTATTGTCAGGTGTTCAGGATACAGTGAATGTAACGTCAGACATGCATGAGTAGGGGACACCCAGAAGGCTGTGACAAAACTGGTAATATCACCTCTGAACGTGAGAGAGTACTGTTTCTCCTTTGTTACCTCCAGGACAGACCAGCTACAGGAGTTCTGATGCCACCTCTTTTGCCATCATATTGGATGTTCTGCCCATTCTGCCTCAGCCAGGATATAAAGAAGTACAAAGCCAGAAATTGTTGCTCATTTGTTCATTTGTGGAAGCTGCATCTGAGAGTGTACTTTAAAAAAAAATATTTATTTGAAGATCTGTGATCACTACAACCTACAGTATATGGTCATTGATTGTTATTTTGCCACTAATCTTTTCTCCTTTCTTTTTCATCATTATATGGGACATACCCTCATGGTTCCTAAATCCTTGCTATGGGAAGTTTTAGAGATGCCACCTATGATGTATCACCTTCACTCTTTATTGCATTGAAATGAATTTTAGAAGATTGGTACTGATTTTCTACTTGATCTACACAAAATGCCAAAATGTGCATTTCTTGGTGAAACAAAATTGGTATGGACACTTTGATACGTCTAAGAATTATTGTGAACGATTGTGACAGCTTAACAGTGGTTAAAAAAAGCAAGTTTCAGTTTCTATTGTGTCAATTCAGAAGTAGTCCACAGCCAGTATTTCAAGGCCCTATGTTGTCCTTTAAGGAATGGCTTGCGTACTGTCATTCTGTCACCCTGTCAAACCAGCAGCACAAAGTTTCATCTTCACAGCAGAAACTGAGACTTGCTTTTTTTGCCACTTGTTAAGCTGTTGTTGAAGCTGTTGTGCTGTGAGGTGCCTATCACATAAGCTGGTGGCCCTCGGAAACTTGTCTTCTGATTTGGTTGTGACTTTAGGTCTGACAGATCTCTTCCTATGTGAGTTTCTTCCAGTTTCCAATTGCTTTTGGATTGTTTAGGACACCATACTAAGTGACACTTTGATTTATTTTTTTTTTTGCAATTTCTCTCAATGAAAGGCCTTCTCTTCTATGGGTAATAATGCTGCCTCATTTTATTTGTTAATTGCCATTTTCTTGCCGTTATCACTGGAATATTTTCCAAGTAGTACTTCAGAGGGTGTAGTGACACAATCTATTCCAACTCTGCTTTAAGAATGACAGAGGGGTTTTAAGTAATCAACAGAAGTTGGGACACCTTTGCAAATTGTTTGCTTCAACTTGCAAGGCTTGATTTACTTTAATTGCTGCATAACATCTGTAGGTTGTAAGCTATTAGTTATTCCCTGAAGAAGGCCCATTTATAATGTTCTGAAATTTCCTTTTTTCAATTTTACCCTTTTCTCCATTGTAGGCGATTTTTTGCATTTCAACTATGCAGGGGTTTCACATGTCCCATAGCACATGAACCCTGCATAATATCTGTGTGAAGCAAACCTTGCAAGGGTGCCTGGGTATTGTAGTTTTACAGTGCAATCCTGATGCCAGTAATGGTCCCAGTCAGGCCACAAAAACTGTTCAGGGCTAAGAATAAACAGTCCTTCTGTTCTTAGGTAATAAAGAGTTGAATTCAGATGGCTGGGAGACAAACGTCCAACTGGTACATGAAAGAGTCACCAGTAAAGCAGAGGTAGAAAGTGATCAAGGAGGATTTGGTCACCTTTTTGAATTAGAATTTGAATTAGAAAATCTATTAGGCACCTCCTCTGCTAGTTAGGGGATAAAGCCAATCTAGTTAGGCTAGGTGAGGCTGAAGTGTATATGTTGTTGTTCATTTATGTGATACTTTGTATCGTCCTTGTGTCTTATTTTGTATAATAAAACTATTTTGTAATCTTTGGTTACAATGGCCTTTTTTTCTGGGTTGGGGACATGTCATGACTGTCCTCATAAGATCACAATGTTTATAAAAATGAAACACCCATAAATGTTACAGAATTCTGTTTTAGGCACTTCTAAAATCCCACTACAGAATTCTAGCATTTAAGGTCTGGGCTTCAGATTTCTAGGTTTAGAAGTTTAACCTATGTGCCTTTTGTTCAAATTAGTTGTACAAATTTGAGGAGAGACTGCACATTCAGTACTCAGAATGTATTGCCAATGGGGTGACCAATATTCATACCGTATAAGGCTTTCAGCTAATGTTTAATGTACTCTTCTGACTAACTCACAATGACATGTTTGCTCTCAGTCTGACAGGCAACATGTAAGTCTGTGTACCGTGTACAGATAAACTGTAGTAATACTTTTGCTTTCATTCAAAAGAACATTAAATAATTTTTTGACAAGACCAGGCCTTTTAGTCCTTCATTGCTAGTCATAGTTTTGTTTGCCTAGTGCTTTTAAGACAGAGCAGAGACAAAATGTAGCTGCTATGTAATCAGCTGCAGGCATACAGGGCACAGCATGCAGAATTGTGCAAAACTGACAAGTTGTGTGAAAAGCCATTTCACAGTCATCCTTTAAGTATATATATATATATATATATATATATACACTGCTCAAAAAATGAAAGGAACACTTTTTAATCAGTTTCAGCTGCTTTGGTGGTAATGAAATTAACAACAGGGACAGCAATGAGACGACCCCCAAAACAGGAATGGTTTAACAGGTGGAGGCCACTGACATTTTTCCTCCAAATCTTTTTTGTCTGTTTTTTCACTAGTTTTGCATTTGGCATCGGTAAGTGTCACTACTGGTAGCATGAGGCAATACCTGGACCCTACAGAGGTTGCACAGGTAGTCCAATTTCTCTAGGATGGCACATCAATACATGCCAATGCCAGAAGGTTTGATGTGTCTCCCAGCAGTCTCAGGAGCATGGAGGAGATTCCAGGAGACAGGCAGTTTCTCTAGGAGAGCTGGACAGGGCAGTAGAAGGTCCTTAACCCATCGGTAGGACCGGTATCTGCTCCTTTGGGCAGCAAAGAGGAACAGGATGAGCACTGCCAGAGCCCTACAAAAATACATCCAGCAGGCCATTGGTGTGAATGTCTCTGACCAAACAATCAGAAACAGACTTCATGAGGGTGGCCTGAGGGTCTGATGTCCTCTAGTGGACCCTGTGCTCACTGCCCGGCACTGTGGAGCTTGATTGGCATTTGCCATAGAATACCAGAATTGGCGGGTCCACCACTGGCACACAGATGAGAGCAGGTTCACCCTGAGCATGTGACAGACGTGAAAGGGTCTGGAGAAGCGATGGAGAACGTTATGCTGCCTGTAACATTGTTCAGTATGACCGGTTTGGTGGTGGGTCATTGTTGGTCTGGGCAGGCATATCCATGGAGGGACGCAAGGACTGTTACAGGCTAGACAACGGCACCTTGACTGCCATTAAATATCGGGATGAAATCCTTGGACCCATTTTCAGACTCTATACTGGTGCAGTGGGTCCTGGGTTCCTCCTGGTGCACAACAATGCCCGGCCTCATGTGGCAAGAGTATGTAGGCAGTTCATGGAGGATGAAGAAATTGATACCATTGACTGGCCCCCACGCTCGCCCGACCTAAATCCAATAGAACACCTCTGGGACGTTATGTTTCGGTCCATCCGACGCCGCCAGGTTGCACCTCAGACTATACAAAAGCTCAGTGATGCCCTGGTCCAGATCTGGGAGGAGATTCCCCAGGACACCATCTGTTGTCTTATTAGTAACATGCCACCCCCGATGTTGTCAGGCATACATACAAGTATGTGGGGGCCATACAAACTACTGAGTACGATTTTGAGTTGCTGCAATGAAATTTTGGCAAATGAACTAGCCTGCCACATAATTTTTTCACTTTGATTTTCGGGGTGTCTTTGAATTCAGCCCTTTGTAGGTTGATAATTTTCATTTCCACCAAACGATGTGGCATCCTTTCGTTCCGAACACATTACCAAGTCCATATCAGTATAGATATCCAGCATTATTTTATTTCCCATTGAGATCTGATGTGTTTTCAAATTATTCCTTTAATTTTTTGGAGCAGTTTATGTATATATATATATATATATATATGTGTGTGTGTGTGTATGTCTCTCTAATTGTAATTCTGTCATTTCTAATAAACTGAACTATAAACATTTTATTGCATTTTATTATTATACAATCCTCAACACGGTGGCTCTGTCAGTGTCGCATTTGGCTTGCACACAGATACATAACATGTTTTACTACAGATGCACTGGCAAGGTTTGTCGCAATCTGGTATGTCAACTGGTCTATAGCCGACTACAAGGCCTTGCCTAACTGGAATTAAACAGTCCAGTTCATTATCATGCTCTGTGTTCTTATCCATACAGAGCAATTCTTATTAGAGATGCTTAGAGAAAACACTTTCTGTTATCTCAGACAATACCAATCTGGGTTGTCTATCAACCAATATTATAGTATTCAATATCATATCAACAGACTTGCAACCAGCTCACCCTGCAACATGACGCTGTCAAGACATATTTGCTTGTCTATCCAACCTGTGACGAAAAACCCTATGGTGAATGTTCCACCTCCTATTGTATATTGTATTTCATCATTTGAGTTTCCTCCCATAATTGTTTTCTGTTATGACCATGTAACAGCTAAGTTACTTGTATGTCACAAGTTTAATTTGATAATTATATTTGCATACTAAATACTTATGTATATCTGCTGCACTAGTTTGATATACTGTACTAAGTGCAATACTGCTAGACGATCTTTGATGTTTCTGTGTTAATGGAACTAGTATTAAATACACTTCATTCTCATGAAGTGAATTTCTGTGCTTAACACAATGCCACTTTGCCATCTGGGTGCTGAGCTAAAGTAAATTTGGACAAGCGAGGAATTAAATGACTTGCTGCAAGTTTAACAGACAGTAAGATGTGGTGTTTTAACATTCACAATTGTTGTTTGCAGACCTAAGACATAGCCACTAGACCACATTGCCTCTGCCATTTTTGACTAAAGACTCTCATTTGTAAATTATAGCACTGTACTGTATTCAGAATGGCACCTGCTCTTTGTACAGAATTGACATTCCCATCTGTATCTGCATTATTTGTGCAGAAAGTGTCATTTAAATGGATAGACATTTGCATTCAGTCAGGGCTAGCTCTTGTTTTTTTTTTTTTTTGCTGCAATAGGTAAAAGTGAAAATGTTGCACCCAAACCATAGAGTCTTGAAGGCAGTTGCTATACATATTATTGCAGAGCAGTTTCTAGAGATCCACATGAATTGTACCTGAATAAGCGGGTGGGGTTCACCATTGTAAATACACGTGAGTTGTATATGGATGTCATATTGAAGAACGGAGGGGTAGGGAGCCCACATTGAGAATTCATGGAGAGACTTACCTGAAAGTCATATCAAAGAATGAGTGGGGCCCTCTTGGAAATTCACGCGAGCCATACCTGAATGTCATATTGAAGAACTGGGAGAGGGGAGGGTCAAAACTTGATAATTAAGACGAGTTGTAACTGAATCTCATAACAAATAAACAGGGGTAGAGTACACAAATCAGGGAAAATCAGGGGCTGGGCACCAAAGGTCACCCCAAAGCCAACCTGTCCCAACATCAACGTCTACATCTGCTTTAGTTAACAAAGTGCAAACCACAAAAGCTTTATTGGTCTAGGCAACTGCTTAGTTCAGCTATATGATAGATACATACAGTTTATAGACAAAAATGAGCAAAGCTAAAGATTTAAGTTGCTGTGAAATCATGGATGTTAGGAGTAGAAACTTTGTTGAAGTTTTTATGCATAGCACTGTCATATAACACTTTTTCTAATCTTTTTGCTATAAATACATTTTTTTCTCTGTCCTATTGCTTTTTTGAAGACTTTAAATATTAATTAATGTTAATATATGGTGTGACAGATAGGGGCGCTGTCGTCCCCTTGAACCCTCAGACCAGACACCAGATAAAAGTCCAATAATTTTCTTTATTTGGACAAAACAGTGCACAAAGCACCCTCCACTCCACTATACTCATAAATACAATAAACAATATAATAAATCAATAATCCCAATCAATACAATAATCCTCCTCTCTCAGACGTGTTGTTCCCTTCCTCCCAACTCAGCTCGTCTGTCTACGATTTCCCAGAGTCCTTTATAGTCCATGACCCGGAAGTGCTTCTGAGCCCTCAGTCCATGTGATTATCCAGCACTTCTGGGTCAGGTAAAACTCCTCTTCTTCAACCCGGAAGTACGTCATTTCCTCTGTCCATGTGACTGGGACATACTTCCGGGCTGTAGGGAAAATACAAGTCTCTGTGCCTCCCTGCAGCGTCCCCTGGCTACCCCAACGTTATCCAGCAGGGCTGTATAGGAAAACTCCATAATCTCCATGGTGCCCTGCTGGAATTCGGGGCATCTCCATGTCGCAGGGAGGGCTCCCTCTGGCAGCCTAGGTATATTGGCCGGCCAAAGTCCACAATGGGTATTTTGTAATAATAATTTAACTACAAATAAATAGAATTTTTTTGTTTTTATTTTTTGAGTTTGAGACATTTTGTTAATTTTTTTTTGCTTCAAGTTATTTTTTTTTCTGCTGCTCTGTTGTGGTTTCTTGGGGTATTTATACGTCAGGGAATATTAACACATGGGTGTTCTGCATTATTAGTTATTAGAATTTCATTAATTTTATCATGTCACTATTTTGTAAGCTTCAATGGATGTGTTCTCAAGACGTAGTGTGCTGGGCTAGGGCCTTTACTCCCAGACGGTACTATGTGCCCCGTCATTAATGTTACACTTTACTGCGTGCCCCATTTAATGTAGGATCCAAGATTAAGGATTCAAACCTTAAACAACTTTAGTGTATGTGCTTGCTGTAGTCAGCTTGTTCTGGCTTTTCCTTTGTACCAGATATTCTTCCAGTTTCATTTGTGATTTGTCTTTTACTTACAGACTTCTATCTGTTTGCCATTTTACTTTGTTCACACTTTAGCGCTTTGGTTCTGGTAACTGTTTTCCAAGACTTTTGGTATCAATCCATCAAGTTTCCTAAATATATGTCCTGGTCCGATTACCACGTTCTAGCCTTGCTAGAAGACCATTCTAGAGAATTTCACTGACTTAAAAAGGCAGGTGTGGGTGGTCCATCTACAGTCCAGTAGATTAATTCTGGATGTAATACTAGTAGAACATTATCAGAGTTTAGAATAGTGGATAGTACAGAACAGTGACTCGTGTAGTGACAGAAATAGACTATTGATGGGCGAGTCTGCCATTGAGTAATAGGCTGCAAACAGATATATATATGAGGTGAGCACAACATTTGTACTAAATGAGGCATTGCAGAAAACACAACATGCAGTACTTTTACAAGGTAATCAATAAACTAATAGAGTTATACTTCTCTCAACAAAAAAAAAAGACATGATAGTCACCGTACACTAAGCAACATAAACTCTTGGAGAAAACTGTCATCTGGTGTGATGAATTCCATTTCCTGCTGAATTAAACTGATAAGAGTAAATCCCACAAGTCCAGGAATTCAGTCTATGCTTTGTCAACAATGCACTTTTGTGGTAGCATTATATTGTCGTAGGGTGGCTTCTTGTAACAACCATTGAAATGATCAGGGTATCCTTTGAATGCTACAGAACACCACAGAAAATTAAGGACATCCCTTCATGGCAAAAGTGTCCGCATCTCTGAGTGGATTTTTTCAGCTGCTACAAAAACTAATAAAGTGCTGGAATGTCCAGAGGAATGCACAGTCAGTTGAGTTTCCAGGAATATGGCAATCAATTCAGTCTCACCAGACCTCATTCCAATCAAACACTTATGGAGTGAAAAAGAATGAGCTGTTCAGACCAGAATCCACCAGCAGCTAATTGTTGAAAGTGATGGGACTTATTGGAGTTGACACAAGTGGCATCCATTTCCCACCCTTCAAAATTCTGTTGAATCTACATACTATATAATTCTTAATGTTCTGGGGGCATGTCTAAGACAATGCCCAGTAGAGTATGATGCATTGAATTAAAAAATACACAACTGCTCAGACTATTGAAATAAAAGGCCAAGGATCACAGTAAAATTTAGTAGCATTACAGAAATGTAGAATCGGTGCAAAAGAAAAACAATTGGAATTATTATTATTAAATACTTTAGTTTATTAAATAATATGCATTAGTATGTTTTTTATTATTATAATTATTTTTTAGCTAACTTTTCTTAAAGTCCTAACAAAACCCTGTTGATTTACCTCTGCATCAGAGGCCCTGAGCTATTGGAAAGGCTTCAGCCGTAATAGGAAGTACTTGTGGTGAGACGGCTGATACGGTCAGGCTGGAAACCTCTCAGCTACTTCCTGTGGTCAGCTGAATTCCATGAGCCAAAAGAAAGGATTTCTTAGAAATACTATGTGAACTAATCATAGCCTGAGCAAAAGGCGTATGACTGAGCAAAAGGGGAATGGTTTCTTAAGCAAGTATACAAATAATGTCATAGGGTTTGGTGTTCCTGTTTATATTGGAAGGAAGCCTGCATATGCCTTGGATTAAAATGACTGCGTTTAGGGTTTGCTGCTTTCAAATATTAACATGAATAGGGCTTAAGAGAACACAGCCGTTAAAGAGACACATTTTCCAATAGTACACAACCTTGATTGATTAAAAATAGCAAAGCAGATGCTAACTGGGCATTTTAACACAACGTGTGTTTTATTGAAACTATGGCAAAGCCATCTGCCTAATGATACAGGGAGGCCAAACTCTGGCTAATTTTTATTTACTTTTTTTTTTTTATGAGCAACTTACTTAGAAGTAGAAATGTTAAAAACTAGTTAGATTCAATTGCATTGTGGAAAGAGCCTAAATCAATAATTGTTTATGTTAATGTGAAATTACAGCAACTTTTCCTGTCATTCAGCTTTTTTCTTATAATATTTTTGATTTAGTGTACAAGTACAACAAAAACTTCATAATATAAACTTCTGAAAAGTAACTTTAAAGATACATATGTGCACATTAAATTCAGAGTGGCACAATGATGTGGTGATTCATTCTGGTGCCTCATGGCTCAGAGGATTTGGTCTCGGGAATCTCTTACTGATTACTGGCTGTGTGGTATTTCCTTATTTTCCTTTGCCCAAGTGACTAAATTAATTTGCTTAGTATGACTGAGCAAGCACTCTAATAATTTGGTTGTCCTGTCATGGCAGCACTGACTGTAAAGTTGTAACCAGGTCAGGACAGGCTCTGGCTCCCATTAGTTTCACAATACAAAAATGTTTGTTCAAAAATTGGGATATGAATGGATGATGTATCATCTCCCTAGACATCGATGCGGCATACTGTACACAAGAGTTGATTCAGCTCTAAGTTAACTATGAGAAAACAGCCGCTTTAAAAAAACAAGTTGAGTCATACTTCTTAAACCAATTCTAGCGTAACATAACATTCTCAAACCTGCTTAATCCAATTCAGGTTTCAGGGGGCCTTAGCATTTGTGTTTGGGATGAACGGCCCTGGCCTGAGTACTAGTCCTTTGTAGGGAAAACAAAAATACAGAAGGGACCGACTTGGAGTCAGCAGTTAACCAAACCTGCACATCCTTGAAGATGTGGAAGGAAAACCTACTGAGATGCATGGAAGGTCAGCAAACTCTGTGAAGAGAGCATTCTGGCACACTGAAACAATACGTTGCAAGCAACCAAATATATTAGAAAAACAATGAATAATATAATAGGGCTGAAACTAGAGCGCTATAAGCAAATGGTAAGTATTAAATATTTCAGGATAGTCTATAGTAAATGGAAATATAACTGAAAACAAACTAACATGAAGTGAACAATTGAAGATGATTAATAACAGTATCTAAATCTGCACTGTGCTACACATATGGGACAAACTGACCGCACTATACAAGTACAAGAAAGAATACCAAAGTATATAAAGAGTACCCAAAGTACTCTGATACCAGGTACACTTAAGGTATACTTGTGTTCACAATGGACAGTAACAGTAAAAAAGAAGTGTAACACTATTTTCAAACCTATAGTATATCTCTAACAACAATAAATATAACTAATTAACACACAATGTAAAGACTACATTAGGAGAAATCAACCAAAGCTGTAAAATGGGATTTACGGGGCTCTAGAATAATAACGTCAATACAAGTTAAAGGCACAATCAGTAGTCATGAGTGCCAGAGCAACCCAATCACTAGCAAAGCCTTTGTTTCATAATCTGCAGCTTCCCCTTAAATCCTGGGCAAAATGTTTTACGGTTACTCAAAACTTGAGTGTATGTACAAAAACAAGTGTAAATTGGGGAAGTTCGGTTAAAGTACTGTAATATTAAACCAGGTCAGATACTTTAATGTTCAAAATGAGAACTTATCCACATCATCAAGGGCCTTCTTCCTTAATATGCTTTACTGAGAGGCAAATTAATTCATTTATAATTAAACTATACCACTGGTTTGTATATATAACCATACTGTGCAGAAATCATTTTCATACCAATGAGTCAGGCCATGATGCCTCCATACTTATGACTTCTACTTGACAGGAATCCAGGAATAAAAGGGTGATTAATCCAAAATGCTGTACTATTTTCTTATTTATTGAAAGGAATTAAAAAATATGAATGCGTCAGAAAACTGCCTACATAAGGTAGAAAATGAATCATTTTTCAGTTCATTTTATGTGCATTCCACACTGGAACCAAATGCAGACGCATATGGTTAATAAAGTTACCATGGCTGTGGGGAAGAAACGATGGAGATGTTTCCTGAAATTGATTGTAAGTATATTTTAGTAGTTCAAATAAATTAAAAGTATTGTTTACTGCATTTAAAAGTACTTGCCCTGCATTCACCTGACTGGAAACAATAGAGTTGAACTTGAATGAAATTACTGACACTTAGCTTTACTACAGTAGCAGTATTAAAATCTTTAATTTATATGGATGAATAATTCCAAGTTGAAATTCCCTTGCTAAAAGGAAATCTTCCAAATTCTTCAGTTTCTTGGAAAAATGATCTTTGTTTATGTGGACCATTATCTCCATTTACTGTAAAGTGAAAAAAGGTTCATTTCGGAGGCTCAGTGTGAGATTCTTTTCTTTGGCACTATCCTCCAAACGCTCAATCATCAATTTAGTTATTTTCACTCCACTTTTCTGAGTGTGGGTCGCAGAAGTAACATGCTGAGCTAGGCTGACCAGGAAAGCTTATGCTCGGAAATTTCCTCAAATGCCTCCCAAAGGAGATCAAAAAGGTAGCAAGCCCAAACCACTTGAACTGGCAGCCAGTTCTTGATCCAGAGAAGCAGAACTTCTACACCAAAGTCCTTCCATGTATCTACTCTGCTTGCTCTATATTGGATAGTGTATCCAGGAACCCATCATAAAAACCTAATTTCAGCCACTTCCTCATTTTTTTCATCACTTCCAAGGCACCCACACTTCTTTAGCTGCATCTGCCTCCTCTGCTCTGCTTAGGTTTTGAACACAGTCCCCTCAGCATTTACGTCTTTCACCTCTCTCTACATGTATTAGAAGCTCTTATGGAGATGAGAGTTGAACTCATCCCAAAGATAAGTATCTTTTTGTTGCTCGCTACCTCCTTAGGATTTGCAGTAATGCCCAACCATCTGAGCCAGCTTACCATCAAGTGGCATTTGGATGAAAGCTTGACAACTTTCTTAACTTGAGTATCAACTATTTATGGTCTAAGATCAAAAGACATAACCATAAAGGCAATCATTGTCCTCTGGCCCAAAGTACTCTGATACCAGGTACACTTAGGGTATACTTGTGTTCACAATGGACAGTAACAGTAAAAAAGAAGTTTAACACTATTTTAAAACCTATAGTATATCTCTAACAACAATAAATATAACTAAATTCAAACAAACAAATTTAAAGAAAAGATGAACCACCAATATACTATAAATACCTATATCTACAATACATAGACCCACAAAGTGATATCAGAATCGCACCTCAACAGTATAAACCGGGTGCTAAATTCATCATTAATTTTCTACAAAAAAAAAAAAAGACACATTCATTAGATTAGTAAACAGAGATATTCAGGAAATAGAAGCATGACGATCTAAACAGTTCTACAATATCACGAGAAAAGAGAATACAGTATTATAGGTGTCAATGCAAGATTCTTTGATTATTATCAGACCTGCTGATAATGGAGGTGTGCTATTGGTCATTGATGAAGAAAACCATACGCAACTATCCAATGCCACCTGTAATGAGAAACTGAGGGTGAATATCTTCTAATATTCCTAATGGCTGTAGTTACAGTTGGTTTTGCTATGGACAGTCCATGACTAGCTACAATCCAATAACAATTCAAAAGATTCTCCATAGAACTACAGATTCAGCAGATGGTACCATGTTGGACACAAAATCCCATGTCAATGAAAATGCTGAAAATTCTGAGAAGTTATTTACTGTATCCACACGTGAAAAAGTTTTCCTGTCTCCAACTCAAATTTGAATTGAGATTAACATCTTGTCCTCTGAAATAAACTCTCCCTATATGGCATCCAGCTGGGGCCTTGTGAGTAACCCCAGAACTTCTGTGAGTAGTTCCCGTGGAGTAACCCCAGAGTAGGAGAGAGAGAGAGATCCACCTCAATTGAGAAGTCTGGTTCCAGACACAATATTGTGCATGGAAGTGATTAACACAAGGGTGGGCAATCTCGATCCTGGAGGGCCGCAGTGGCAGCAGGTTTTCGTTTCAACCGAATTGCTTTATTGGAAACCAAAGATTGCCAGTTTCAGACCTTATTTAATTTTATAGCTTGTTAGCCTGCAACGTTAGGTTCTTATATCACAGATGTTTTCCTTTCCAAGGATATTATTCAAATGATTTAAAGCCTAAAATGAATAATTTTCAGTCTGTCACATTCTTCTGTCAAGTGTTTTATTAAACCAAATAGTAAATGATGAATCCACACAGGTGTAAATCAAAACAAGTTAGATGAAGAACTGGCAGCCCTTTTGTCATTTGCAACTTATTGCCAATAAGGAGCCATTAAAAACCATGAATGCAGCTGTTTAAGACCGAAATAAGCAGATATGGGTGAGGAACCTTAACAAGTGAGACCACACATTTTGAAGCTTCAGAATGTCATTTGAGCAATAAGTGCTTCATCAGCAATAATTGACTTCTCATTAAGAAATTGGGTTGGAAAAAAAACCTGCAGTCACTATGGCCCTCCAGGACCGACATTGCCCATCCCTGGTCTAACAAGGGTGGCACAGTCGGTAGCACTGCTGCCTTGCATTTAGAAGACCCGGGTTCGCTTCCCGGTCCTCCCTGCATGGAGTTTGCATGTTCTCCCTGTGTTTGTGTGGGTTTCCTCCCACAGTCCAAAGACATGCAGGTTAAGTGCATTGGCGATCCTGAATTGTCCCTAGTGCGTGCTTAGTGTGTGTGTGTGAGTGTATGCGCGCCCTGCCTCGGATTTGTTTCCTGCCTTGCACCCTGTTTTGGCTGGGATTGGCTCCAGCAGACCCCCGTGACCCTGTATTTAGCTTAATGGATAATGGATGGCTGGATGGTCTAACACATATGGTATTTTACAATCTTTTGCAAAAGCTATGGCTCTGTTACTGCCAGAGAAGTTATTGTCCATATAATAAGAGGCAGTTTCTAATGCCAAAGTCTGGTAGCTATGTGTGCTTTTTTGGACATGGCTATGTGCATCACCTAGCCACCTGGCACTTGCTTATGAACTCCATTTCCAGGCTTGGCTCTGGAAGTGGGTTCCGATATTACTGTCAGGATAATCTTTTGTTTTTTTTTTTTATTCATTAAAAACTGTCATTATTATCCTTAATGGGTTATTCCTTCTCTGGAGCTTCATCTTAACCCAATTTGCTATGGGTAGCTTTACAAAGTGTACACATCTCCAGACAGAATAGGTGTAAAGTTCACTAGCAATGACAATAACAACAACATTAAAATGATTACATGACAATAATAAAATTATTAACATTAACAACCCCCACACCAGACCGTGGTAAATATCTCAGAAAACAATTATCCAAAAGCACCTTACCCTTGCTCAGATTGCTTCACAAAAATTCAAAATGTAACAATATGAATGAAAGCAGATAAAGTGATCAAATAAAACTGGATACCAAATAATATCAACATTAAACACCAAGTAAAAGGCAGATAGTACTTGTTGGAAATATTAGGAAGGTGGGCTGTGTTTGTCATTGAATTGTTAGCAAGCCATTCAATTCATTATTACAGATAAGCCCAGAAATTTCCTTTCAACCTGTGGAAATTCTGATTAATTAACTCAGGTTGTACACTTTCATGTTTACTAGACCTGAATACATTGTGTGTCCATTGGTTACCTACTGTAAGTGTGTCAAAGAGGGAGTCCGTCTCTATGTAAAGTGAAGAAGAGGAAGTGAGTGGGTTAGGCACAGGCATAAAGAGAAGTGCAGTAATAATGTAAATGGAACTGAGAAAAGAGGTGAGATTGGAATTAAAGAAATGAGTATGAAACTGCAAAAAAATGATAATTAGATAATCATAAATTGATTCCTAAAAGAAAAGACTAAACACAATATGTGTAAAGACAACACTTAAGACAGAAAAAGCTTAAAGTAAAGCAGTACAAATAAAGCACTAATATCCTACCTCTGTTTGTACATTTGCCCTGGTGTTTGTCATTATGATTTTGGATAAAAGCAGCTTCAAATTGACCACTGTAAATCACCTCAAAATTAGAGGTTATAGGACAGCATGTGATTATATACTACTAGCGACACGGCCATTTAGTAAAACGAACACAAAAAAGGATATTAGGATTGTAGAATATACCATTTCTTTTAAAGACAGTATTGTTTGATAGAGCAGTAATTCTGCCTGTGTGCCTATGTTATTTTAAGTGTCAACTGAAAATTTCTTGGTAGTATATATCATTTTTATTTTTATTAATTTCTTTTTTCCAAGGACTGGGGTTGTCTAAAACTAAATCTGTAGTCTTTAGTATAGGTACTAAAGTCTAAAGATTTCTTTGTAAACAATGTTTTTGGTAAATTCTCCATTAGCTGAATGTAATAAACTGGCACGATGGGAAAGGACACGATTAATCCTAAAACAGTACAGGTAAAAACCAATCTGGAGATGTGATCCCGACACGCTGAATATATTTGAAGTCCAGCCATTAACTGTCGGATGAAATTATCTGTTGGAATGGGCTGTGTGGTCTGTTGAAATTACTTTTCCGTATTGAAAACACTTTGTAAATCCTCTATCGATAGGTTGTTCAGCAGCACAATGCTTAGCATGGCAAGATACATAAATTCTATGTAATGGTTCACATCTATAACTTATAACAATTGATTAATCGGTGGGAACATTGTAGGCAAGATGATAAGTGGTGTCAGTGTGAGCAGCAGTCCGTCTGTTTCGATCACATTGTGCATTTAGGCACCTCCACTCGTTGAATGTGCTAGCCGTTACAGCCTTTGTTTTTGTGCTTCTTGGTACCTTTGTTCATCAAACATTCTAGCCATAACATCCATCTTTCTTTGTGGTTGTTGTTGTCTTTGTTAATTAGACTTTCTAGCCCTCAAATCCCTCTTTCTTTGTTCTTCTTATTGACTTTGTTCATTAGACATTCCTCTGTCTTTGTGCTGTCTCTGCACATTTAACATTCTATCTTTTTTTTGGTTACCCCTTTGCTTCTTAAGTTTCTCATGTTGTAATTAATCATCATCTGAATAAGAATTCAATTAGGTTTTATTAATTTTTTAAAAGATATTCTTGCAGATGTAGGACAACATGAGCAGCACTGGCATTCGTAAATGCTGCTATTTTACACCCCAGCACATATGGATGCCAGAAATGTTTTCTATGTTACACCCCAACATGGATCAATACCAGACATGTATTCTGTGTTCTGCCTGGCCATGGACAGATGCCGAACATTTCGTTTTTTTTATATATGTTATGGGTAAAGTCCAAAAATTGGATAAAGTTAGCATTACCTGGGAAAAGCTTGCATTATAAAAACACCTGGATAAAGCTGGATTACCCAGGTAATGTTAGGTTTACCCAACTCCCACTGGTTAAAAGTGAATTTCAAATAACTTAACCCTTTGGTAGGTCACACTTTACCCATATAAAGCCCTTATTTTACCCATGTAACACTAGGTTTATCCAGGTCTTTTGGGTAATGCAACCTTTACCTTGGTAATACTAGGTTTATCCAATGTCTGGCTTTACCCATAACATATATATATATATATATAGAAATAAATATAAACACATACAGAGATGTGTGTATTGCCAAAATGAAAAGTGGATGTTTCACAAGGCAAACATTTCATGAGGACTAGGGGATGAGGCCAAATACCAGAGTAAGAGATTAAGAACAAGGGTCTCTGCTGGATGAAGAAGAAAAAAAAGAGCAAGAAGCAACCCAACAAACAAAACAGGAATCAAAGTCAAAGAAAAACAGGTAAAGTTGTAACTTCATAAATCATTTTATTTTGCTACCTAAACACATATAATAGCTCACATATTACATTTTTGTAGCTCAATAATGTCATGCGCCACAAGTTTTAGTAGGGTTCCATCATTAACAACTATTAGGCCATAGCTGTCTAAAAATACACAGGAAATCAGCACCCAATCTTAAAAACGATAAACAAAAATAGTAATGGGATAACATCCTAAAAATGACAACCATGAAATAAATATGTGAATGTAAAATACTTGCAGAAATAAATTCTGCATGTTCAAAAGCCCTTAAATCATAACACCATGGTGGACTGCCATCGTGCCCCTCGTTGGTTTTCTCCTTGCTATAATACTGCTGGGATAGGTTACAATCATCCATGACAGATGTGGAATATGAATGGATGATTCAAGACTGAGAAGAAATGAAAAGTATATGGCACCTTTTGTGATGAACTACTCTATTTAAAGCAGACAATCTTGTCAGAGGCGTTTATGAATGCTTAAAATGGAACGGAACACACGTAATACAAAATTAAGTTTACTGTGAGAAAAATGGAGTAGAACTATCTGGTGAAGTTTGCACAATTAATTTTAGAAGAAACTGCTCATCTTCTACACATGTAAAGGAAGTGACTGCTTGGGTTCCCACTTCTGCCTTTGCAAAGTTATTTCACAATAAATATGTTCTGAAGTGAGAAAACAGAAGTAAAACAGGTAAAGACTGTGGTCAATTCATTACTGTATAAGCTCATACCAGCGTTGGTCTTGAGACATCACCTTTCTCTATTGAGTGAGCTCCCACCATCCCAGCAGAGAAAATGACAAACCTTCTAAAGGAATGGCTCCATAGTTTGGGAATCTTGTGTTTTGAATGGTGATTGCGGTGGTTTCATTTCAGCACCTTTAACTGCTTGATTCATTCAGTAATGACAGATTAATGTGGAATTATGCAACACTTCAGTTTGTCAGCCAATTTATATACAATTGATAAATTTATTGCAAAGAAAAAAAAATGAGAAGTGTTTGTTAATATATAAACCTGGAAATCATGGCTTGGAGTAGTTTTTTTAAAAAAGTAAAAAAGTCCATTAGCCACATAACTGGGTAATACACAACTGTGGTACGTTTGTGAAATGAGAAAAATTAACAAGTTCAAGGGGATCAGATCCATTCCGGGACTGACAGACACTGAATTAGCTAAAAAAGGCCACTCTCTGGACATCTAGTTGAGTTAAGACAACACTGACTGAAAGATTCTTTTGATTCAAAGGACTAACCTTTTATTTGAAAAACCCAGAAAAGTGTAACATGATACACAGTTATAAGTAGTTGTTTATCAACTGTTTATTTAGATAGATAGATAGATAGATAGATAGATAGATAGATAGATAGATAGATAGATAGATAGATAGATAGATAGAT
>JANRMT010062833.1:23270755-23292799 GCA_026402145.1 Polypterus bichir lapradei | reverse complement strand
GATAGATAGATAGATAGATAGATAGATAGATAGATAGATAGATAGATGTTTTTCTTACCAGATTAACATGATCTACTTTTAGTAATACTGCATTTTCTATCAGGTGTATAGTTAACATATGCCATACATATTTTCTTAAAAACCACCACACGCTACAAGCAAGGGAAATAAGGCAAAGGCTAATATACCTGATTGTAGTTGTAATGCAGGAGTTGAGTCTTTGGATGAAATGACTAATTTACATTCAACCTACAACCCCATCCTATCCTATGGTCACATCTCTGGTAAATGACAGAAAGAATCAGACTGTGAGTATAAGCAGGGCTGAAATGAGGTTTCAAGAGCTTGAGAGGAGCCTGTTGAGTTGATTTGGGCATATAGCTAGACTGACACTCTGTCACCTCTTATTCAGCCTAATCCTATGCACCTAATTTCTCCAAACTAATATCAAGTTGAGTTTTCAAGTTCCCTAATGTCCTACTGTCTATCACACTTCTTGGTCATTTGCTCCATGTGTCTATGGTTCTTTGAGTGAAGAAAAACTTTGTAACATTTCTGCAAAATGTACCCTCAACAAATGTTTAACTGTGTCCCTTTGTTCCTGTTGAGCTCACTTTAAAGTAAAGGCATGGATTTGCTATACTAATTCAATTTACAATTAAAAAAAAAACAATCATACCACCTCTTAATCTCCATTCCCTTAAAGTGGAAAGTGTTGAAGAAACAGCTCAGTGGAAGATGAGCTGGGGCAGACCAAGGCCATGCTGGAGAGATGATTCTATTCTGTATCTGCCTCTCACATGGCCTGGGAGCATCTGGAATTGTTGAAGGAAGCTGTTGAGCAATAAAGGGTGGCCTGGCAAGCCAGTTTAGTGTACTTCTGCTGTGATCCTCATCGAGATAAGTGGAGTGAAAATGATGAACAATCATTATTATTTTTATTAATGATATTATTGTCGCATGAAAGGAACATTCCTTTAATTTAAAACATTTTTTTAACGTTTGTAGAAACCAAGCTGTTATTCACTAACGTATGTGCCAGATTTAAACAAATAATTGGAATGATTGTATCCATGACCAGACAGAGCTGCTTGTAACATTAAATTAGACTAGACAGAACACTCGTGCAGAGACACATGGAGACATACTGAGTAATATATTTTACTTAATCAAGTGGAAATGTAAAACTAAATTATATGGTAGCTAAGAATAGAGAAAACTGTTGCTGAAAGAGACTTACCCTTCCAATTACTGAAAGCATTTAAATGGTTTTATTGAATTTTCTTTTATCTCTGTTTTTCTTTTTTCATTAGCAATTTGCATTCAAGACAAGCAATAGCATGTACGATATTTATTTTTTTCTTATTTGTATATGATATAATGTGGGAATTTTCATTTCTTCCACTTACGGGTTAATTTATTTACAAGGAATTCATCAGGCATACAAACACACACATACAAACCAAAATGAGGCACATGAGCAGTTGATTATAAACACTGACCTTTTAGTCATTTGCCAGGCCTGGAGGTTTCTGTCTAGCCAGGAGGAATTAACTACTTCCTATTTATGTAGTTGAGCTTGTTGAAGTGTGAAATGTGTCTGCACCGCATATATGAGAAGAAAAAGGAAGAAGTTGCAGTGTAACATAATAAACAATGCCTTCATTTAAATTAGTTTTTTAACTTCTCGAAATGGTGAGTTTTTTTCATAAAACAAGGAAGTATAAAAAACTGAATACTGAATTTAAGATTTTGCAGTCATTTGAATGTTCATATCTATTTGTTTAAATATGTAAAACACTATATAAAACTGAAAGGTACTACATTTTCAATCTTTATAAAGAAGATAATATTTAGAATTATATCACTGTTATAGGAAGCAATATAAACAGAGAGGGCAGTTCTGTATCCTGCAATCTCTAAACATTCTTCACAGCAGACAATAAACTTCAACTTGAACATGAACTCAGTCTTACTGTCATAATCTTATACAGTATATAAAGCTCAATGCGTGTGTGTATGCATGTGTTTGTTCTTTATACAATTCCATACCCTTGGTCAATTCCCAACAAAATATTGCACACATACCCCTGTTTTTTTTTTCAGGAAGAGACAACAGACTACTTTAGAACCCAAAATGTCGACCCTAGGGATACCTTTGGTGGGGTTTTCCTTTCCACTACCATTCGATTTAAGGACAGTGCCTTATTGATCTGGACTGCAATTGGCAAAGGGTATACTGCTGCCAAATAAAAGTCATATAGCTGTTACTTAACATTATTTACCCGAGCATGCCAGGCCCTTCTGCTAGTAATAAATACTGGAACCAAAAAAAAAGTACAAATGTAAAGACATAAACCCAGATTACAGTTGAGAGTCCCTGACCTTTTTTCATATACCCGTCTCCCAAAGCCGCTTATTGAGGGCAGGGTCGGAGGGCAGTTGCAGTGTACTCTAGCACTCATCAGATGGGAGGTAGGGCCAATCATTGTATGGGGAGTAAGTATATTGAAGACAGACACACACACACACACACAGAGGCCAGTTTAGCAATGACAATCGATCTAACCTGCAAGTTTTTAACTGTGGGAGGAAAGCGGAGCACCCAGAGAAAACGATGTAAACACAGCAAGAACAGACAAACTCCACACTCATTTCAACTAAAAAATATCAAAAAAGTCAAACTAATTGGAACTTTTCTCACTTGCCGGATTATTTTATAGGAAAGAACTCAGAGTTAATAGTAAAAATTACTTTCAAAAAGGAAAATTTATAGAATTCATCTTCTTGAACATTAAAAACATTTTAATTAATTCAGAAATCCAGCTTGAGAAAAAAGTGTTGACTGCTTGAGCTGATATAAAAAAGATTAGATTAGTGGAAGGGGATAATTGATTTATGTGGTAGAATCCATACTTATTGCCACAGTAAAAAATGAACAGCACCAATATTAAAATTAAGAGGAAAAAAATTTAAAATGTCCTTATTACTATGCTTTGTTTAATTTCTTTAATTTCTTGATTAGATGAGATTTTTCTTTGAAAGATATCAAGTTAGTGAGATCATAACAACTACTTCATCTTACAAAGTCTTTGTAATTCTAGTAGATTTGAAAAATATGTTCAGCTAACCTGGGGTAATCAAGATTAGTTTTATAGCACATTCAACAATTAAAAATGACAAAAACAGAAAAATCTGAATAGAGAGCAGCATATGTATCTCAGACTGAAGTGGCCTGCCACATGTTTGGTTCATTTATTTATTTATTTATTTATTGTAAATTTGGTAATTCCCCCTCCCTTACGTGCTCTTTTTTAACAATTTTTGTGTGTTTTTTAGTTCCACTTCAGTCCCTTTCCTTACTATTAATCTAAGGCCTTCAAGTGTGACCGTCTCAGTTCTGTGCTGAGGCATTAGCTCTGCTGCTTGTGTTGTTCAGTGCTGCCGTTTCAATTGGAGTTTGAGTCTCTGATATTTGGACTTTGTTTGTTTAATGATTTTGTTATTTGGTTTCTAATTTTGGATTTGATTCTGTTTTGAGTTATCACTTTATGGCAAGTTTTTGCATTTTGCCTTGTGGAATCTTTTGATTGAAGCTTTTTTTTCAGTTTTCCAAGCCTTCTTCACACAGCCATTGTTTTATGAATTTGGAGTTAATAATATTCCCATGTTCCTTCTCATAAGTATTTTTTTTTCCTTGTAACTGTGTTTTGCTGATATTCAAATAATATGGAAAACAAATTCTCATTCTGTGGTCTCATTTCCCTCAGCATTGACTGGACCTTACAGGTTAATCAGCACTGATGTCTCCATGAAGCTCATTACTATTTCCTGTTTCATTTGATGCAAAAGTATTTTTTAAGACCTTAATAATTACATTTACCAATAGATTTAGACCTTGTTTGAGATTTGGAAGTATTTTGATGAGTTTCAAAAAGTTTTAAATTTACAAAAAAAAATTAAGGAGATTAAAAAGTGAAATATTGTTGCTGTTTAAGCTGAAAAGATTCAATAAGCCCTAAACACAAACATGATTGACTGGAATACAAAAAAATGTAATTGTACGGACATAGAAAACCTCTATAAGTCACTAGGCTTCCTCACTGTGCTACCGGACATGAAATCTTAAGGTCTTCAGTAATTGCTATTGACATTTTATTCAATGGGGCAGTGACAGAAGCTTGTACTTCTGTTTGTCTGTTTGTTTCCTCATGTTCTGCAGAAAATGCTAACTGACATATTATTGGATTTTGACCATTTATTTATATCTGAAACCATAAAAGTTTGTACTGCTACAGTATTTTTAATTCTTCTATCTTCAGCCAACCTTATCTACTGCATTCAGTAGCCCGAAAATACATTAAACAATGATTTTTTTCAGAACTCGTACGATTCTTTATTATTATTATTTTGGCTACTGTGTTCTTATCTAGCAGCTAGCTACTTCCTGATACTGTATGTTTCAGAAGGTTGGCAAGTCAAATGATATACAAAAAAGATGCAAAACATGAGAAGATGATGATACTAAAAACCTAAATGAAAGATCTTTACATAAGACTTTTTAGTGAAAATTTCTTCTTTCTACCTATCATAGATTTAGACAGTAAATAGACATTGTCACAAGAAGAAGTCTTAGACATCATGATAGTTTAGGGCAGCCACCCGTTTATTGTTCAAGGGCTGCAAAAATGAGGTTTAAATTGAACAGAGATGGTCACAGATGCGAGCTCACAACAGAACTGAAGTTATTGAGACAAGATGGTGGCTTTAAAGGTCAGTCTAGGCCCCAGCTCATGCTGCCTTTCCTCCCTCTAGGTGGCCAGATCATCCTCCTGAGACTGTTCTTTAATCGTCTTTTTCCTCGCTTTTTTTACCATTTTTACCATTTTCCTTTTGTGCCGGGCCATACTTATACAGCTCGATGTGCGCAGTGCCTTAATCACACACTGCAGGAAGCCGAAGAAGCAATTTAGAACAATCGCACCCTCACGTGAAGGTGTGACTCGCCCCAATTACCACATTAACTCCCCGCGGTAGTGCGATTGCAGCCACAGAGACTGACACAGCTATCTGGACTATTTTAAACGCCACAGACCTGCTATATCACAATAACTACTTCACACTAATAACTTTCTTTAGGGTTAAGAAAAATATTTAGCTGACATTTTGTTTATCCTTTGCCCTCCCTAATACAGTATAACTCCAAAGTAGTACTCAAACAAACCAGGGAAGAATATAAAAAGACTTTAAAATAGTAATCTACTTCACGTTCATCTTTGAGTTCTATATCAAAAACTCTCGATACAATATCCCTTTGTTGTCACTGTACAATACAATGAAATGTTCACTAAGTGAACATCAATCTATGAAGAGCACAGTTACTATTAACAGTTACAAATGTACACAGAGTAAAAGTAAAGGTAAACATGTAAGCATAAATCGATAAATAATAAATAAAATCACAAATAAATGAAGTCACAGTGAAGATTACAGTCAATGTAATGGTCACGAGTTCCACATGGCTCATGTAGAAGTAAGTTACTGTGTGGTTGATGCAGATGTTCAGTTCAATCAGTGGTGCTTTCTGTTATAGGAAGGGGCAGTGATCACAGTGCATTTAACAGGCTGATTGCTTTGGGGTTAAAGCTGTTCTTCAGCCTCGTAGTGTGGGTATGTGGGGCTCTGAAGGACCTGCTAGAGGGCAGAGGAGTAAAACTGCTATGTCCAAAGTGGGTTGGAATTTTACAAATGTTCTTTGCTTTTCTGCTGCAGTGGGTAGTGATGGTACCTTCCAGAGAGAGTAGCTGAGTGCCATTTTGATGATACGCTGGAGGGTTCTCTGTTCTCAGACATGTAGCCTGAGTACCACTTTATGATGCAATATGTGATGACAGACTCTGTGGTGCGCCTGTAGAAGTTAACAGGCAGCTGTTATGGGAGTTGTACTTTCTTTAGGCTCCTCGGAAAATTAAGGCTCTGAAAACCTTTCTTGGTCATTGCTGTCATGTCTGTTATCCATGGCAGGTCCTAGTTGATTTGGACTCCGAAGAATCCAAAACACTGGACTGTCTCCACCCTCTTGCTGTTAATCCTGATGGAAAGGTGGTCACTGTAGTTCAGTCTCATGAGGTCCAGAATCAGTTTGTTTGTTTTCTTGGAATTAAGAGCAAAGTTGTTGTTCTGGTTCCAACCCTCCAGATTCTTAACCTCTTCTCTATATGCTGCTTCACCATTATTGGAGATCAGGCCTCTCACTGTGGTGTTGTCTGTAAACTTTATTTTGATGCTAGTATAATGTGTAGGTTTGCAGTCATTTGTGAAGCGGAAGTAAAGGAGAGGGCTCAGTACACAGCCTTGCGGTACCCCAGTGTTTAGTGTTGCTGCTGATGAGACGTGCATACCCAAGCTCACAGTCTGTGGTCTTGTTAGTGAGAAAATCTAAAATTCATTTGTGTTCAAATAAGCATAAGTGTTTATATACAATATAGTTAATAAAAATGTAATCAGGCCTTTAAACATTTGCTATATCAACTGCAAAATTATGATACACAACTGAAAGTTTATTTTTTATTGTCAAGAGCCGTGAAGGTAAGTGATTTTTTTTAAAGCATACTTGTCTGTTATTCCATGTCTTACAATACATTTGTACCTGCACATGGCTGACGGGATGAATGGTTTTTATTGGCACTATCTTCCTCTGAAAACATGCTACACCTGAATCATTGCACCTCTTACGCTCTCAGTTTTTATGGTTGGTAATTGTTCAAATTATGGCACTCAGCCTAGTGTAATGACATGCTGTAGAATTGGCAAGGAAAGGTAAAAACAGAGAAGGCTCCATAAATTGATTCTGTTTGAAAAGCTCGTCCTTCCCTTTCCTGTGGCCTCGGGACATTTAAAAGCAAAGCAACTGTCTGAATCTGGGTGGGGATCAGAGAGCATAATAATGAGGAGTAACAGCTAATTTGGAAAGACTTCATCCTCATCCTCTTCCCTAAACATGGAGCTGTCATTAAACAAAAGAAGTGGAATTTGCTGGTGGGGACACGCTGTTACACCCACATTTCCTTCTACTTTTTATTTCTCCTGACACACAGCCTGCAAAGGTGCCGAGTCTCACTCAAACCCCTTCACATTCTTGTAACTTAAAAGAAAGAGTTCATCATCTTGAAAAGAGGCTATTTCCTTTCAGACGCCACCCCTTAAGAAAAACATCCATCCTTTCAGGCCAGCTATCAGTTTCTTCAGACAAAATGCAGAAGAACCACAACATAAGAAAGGACAAGTTACAACTTGAGTTTATCTTGTTATGAAGAGTTTTAATGTTAAAGTAACACTATGCCTTTGACTGCAGTTTTGAAATCTGTAATAAAATACACAGACTATAGTATTGAACGCTATGCCTTGGGGTCAAATTTTCATGTAACCTAGGACACTGTTTAATAACCTTTTGAGGATCATTTTATTCTCAGAATTCAGCCGTCTTTCTGTCTTTAGGACAAAGCCGTGGCACAGGTTTATTTTCTTCTTTTAACATCTCAGGTGAAATTATAGTGCTGGACGATTCTTGTCTATGAGCCTCTCGCCACTAATAATCTGTTTTAACCCTTTGGAGATTTCTCCTTTATTCACAATAATAGCGTGCCAGACATATGAGTACAAACATTTCTGTGAGCTCACACCCTCTCCGATATACTATCATTCGGAAATAGGACACCTCCAACTACTGAGCTTCATTTCCAAAACATTTTTAATAGGAGAATATTGGTGGATTTTATTGTTAGGAATGATAAGCAAGTGTGAAATAACAATATTTAAAGCTTTTAATGTAATCTTTTATTTTACAAGGGACACAATACTTCTGAGGTAGAGTAAAACTGAGCATGGCAGAAGATTGACTGTTACTTACTAGAGTGAATTTGCCTTTTCTCAATGGTGCTGTAATCGGGCCATTAAGATGGCGAGTGCAGGTTCAGTCATTCTGATGTTTGTTCTCTGCAAAACAATTTACAGTGTAAGCCAATGCAGTACTGACTGAAAAATCATTGAGACTTGTGAACAAACTAAACAAGAGATGGTAAAGGTTTGGGATCCTGAGGGATGCCCCACTTAATGTCCAAGCAAGAATAAAGAACAAAGGATGATAAATACGAAGTGAATGAGGTTTTGTGACTTTCAGCCAGGGTTTCAGAGGTTTACTGCCATGAGGTCCAGCCTTTTACATAGCTGGTTGTGATCTAAACACTGACTTACAGTCAGCATGTGGTTTACATAACAGTGTGGAGGATCTATCAATGTTCTCTATCAAGTGACATTAGACATCTTCCCGTGGGTTCTTAATGGAAGAGTGGTTAGTATTTGTGTCGTACCCTCAATCTTCCCATTGTGTTTCCCCAAGCCAGGACCTGCGAGACACTCCCAGAGCATCATTCTTGGGTGTATTTAAATAAAAACAGAAAATTGAATCTATCCTTAAATACTGAAATGTCATTTTCCATCCTTGTTATAGTGAACAAGTCCTATAACTCTGATGCCTCAGTGTCACTGAGACGCTAATGTAATTTCTAGTAGCATGTGGAGTTTGCTTGTTCTCACGGGGCTTATGTGTGTTTACTTGATAAACTAGACTGAATTTCTATTATAAATCTATATATTTTGGGCCAATGTGGATTCAAACCATATAAAGGACTGCATAGGGTTATCAAAATGGAGAAAACTTTTTTTCATCATTATCCTTGCTTAAAATGCTTTTAACCAGAAGGTGATCATGGTATATTCTCACCTAGCTCACATAATCCAGTTAAGCGTCATAGGGGGTTGGTGCCTGTCCTTCCATAAATGGGCACCAGCCCATCAAAGAGCCCCCTCACACAATTTAAAGACACTTTTCATGGCTGTTGGAAGAAAACCGTAGTACCCAGACAAAAATCCACAAATATGCACAGAAAGAATGCAAACTCTACACATATGAGCACAAGATTTGAACCCGAGATCCTGCCTCTGTGAAGCAACAGTGCTAATCATGGTGTCTGCATGCTGTTTCTACATTGATGCATTTTGTAAATTTAACTTAAAACTCAATCCAACCAACTGTTTTATTTTCCAGTATATTTTTAAAGCTTATTAATTTGTTTTTACTTAACATGAATCAGTACTACACCAGATGGCAAAATGTCAGTCTTGTTTGTTGTGCTAAAATCTTGGTTTGCTACGTTTTCTTAAATAAATCCAGTAGTCTCTAACCTAATATCATGTGGAGTTTGGCAGATGTGTCCACTTTTGAGTGACTGATGTCTCAGTGTGGAGGACTTTTAAGCACATCTACAGAAAAGTTTTAGCTTTAGTCAAACTCAGGGACTGAAAAGTCTTTTTGGTTTTCATATACTATAGTACTGGCACCATATATAAATAACATTTCATGGCCAACAATACAAGACAATGTGCCAGAGCACAGGAAGTTTTGAATAAGATAAATAAGAGAGACAGTTGACTAAAATATGTGGTAGGCACCCCACTGTGTCCCACTTCGCCCATCTTGTTACTGGAACTGCCAGGCATTCAAATGTGAGCATTAAAAAATGTACCTGGTATGTAACTGTGACTTGTGATGTTGGTATTCTGTTGATGCTTAAACAAAAAATGCAGTTTGTGTAGATATAAATAAATGAATAACAATCTGCTTTTGGTTGTTGTCTCGTCTCCAATGCTGCTTGATTAATCAGTTTTGATAAATGAACAGATGGTGGATGAAATACATTTAAAAATAGTGGCATGAGCTTACCTCTCTGTTTCTACATCCATCTAGCCACCCTTCACCTTCCAGGAGTCTATGCAGTACCTCTGCCTCTAACTAGAATACATGCTGGTAGACCCCAGTTCATTTTGTGCCCCATTTTGTGCCTTGTTCCACTGTGTCCCTGCTGACAGGTTTCCATTTATCTTATCAGAAAACCTAAAAGAGTTGCTGGGGTGTCTGACCTTCTCCAAAAATGTCCAAGCCAATATTTATCTATAATATATGGAAATTGGCCATGTTTTATTTCGGAAGCCTATACAGGGCTGGTGGGTTAAATTATGCCATTTATGGCAAGGCACATTTTTCCCACCTCCTCCAATTCACCAATCAGAACACAGTATTTGCTAACGCAAGCCATATTTTGTGTTGCATGCAGTGTTCACTGAAATAAAAACATTCATAAAGAAATAAGTAACAAAAACATGTTTTGTGGCTCATTTGATTATTTATGATCACATTATATTTATTTGCGTATTTATTTATTTTGTTTTGTTTGAATTATTTCTCCATGAAAAGGCCCGTCTCTTCTAACTAAAAGTGTGTGTCTCAGACTTAAGAGACACTGTACCTGTGAATGGCATTTTAATAACATTCCAGAAATTAACAAAATTTTGCAAAATTAAAAAAATTAATGTATACTGTGCACAATATGATATAAAAAATGAATGGTAATATCATGTATTGATAAGCAATTTTGAAATCCACCTAAACTGTATTGATTCTCCAAAGCTCATGGAACAAATTGCATTTGGCAAAAATTTGAATCTTTATTAATAAAAATATTTCTCACAATTTTTAAAGGCAGTATACACAGTACATAATGCAGTGAGTGTATATGTAATTATTACCTTTTATATTTAACTCTCATTTTTCATATCATGGGTATAAACTGTCCCTCAACAAAGATATCCATCTGGAAGCCTTCACTGAACAAATGTGCTGAGAGCAGAAGCACAGCAGCACAGTAACATTGTGGCAGGTCAGATGCTGTTCTGACTCAGGGCATGGAGCGCGTCTATGTATGTCCAATCACAAGACTGTCAGCATTCCGCTCCCCAGGACAACTGAGCTACAGTATGAGTTCAACGCAAAAATAGCTCCATAAAGACCACAAAGGTTCTGGCCACTGCAGTATTACTATTTTAAAACATACATTAAAAAAATGCTATTGTAAGTAAATGCCACCGTTACTTTAATGCCACCTGAGGTGATCGCACTTGTTGCCTCACCCCACTACTCCAACTCTGAGCCTAAATTTAATAATTACAAAATTGTTTTAATTTGATCATAGTTCATTCTCCCCTTAATATTTTTCTTGAACACATTTCATCATGTTATTCATTCTTCCCATGCTTGATCCGCACCAGTTTGCCTACAGAGCAAACAGGTCTATGAAGGACACTGTGGCCACTGTTCTCCATGCTGTTCTGTCCCATCTGGAGCAGCAGGGGAGCTTCGCACGGCTGCTCTTCATAGACTTCAGCTCTGCATTTAATACCATCTTACCCCACAGACTTGTGACCAAACTGTCAGACGTAGGACTTCCACACTCCACCTGCCTTTGGATCAAGGACTTCCTGGGTGATCACACTCAGAGGGTTAGAGTGGGCCCCTACTTCTCCACACCCTTCAGCCTCAACACTGGCTACCCACAGGGCTGTGTGCTGAGCCCCCTACTCTATACCCTCTACACCCACAATTGCATTCCTGCCCACCACAGTAACACCATTGTTAAGTTCGCTGACGATACCATGGTAGTAGGGCTCATCTCTGGGGGGGGATGAGTCCGCCTACAGGGATGAAGTGGTGCGGCTAACAACGTGGTGTAGGAATAACAACTTGATCCTAAATATAACCAAGACCAAGGAGCTCATCGTGAATTTCAGGAAGAAGGCAGACAAAATCCAACCACTTATCATCAATGGGGACTGTGTGGGGAGGGTCTCAGACTTCCGCTTCTTGGGAGTCACCATTAGGGAGGACTTGACTTGGGGAACACACACTGCTGAGGTAGTGAAGAAGGCCCAAAAGAGACTCTACTTCCTGAGGGTGCTTAGGAAGAACAACATCCCTGAGAAACTGCTGGTGTCCTTTTACTGCTGCACAGTAGAGAGCATCCTGGCCTACTGTCTCTGTGCGTGGTTCTCCAGCTGCACAGAAGCACCGAGGAAAGAGCTCCACAGGGTCATTAAGGTCGCCCAGCGGATAGTCGGCTGTCCTCTCCCCTCACTAGAAGAACTACATAGTTCCTGTTGTCTCAGGAACGTCAAGAAAATTCTTCAGGACCCATCACACCCAGGACATGCATTGTTTGAACGCCTGCCTTCAGGCAGACATTTCAGATCCATATAGACTAAGACAAATAGACTGAGAAACAGTTTCTGTCCTTCAGCCATCACCATGCTGAATGCTGCTAAGTGGTCAATCTGACCGAGTGCACCTTCATGTTTACAATACAATACACTCTCATGTTTACAATAAGGCTCTAAGTCAACATTGGCTAAGTGACAAGTGCAATATGACGTATGTATGAATGGAAAATTTTAATTTTAACTTGAGCAACTGTGTTTTGTTTTTATTTTATTTTTGCATTGGAAAATTGCACTAAATTTCATTGTACAATGTCTCATTGCTACAATGACAATAAAGATTTTGATTTGATTTTATTTGATTTTAATTAATTTCAGGGTTTTGAGGGAAGTCCATCATAGAGTAAACTCACACACATGGTCACACTCACCCATACCTGGCAAGGTTGCCAATGAACCGATTTTAGATGCGTAGGTAATAGATACACAAACTTGTATGTTTTGTGTGTTTTAAATTACAAAAATTGTTTTAGGATGGAAAAGCAAATGGCAAACTTATATATTCAGTGTCCTGGGTTCATTTCCCATGGAGATTACATGTCACCAGATATATCCGCATGGGTTTTTCTCTGGGAACTCTTGCATTCTTCCCACATTCTCACCGACGTGTAGAAGGAATAATCTTGACTGGTGATCTTACATCTAGTGCTGCCATCATCCCAGAACCTTAAATTTGATTAAGCAGGTTCAAGAATGAAATTATATTTAAAGTGGAGACAATTTTCCCAATTTCTATGCAGTTCCAGAAGGAAGGCACTCCATGCAATGCTGTCATGTTAACAGAAGAACATGCTGACCTGACATGTTATTGTCAAAGTTTAAAAATACACTGGTATGTCTTGCTTACATTAAATTATCACTATTGCATTTAATAGCATTAAGGCAGAAATGTGGCAATGTGAAATTAAGTTTCTTTGTTCTTTTTTTTAACCATTTCTCTAAAGCTTGCATTTTCTCCACATACTGTTCCTCCATGGACTCCAGCATCCTCCCATAGTCCACATAAATGTAATTAGATGGATTGACTCCAGGTCAGGAGCCTGGTGTTACGTGGGCGACCCCTTGGCCTGGTCCAGCCACTCAAGTTCCCAACAATGAGGATCTTACGAGCTGGATCACCCTCAGGGAAACGCACCACATGGCCGTAGTGCCGTAACTCACACTCCCTCACAATGCAGGGACTCCATGAGCAACTGCTCATTCGACACAAATTCAAGCCAACGGTACCCAAGGATTTTCTGGAGAGACACAGTACCAAAGGAGTGCAGACTTCATCTCAGATCACTGGATAGTGTCCATGTCTCGCAACCATATAGGAAGACAGGAAGCACCGGGACTCTAAAGACTTGGACATTCGTCCTTTTGCATAGATATCGGGAGTGCCACACACCCTTTTCCAGCGACCTCATGACCCCCATGCTCTCCCAATCTGTCTACTGACTTCATAGGAAGATTTACCAGAGACATGAATGTCACTGCCAAGGTAAGTAAACCTCTTCACAAGGTCGACACTCCTTCTGCAAACAGACACACTGCTGATGGCTGTGCCCAAGAGGTCATTAAAGGCCTGGATCTTGGTTTTTATCCAGGACATTCGCAAGCCCAGACACTCAGACTCCTCACTCAATCTCTTGAGCGTCCTGATCAGAGCCTCCATTGACTCCGCGAAGATCACAGCATCATCAACAAAGTCAAGATCCATGAACCTTTCTTCATCAACAGATGCCCCACAGCCACTGAACCCCACGACCTTGCCCAACACCCAGTCCATACAAGCATTGAGCAGAGTACAACTCTGCCTTTATAATCAGATGGTGTCCTTTCTAAATACATCGATTTCAAAGTGCACCTGAAAATCCAGGTGGATGCCCAGTAGAGTGTTACCTGAAGTGTTCAAGTGCCATCAAGTCAAAGAAGAAAAATTATGAAAAATGAATTAAAATAAAACCACTGACAAATTTTATTTCAAGTTTGTATAACTCTGCATGGGTTTACAGTTTTCTGTATCTTGATGATGCACTGTGAGCAATTGATGGACAGCTGGTTGAGCAGTGTGGCTGCTTCTTAATTTGAGTGCAGCTTTTGACACTGTAGACCATTGCAACAGTTTAGAGAAGCATTTTGGCATTCAGGAGATGGTACTTTCATGGTTTCATTCTTATTTATCAAATAGAACTCAACATGTAAGTTATGAGAATACAATCTCTGAATTTTCGGAAGTAAAGTATTGTGTATCCCAGGGTCTCGTCCTTGCCCTTCTGCTTTTTTCTATCTATATGCTTCCCCTTGGTGACATTATCTGTAAATATGGTGTTAATTTTCATTGTTATGCTGATGATACACCACTATATATAACTGTAAAGCCAAATGACCTTTCTCAACTCCTAAATTTAGAGGTATCTCTATTAGAAATTAAAAAAATGGATGTATATGAACTTTCTGCTCTTAAATGTTGCTAAAACACAGTTATTGGTTTGTTGGACCAGCCAAATATGTAGACTTGTGTGACAAACTTAATAATAATGGTTGAAGTATTTCTGAAAGTTTAACCATCAAACATTTTTGATACTCATCTCACATTGCAGTCTCAAATCAAGGCTATTACCAAGGGAGCATTTTTTCATAATAGTACTATCTATCTATCTATCTATCTATCTATCTATCTATCTATCTATCTATTGTAAAAATCAGATTTATTGTATCTTTACATGATGCTGAAACATTAAGACATGTCTTTGTTTCTTCTAGACTTAATTATTGTAATGCCCTTTATTCTGCTCTTCCTAGTTGTGCTACTAGAAGTCTTCAGCTTGTTCATAATGCTACAGATAGAAGCCTTACAAAAACAAAAAAAAATGCTTGAGTGTATAACATCCATTCTAGCTTCTCTACACTGGTTACCAGTGCAAGTTAGAACTGATTTTAAAGCTCTTCTTTTAATGTATAAAGTCTTGTTTGGACCTGAGCTAATTACAGCATACACTTTGGTATGTCCTTCCCCTGCTAAGAAAAAATCATCTGGTCACAAAGCATTTGCCTACCATGCACCTTTTCTGTGGAATGGTCTTCCATTTTGTGTTAGAGTTGATAGTTTTAAATCAAAACCAAAAACCTACCTTTACTCCAGTATAATACAACCAGCTCTAGAATTCAGACAGGTCTATCATCTTTGAAACATTTACTTAAATGCTTAAATTATTATTTTTTTACTTATTGACATTTCTTAAGGTGTTTTTAACGTTTCATTTAAATTTTATTATATATCATTCCTTCATCATTGATGTTGGTTTATTTTAATTTCAATTTTATTTACTTACTTTATATCTTGTTCATGTATTCTTCTTATTTGTGCAGTGCATAGGGACCATGCTGCATGGTGATTCTGCACATTAAATGAAGTTGATTGATTGACTGATTGATTGATTGGACATTTTGTACATTTGTCACTTTTTTTACTGTGCATTGACGCTGCAATGATCCTGTTTTTATTTATTAAGAACTAAAAAACTTAGTAGCAGTCAAAAAATAGTTGCAGCCTTAAACAACCTGAAAGTAATGTCCATTTTCCAGACTGAGTAATTGAATGATTGGTCAACTCTTGATTTCAGCAGTGAGGAACAAGGAACAGTAAATAACTTAAAACCTTGATTATCTGTCACTCGATTAACCATCAGTCTCTGTTAACCGTCAGGGCAAAAAAAAAAACACATTGTGCATGCCAGCACCTACCTATTACTGTACTATTATTGCTGTGCAGTATACTGTGAGCTATGCACATTGGAACAACTCTCCCTTGTTCTACCGCATAATTTTGTTCCCCAGCACCATGTGTCATGCCACATTTTGAATCATAGCATCAGTTATGTACTTTCAGTTTTAATAGTGTTTCGTAGGTTTTCTCTTAATCTGCTATACATTGTGTGATATATGGCCGGCAGTTGATCCCGGCCAATACCCCCGCACCACTAGATGGAATCCTCCTTGCAACATGGAGGGGCCCCGAGTTCCAGCAGGGCATCATGGACATTGGAGTTTTACTTCACAGCCCTGCTGTGCAGGGAGGCACAGTGATTTATATTTTCCATATAGCCCGGAAGTACTCCCTAGTCACGGGGACAGAAGAGATTAAGTACTTTCGGGCTGGAGAAAAGAAGGAGTTTTCACCTGACCCAGAAGTGTTATAAAATCACGTGAACTGAGGGACAGAAACACTTCCGGGTCAAGGACTATAAAGGAGTCTGGGAAACCCCAGCAAGGACAGCCAAGTTGGGAGGAAGGATGACTGAGCTGCTGGGTGGATTGGAGGATTGTATTATTGATTATTATTATTGTTTATTATTGGAAGTATAGTGGACGTGGAGGTGCTTTGTGCACAATTGAAAATATTAAAGTCAATTATTGGGACTATTACCTGGTGTTGGAGCATGTTGTCTGAGGGTTCAGGGGTCGACAGTGCCCCCTATCTGTCACAATTGTTATGGCCGAATGACATATGCATGTGGTGTTGGAATAGTCACAAAAAATTGAAATTATTAAACATTTACAAAATGGTAAAATTGCTTCAAATATTGCTTAAGTTTACGGATTAGGAAGAACAACAGTGAACAATGTAAAGCGTTATGCCGACAAATCTGGAAAATGTATTGAAAATGTAAACCTCTGACAGTAATGCTATTTAGTATTAATATTAATGTTCTTCTGCATTGTAATTTACTTTTTAAATGATGCGCTGTGGGGGAACAGAAAGGGTGGAATGAATGCTATAAGAGATGGGACTGGGTGAAGGGCATCTATTCTGTAAGGGGCGGACATGACTCTTAGGAGAAGTTAGGAGAAAAAGGAAGGAGCAGTGGAAGTAAGTTTTGAATAGCGAGTAAGGAGACAATAAGCTGGAGTGTTTGCAGTATAGAGGAAGACAGAATGTGAGTGGCAGGAGATAAACTGATTGGTAGGGAAAGCTTTCTTTTATTGTTTTGGAGGTGTGCTGCATAACCCAGATAACGGAGTATAAGACAGGGCACCATTTGTTACAGAACAAAGATTCCAAGTGAAATGTAGAAAACTCCAGTACCTCTGAGTTGTGTTTACTTATTACATTAGTTGTTACAATATTATATGGATTGATTTATTAAGTCAATACTAAATTATATTTTATCAATATAGTTTTGTTTATTAAATAAATACGACTATTTGCTAAGCTAATCAACTGTATACCATTTTTAAAGTAGCTTTTCTGTTATCCGCCTTTTCTGTTATCTGTCATGGCCTCAGTCCCGACCCCCAATGGATAATCGAGGCTTTACTGTACTAAAGAGGGAGTAATGAACTAATGCATTGTTTCGGGTCAGTGTACCTTTATTAGCCTTACATTGCTAACTCTGGTGAAATGCATGTCTTACAGAGTATCTTTCACAGTATCAGTGGTGTTTTTGGCACCAAACCAGAATTTTCCTTTATGTACTGTATGCAGAGTTTTCTCACAATAACAATTAGTTACAGTACCTAACTAATAACATATCTTCCACTTTTGCTAATGACAAGTGAGACATGCAAGTTCCTGAACCTTTTATGTCACCAAAACCCAATCAAAAAATGGGATGCTTGGTGTTTGGATACAAAGTGGCTGTGTTGATTGGCATTAGATCATTGTGATACACTCATTATTTCACAAAATCTAAATTTAAACACTATAAAAAAAAATGAGAGCCTTCCAATCAGCTCCTGCCCAGGAAAATCTATTGGTCATGAATTGCCTAAATTAAAATAGCAACATTTCAAGTTTAGAATCGAATGACTATGAGGTGAAAATCGACACACCCGAATAACATGGAATGAACACGTGAACTACACACACTGCATGACTCTAACACAAGACTCTGGGTCTGTCTGGCAGCAGTGTAGCCAACAAACAATTGAAAAAATCACTTTCTACATGCATACCTGTTTTTTTCCAAACCAGGATTATTTGCCTCTTTGACAGGGAGGCAACATACTGTTGGTTTCTTTTCCATAAAGTGTAAGGAGCTGGATCTGGTCCTCTTCAGTGAAGGGTAAAGATCAACATGCCAATTCAGCCTTATCAGCACAGTCTTTTGTACTCAGTGCGTTCCTGATATTGATCTGGCATACTACAAAAAAGCAAGCATTTCCTAGATAAGAAATCTAAGCTCATGATAGAAAATTGGCAAACGAATTGCTTAAAAACACAAATTTGTGGGTTGTCATAAACATTTTAATAATAAGTTAAATTACTGAGTAGTAATGCATGAAACAAACCACAAGAAATTGAATTTTGAAATCAGAAAAATGTGTACCACTACCACATATATTTTCATCTCATCTGTAAACTTTCTCCCACAGTATATGCATAAACATATAGAGAGCACAGTACGTGCAAGCATTTCAGAGGTACTTCTCTGGTGCTAAAATCGGTTGACCTGAATGCATGGTCTCTGGTGAGTCTGGAAGGATCTTGACTTGGATAATTTTACAGAGTTAGAAAATGTGACCAGAGATGATGTTACCTGTGACCCAAGTGCACTGGTGAACTGGTAAGCGTGAATGTCTGGGCAGGCAGAACACAAAGCACACGAAATGTTGTGTATCCCACATGGAAGGAACATTGGAAGATCAGGGTGGTGTTGGAGAACTTCTGAGGAAGGAGACAGTGGTTTCAGCCAGGGAATAAACCTTAATATTCCAGGCTTTCCACATCAATAAACATTTTAAACCCCCATAAAAACTCAGTATTGCTGAGGGAAGCCCAGTATGCTGCTCATTTTGCAATAAGACCATTTAAGCTGAAGGCCTCTTAATCACACTTGCATGCTTATTCAGATCAAACAAGTGGTCACGGTACCTTAGGACTTAACTAAATTATGAGAGCACATCTCTTCCCAAAATCATTGGTTGACAGACTCTTGTCTTGTTTCACTTCCTGTCCAATCTTTATTTTACAGGCCTAATCTTCAAAAAGATGCTGGAATGTATGTCATTGAGCACACAAATGGAATTTTGGATTAAGATGTATGAATCAAAGGGTCATCACAAGACAACAAGGTTGTATAGACTCAGCTGAGTTCACTTGAGTTGTATAAATACTGGGCCCACCCAATCATTTTTATTTTCATTCTCTCATTTTGTAACCTGCCTAATCCAGATGAGGATATAACGAACCAAAGCCTGTCTTGAGAAGCACCGAGAACGAGGCAGTCAGTGATTCTTTACGAAGAGCCATTTCATCAACAAGCAAACTTACACAAACACTTTCAAAGACTAATAAAGGGACATTTTTGTAAATCCTAAAATCTTCTTCTTTCAGCTGCTCCCGTTAGGGGTTGCCACAGCAGATCATCTTCTTCCATATCTTCCTGTCCTCTACATCTTTCCACAGTTACACCCTAAAATAATCTTTGTATTTTGTTAATGTGTTGATCCTATACAGTAATTCACTTCTGGAACATATTCTATGCAACATTTGTATAAATTAAGAATGGAATGATCTAATTAATTTTCATCTAGGATTTTGTGAACAGTAGAATGTGACTGCGGTGCTGAGAGGGTCTGCTATTATTGATAGTCTCTCTTCTATAAGGAATGACATCTTGTTGTTTCTATCTTACATTGTGGATTTCAGTGTAAAGACTCTCTGCGTGCCAACCCAGATGCCACGTGCATTGCTCACTGCTCTAGTTCTCTATTTTGCTGTGACAGGCTTGTATTTTCAGTCATAATGAAGCCTGCATAAACACTATGTGTGAAAAAAAATGATGCTAACAGTCGTAGTTGTCTGGAGTTTACAATTTGTAAAAGTCCCCCTGACCGCTCAGAGGGAAAATTCCACTAATTTAGTTTTTCAATCTTTAATTCATTCTTATTTCCTTTTGTTTAATCAACTCAGAAGATTTTTGATAAAAAGCACAAAAACAGAAAAATAAGTGAGAATAACACCTACTGAACTTATATGTTCATTTCTTGTAATTCACTATTTTTAATCTTGCTAAAATACCCGAGTCACCCTGGTCTTATGTTTGTTTTGCACTAGAGAAAGAAACAGATTTGATAAGACAACTTGGCAGCATGTTATCTCATTGTGGCCTATCTTCAGATTACTATGCTGGCAACAAGCAAAATGCTCTGTGACTTGTGGGTTTAAAAGACATAGAGCAACATCCTTTTTTATAAACAGTTAATCCTGATTAATGTGATGGTAAATATGGCAACAGTCACAAGAATAGTCCAGACTTTGAAAGAGGTTTGGAGCAGCCACCCATACAGTATATTGTGCCCATGCTGCAAAAGGGTAGTGTGTATTGATATGTCAACAAGTCTGAGTCCAAAACAGAACTGACTTGAAGGCTGTAAATATGGCAGCTTTAAAGGCTGTAACAGGAAGTGATGTCATCAGGGCTGGAACTGGAAGTGACATCGTCCATGGGCCCGGAAGCAGAAGTGACGCAACGTCATCCATGGGGCTGGAACAGTGCTGGATTTTCCATGGATGGTCTGTAGAGGATTGAGAGAGAAAGGCAATGCAACTCGCCACCCCCTGGTCTGGCATGGAACTACTGTAATTCAGGCCCTTAAGCTGCCTCCCACTCGCACATGTGTGACACAATAAATAAATTAAATAGTTCTCCAGCCTTTTTTTTTTCATCACAGGGTCTCAGCATCAACAGGCACAGTAAAGGTGTAACTGAGTTCTCTTTATAAGTATGGTACTGTCATCAAAAAACGCACCCTTTGTGCACCTAGGAGACAGACACTAGGCCCAACTAAAAACATAGCATAGAAAGCAACCATTTCACACTGTAGAGCCAATACAATAATTTAAAAAAAGACAGACAAGGCTCTGGTAAATGCATTCACTCTTCTACTGAATTGTTTGCTGCTGAGTGGGTGGATGACACAGACGTGTTATAATAAAAGGGCCCGAAGCAGGCTCTTCTTTCTGTGAAAAGTTCACATCCTTTAGAAAGCATGGGGCAGTACATAGTTGCATGTGGACTTTTCTACCCCATTGGACTGCTGGCAAAGTATCAAAGTAGAGTACTAACTCTAAGGGTTTCAAATGTCTGAATTAAATGATCAGGAAGGCCAGCTGCTTTTCATGACTGACCTTAGACTGACTAATGGTACTGACAGAAAAGATGAAGATGGCAAGATCAGAAGTTGTACCGGGAGATGCTGACCATCCTCTCTATAGCGTGATGTTCTGGAGCACCATTAGCCACCAACTCATCCCAGTAAGAAGCCCTTCTGGAGTTCTTTTTTTGATTACTGCCTTCAGACTACATAATATATCCCACTATGCCTGCCTTCACTAGCGTAGTAATAACATTTCTGTATGAAATGCCCTCTTCTACGCGGTGGTGTGCTGGGGAGGCAGCATAAATAAAAGGGATGCCTCATGCCTGGACAAACTGGTGAGGAAGGCAGGCTCTATTGTAGGTGCGGAGCTGGACAGTTTCACATCCGTGGCAGAGCGACGGGAGCTGAGCAGGCTCCTATCAATCATGGAGAATCCACTGCATCCACTAAACAGGATCATCTCCAGACAGAGGACCAGCTTCATTGACAGACTGCTGTCACTGTCCTGCTCCACTGGCAGACTGAGGAGATCGTTCCTCCCCCACACTATGCGACTCTTCAGTTCCACCCGGGGGGGTAAACGTTAACATTATACAAGATTATAGACTGTTATTCCTGCCTTGCACTCTCCACCTTGCATTTTTTAACTTGCACTGCATTTTTATCACTCTTTAATTAATATTGTTTTTATCAGTATGCTGTTGCTTCAGTATGTGAATTTCCCCTTGGGGATTAATAAAAATATCTATCTATCTATCTATCTATCTATCTATCTATCTATCTATCTAT
>JANRMT010062833.1:23259125-23270745 GCA_026402145.1 Polypterus bichir lapradei | reverse complement strand
ATCTATCTATCTATCTATCTATCTATCTATCTATCTATCTATCTATCCAGCATCTTTCAAATGAATTCCATTTAATTATGGGAGGTCTGTTTTATAATTGAATCTCATTCAATTTTTAACTGGAAGCTGTGAAGACCTCATGAGCGTCCTTGTCTTCAGACTATCTGCCTTCAGATGTATTATGAAAGCAGTCTTTCAGACATAAGTCTATAGCAGTTATTTTTCTTATAAGATGTCTGGGCATCATTTTCAGGATCAGGAATAGTGTTTCCTGAATATGTATAATTTTCTAGTGTGCCAATTACACAAAATTAAACGTAAGAACAGATCAGGCAGTGTTTAACATTTTCTGAAGGTTAGGTTGACTGGCATCTTGATAAGAGTGGGTGTGTGTGTGTAACAGAAGGACAGAAGGTTAAGGAGGACCTTGCAATGAACCGGTGTGGATTGTTCTGAAAAGTTTTGCCAGATTCAGCATTGGCAGAAAATGAATGGGTGAATAAAAAAATACAATAAAATGTCATGTGCTGACATGTTATTTTACGGAAAAGTTTCTCTTTGGATATGTGATTTCAATTGATTTTTTTATAATTTTATCTGAACTGAAGTAAAATTCACTTTTACATAGATATTTTCTTGGTAAACTGCTACAAATACACTTAAAACATTTGACCATGAACAATCTGTTGCAATTACTCCTTCTTGACTAGTTATTAGGAAATTTGCAGTAATGTTTTTAACGTGGACACATTATTCAAATTGCAATACAAAAAGGGTAACTTACATTTTATTTTGCTCTTGCACATATTTTTACTTTGGTTAAACTCAGCATTGCATATGCAGCAGGATCTTAAGACATAAAAGCAATATAAGCACACACTATGAAAAGCATGCCGTGTCCAGAAACTTCATTGATATAATGCACATCAAAGCTCAGCTGAAGTACTCTGTTATTGAAATTGTTAAACCACACCCCAGAGGCAGAGATTACAATAATCTCCTATTAAGAAGAGAGGCATGCTGGGTCTACAAACTGGGAACAGTTACTCCGAGTGGGCTAAATAAGCTCTTTGAATAAAGCAGTTATCTCTGACTCTTTGGTAAGTAAGTAAACGCAGCTCTTGTGTATCTCCAGTTTTGGAGCCAGCAAGCCTTCTTGGTTTTCATGTTATCTTTTGTTGTCTTCCTGTCTTAGTCAGACCCTGTATGTGTAGGTGAGTTATTCATTATTGTGTATGTTGCACTTATTTATTGTTTCCTTAGACTCCAGCTTTAATATATATTAACAATCTTTGTAGCTGAGATCTACATTTAACATGCTGGTTGGCCCTCATTTGGCTGGTCACCTGTTCTCATTTTATAAGCATTACTTTTATTGCACCAACATTTGAAATGATGTATTGTAACATAATAGTAATATATAGATGTTGATTACTTGCAGCTATATCTTAAAAAGGATTCTTAGGCCCCTGATGTTGGTGAGGCAAAACAGGGGACCCCAGAAGGTTAAAAACTAGCGGCACCTGTAATCAATGGCAATCATGGGTGGCGTAAGAGGGAGAAGGTCCTTAGTCTGCTGCATTATAAGCAGGTTACACTGTAGAAAAAAAAAACAGGTTTCCACCCTGCTAACCTGAAGTTCAAGCTCATAAATGTTAACATTTAGATCATTACAGAGTGCTGTTGTTTGTCATTCATGTTCAGAACATAAGGCATCCCCTGAACCTGGAAGTATTTAGTATTAGTGTGAACCCTAAGTGAGGCCCAAAGCCTCCTTGAGCGCACAAAGGGTTACTGAGTGTGGAGTCAGAATGAGATAAAGGACAAGATATTAACTGGTAAGAGGATTTGAGGCCAAACCAGAGAGTGAATAAGTGAAACAGGAAGAGATCAATGGAATGTAAAAAGAGTATTTTGAAGGAAGTAAGCTAATGGATATGTGAACAAGTCCCTCCACCATTAGATGAGGCCCTCAAGCCATAGCAGTAGGCCCACAGTGCTGCAGGGTCAGTATTCATGTTGCATTTTACCTTCTCCCATTCATCAACACTCCCTTTGTTATTGCCTTACCTAGTTAGCATACATTTCTAAAAATACGTTCTTTGAGAGCATCTCATGTGGACTGCAGCTTATGGTAAATGTTTCATGGAACAGCTTTTATTGAAGTGGTGAACAGTTGTAATCTAGCCATTACATTTTAAATACCTCTAATAGAGTAAAGTAAATTTCTACTTTAAAATGGTGCTGTCACGTTTTTAACCTTACCCTTTGCTAGTGGTTCTGCTTCAAGGATGCAGTACTCTATGTTGTACAATCAGATGCTGTTTTGTAAGCAAAACTAATAATCCTCTCATAGAAAGTTTGAAAATAGACCCCGACATAGAACGCATGAGAGACAGAGAGATTTAAATCCAAATACCTTACTTCAACAGTTCTCTAATTTTTCTTACCTACCTATTTCGTTATACTATCAATGAGATTTGGCACCTATTATGTCAAAATTGGGTGAAGCGCAGAAAGAGAAACTGGGCAGGAGGCCATACACTCACATATTCAATCGGGTCAATTTAGTGTCACTTACCAACCTAAGCTGCCTGTCTTTGAGAGGTGGGAATTAGTGTATGTGCCCAGATCCTCTGTTAACTCGCATTTGGATGTGGTTACACATTAACAAGTAATCCTCAAACAAGGTGTTGGTTCCGATACCATTGAAAATATCTTGTTTCCCTGTCATTATCAAAGAATGAACACCACGTCAACCATGTCAGATAAGGTGCACACATACAGTAGATTACAGTAACATTTCAACCTTCATTAGGCCTTGCTAATCTGCATTATAAACAGCAAAGATTTGCTGTAATTACCGCCATTAAAAAACAGACCAGACATTTCGTAACAGGGTTTAGCACCAGCTCATCTATTCATTTACATCATACTACCATTTATAAGGTTTTGTTTGGCAAAAAAGAGGTGAGCAACACACTGGCCCCTCCATTGCTTTCAGTCTTGTTCCCTGTGCTGCCAGGATAGGCTCTGACACGACAACCCTAAACTGAATCAGCCTGGTTTGCTAATAGAAGACTGAAATCTGTTAGTGCCAATGCAAAATGGTGGTGGTGAATGTGTATTTAACATATTGAGGCAGGAAAAGAGCTCAGCTATTTAGAGGGTTTACTTTGGATATTCAGCAGTTTAAGGAAGTTTCTTCATCTGAAAACACTGAGAGTATTTTACACAAACAGTAGCCCGTTCTCTTTGGTTCTAAAAAGCGACCTAAAGATACAATCTTTTAGCTGGATTTGCTTACATAGCTTAATGGATTTTTAATAAAAAATTCATTTCCTTATACTGTGGCCTGTCCCAATTTGCAAAGCAGTAAAATCAGAGGACTGAAAACAAACATACAAATTATGAAAAAGAAGAGGTGCACATTATCATAAAGTATAGAAACCTTGCCAAAAAATGTGTACCTGCAGTAGTAATGTGCTAGGTAGTTTATAGTGCATCTCTTTTATTGGTGGACTATTTAGCCAATTTACTTTTCCAATGCCAATGTTCATTTCATGTCTACTAGCTTAGCTCAAGAAGCTACCATTCCTGTTTTTGATCATTCAAGAAAAATGCTGTACTCTATGGTGAGCACTTCCTCTGGACTGTAGACAGTGAAGAGCAAAAACAAAATGGGAGAATAGCCATCACTCTTTATCCTTAGCCTGCCACCAAACAGTATCTCAAAGTTACAAACATTTACTGTGACAGAATCTGATGATCTAGGATAATTTCTTTAACTTTTAAAAACCTCCTCATATAACTACTATCAGAGAAAATGTCCTACTTAAGTGATTGCTAAGGTTGATTTGTCTTTCCTGATTAGGGCTCTCTGTCAACTTGCTTCTTATGTAGGGAGAAAAATGTCTTTAGCTTTTTGACTGAAAGACTACCCTTGGGATGGTTCTGTTAGTTTTTCTTAATAAACATTTGTGATGACTCTTTGTTATCCTTGCATCAAGTATGATGAAATAAGATCACAAACAAAATATAAAAAGTTGGGGAATTGCTCCATATATTGCTTGGATGCAATTGTTGGTCAAAATTGATCTCAAAATTGAATCAGACATTCAACAAAATGGTTACAGTTTGGCTGGTATTTATACGGTGGTCAAAATGGCAACCGGAAATGATGTGGCAGGAAGTGACGTCATCACGGATGGGCCGGAAGTTACGCCATCACAGCGGCACCGGAAGTGACGTCGTCACGGAGGCACTGGAAAGTGGCATCATCATGGAGGGACAGGAAGTGACGTCATTCGGATAAGATAGAAGTGGCGTCATCAATAATGGACCGGAAGTGGATCTTGTTGTGGAGTCGTTTTCCAGGCTGGGATTTGTTGATGAAGTTAGAGGTTTATTTTTCTTCCTTGGTTCTATAAGATCAGAGAAAGAGGCATTATTATCACAATACAACACCCCATCAGATGATATCTCGCTCACCTCTGGACTTGTTGACTGCCTCCTAAGCGCACGTGTGTGACACAAGGTTCCTTTAATATATAAATTTTTATTGTAAGCACAGCTGCATTTTCCAATGTTTCCAAAATTCTTCAGTTGCTGGAAAGGTTCGAGCATTAGGTATAATATTTACACAAAAAATTCCGTATCCCAGTGTCTTTGCATTAAAAACAGTGATATTCAAATAAAAGAGAGTTTGCAAAAATGAAGACAGCAACATACACAAAGATAACATGATGTTTCTGTTCATAGCTTACATATCTTAGTTACATTTCTTTAAGTCACTATATTGACGTGACATATATTATTATGAACATATACATTCAGAAAACAAACAAAAAAGTAATGTAATCTTATAGTCCATGTTTCTTTTAATTTGATACAGTTAATTATTTTGCTACATTAGAAATATAGTAGAGTATTAAGAATGTTCCATTAACATGTTAGCTTATGGGGAATGAAAAGAGAATCTTTCATTTATCTATGTAGCTACTGCATGCAAAACTCAAATTTCGTTTTTAATAAAACAAGCCCTTTTTGTGAATTTAACATTACCATTAACTTCCTAAAATTGGCACTAACAATAAAAGTTAAAAATTTGCCCAGACAACAAAAACAAGTGCAAAAAAGAAAAGAAATAAAACCTAAAAGTAAACAAATCCAATTAAGAAAAACAGAAACGTAACTTTACTATGTAGTAGAGGTTCAAAGTTAGAAAATTTCCAAACGTCAAAATGAAAGTACAACCAAGGACAGGAAATAGCCTTATTGCCAAAGCAGCCATTAGAAGCACTGCTTCATCTTAAGTGCTGCTAGGGGCAACTCACCAGCTGCAGCATTAAGTGGCCCTACCCCCTGAGGCTTAAATCAAGAGAAGAGGGCTGAAAACACATATATTAATAACATATTACTCAGCTGCAAAATTAATAAACACAATATTCAATAAATAAATGCCCAAAGAATGAAAGCAAAAACCAACAGTACTCAATGACACAATATACAAAATAGTTAAAAGACAACAAAACAGCAAGAAAAGCCAAAATACATTTAACCCAGGAAAGAAACCCTGGCTAAACTACAGGTGGTCTGCAAATGACAGTCTGCTTCTGGTTTCCATTGTCATTTTGATTTGTCTTACTGGAAGGGGCAGAGTTAGTGGTGAAATGAGAGTAACATCATCAGGTGGTGTCAGCAGTTTAATCTTCTATACTGAATAGGACAGGAGGATTGCATTAGTGGCTGTCTCCATTTTCTCCCCGATCCCTCATGTGGTCCTAGTGACTCCCATAAAACCCTCACCAAGTCTTTGTGTGTGACACACAATCTGTGTAATTGAAAGTGTATTATAACATATAGAAACCCACTAAACTGAGCTGAATATTACCTGTGTACTTGCTGCTATTGAAGTACAAAAATGTTCAAAGAACAAGCCCTAAAGCATTTCTTGCTCAATACATGTAATGTTTTTGTTTTTTTTAATCCTGAATTTCTAACAAAAGAAAAGACTAAAATATTTTTAAAAATTAAAATACTAAATGATTGATCATAGTATGTTTGTATTTTGGGTCATTAAAAACAAGTTCAATTCATAAATTAAAAAACAGTTAAAATATAAAAACATAAAAACAAAAAACCAAGAAACAGCTGTCAACAACTGGATACCACCTAGTTCTAAAAGAAGAAAAGCAAATCATTACCGTCATTTGGTTCCCACATGGAAATACATAAAAGAAACTAATTCACTAATTCATTGTTCCCATCTTTTCCCCATTCAAGTGGATGCCATTATTCAGATCAGTCACGTCAACTCCAGCAACACTTGCCCTAAAGGGACAAGCAGAAATCATGTGATCTTTAATTCTTTCTGTCTTAATTACAAAGCAATGATTGTAAATCAAAATAGCTACCTCGCCCTCCTTTATTCATTCTGTAGTCTTCAAACTAAAACAAAATACCTTTCTGTGGAGACATAGCAGCCCACTTGCTGCCTGGCATTCACCCATTTAAAGGTGAGGTGCCGTATGGGCCTCGGTTTTTAATTACTACCATCGGCTGTACATCACTCCGCAGCTTCATTCTTTAATTAAATAAAGCCAAAAGGATATTACTTATAACTGCACCCAGCGGCTACAATAGATTAGGGAATCAATTTAATTTACTTTAATTTACTACAATAAACTAATTAATCAACTTAAAATACTATCATTATAATATTAATGAATTGATATGCTTTGTCTCCAATCATAATACACGTTCTAAAAATATTTGAAATTCAGTTTTCAGTGCTGCTGTTTTTCTTTTGTGATTACAAACTTTTCACAATTCACTAAATTATATTCCATCCATCTTTCAAATACAGTTATCCAGCACAGGGTCTCACAGAACCTGTTGCCTATCCCAGCAATCACTGGGCACAAGACAGGGAAAATACCTGGACAGGACACCAGTCCATCACAGGGTGAACACACACATGCCAGTTTAGCAACACCAATTTACCTAAACTGCAGGACTGTGGGTGGATACCTGGAGCACCCTCGGAAATCCACATGGACATAGAGAGAACATGCAAACTCCACTCATGGGGAACCTAAAATGCAAACTCGCACCATCACTGCCCTACCATGTGCTGTCCCAAATTATGTTAATTTCTGGAAAACATGCAGTCACATGATTGCATAATTAGATATTTTCGAATACATTCCAATAATGTCATTCCACCTAATAAAGCATTCTATGTACTATTACTATTTATACAAAACCACAGAATCATGTGAAACGAATTGCTTCTAATAGAAAGTGCCTCCATATGGTGTAATTGTGAAATCAAACAACCACAATGTGGTGACGCATGATAATGTCACTGAAGCAGGTGATGATGACAGTTTCTGTCTGGACTGCACAAGTAGCCTGTTTATAACATTATGGTGTATTCCCATTGAAGCCACAGTCCCTCTTGGGCAGATTGATTATGTAGACAGTCTGGGGCACTCACATTACACTCAGGTATGTCACCTGCAATATAAGAAAAACCCTGCACATATGTTTTGAAATGCAAGTGGGGAAAGTAACCCTTTATTCTTGCATATATTCATTTCATTATATGTACATATACAAGTTACATATACAGTATGTAACTTTGTCATTCAGAAGAAACTAATCCATCTTCCTCTGGGCAATGTCAGGTACCTACACATTTTCATTCACCTCCTGAAAAGAGAGCAGGGCAGGCTATGATACCTCTGGAGTTCTCAAAACATTCCTTACTGGACTCCAACGGGCTTCAAGCATGGGTCAGCATTATAGAAATATATGGAAATTTCATAAATATTAGTATTCTGTGCCTTAGCATTTATTACTTACTTTTCTTTTGCTAGTTTATTTTTAATTCACCGTTTGATGTAGTTTGCTATAATTTTATGTAAATACTGATGGTTAGCAATGAGCAGTGCACACAATGGGGACAACAACAATATGAAATGCAAAAGGAGAGCTAGGACTTCACTGACATGTTCACTTCTTTGCTCATTTGCTGTTTACAAAACGAGAAGACAAGTGAATATGGAAGTGATGTAATTCCTTCCCATCTCCATACAGTTTTGTCAGCATTGGGACAAAATGAAAAGAGTAATCTAAACATCCGCCCACCGTCTCAAAGGTGAGAAGCAGATTATAGGCACATTATAGAGTATCTGTCAAATAACACAAGGAGTACACGACATGTGTTTTGCCCCTATTGGGGCTCATCAAGTGTATGCACCTTTGCTTCCCATGATCTGCTTCTCGCAACTGAGAGGGCGTGGTAGATGTTTGCTGACTTGCCGATCAACCACAAGCGTTAACTAGTAGATAACCATCCAAAAAATGAGATTGCGATTCAGACCTATGGATATAATACTCCGATCTACACCCTATCAACTAAGTGAACCAGCCGCTTATGAATGTATGTATATATATACATACAGTACAGGCCAAAAGTTTGGACACACCTCCTCATTCAATGTGTTTTCTTTATTTTCATGATTGAAGGCATCAAAACTATGAATGAACACATGTGTAGTTATGTACTTAACAAAAAAAGGTGAAATAACTGAAAACATGTTTTCTATTCTAGTTTCTTCAAAATAGCCACCCTTTGCTCTGATTACTGCTTTGCACACTCTTGGCATTCTCTCGATGAGCTTCAACAGGTAGTCACCTGAAATGGTTTTCACTTCACAGGTGTGCCTTATCAGGGTTATTTAGTGGAATTTCTTGCTTTATCAATGGGGTTGGGACCAGCAGTTGTGTTGTGCAGAAGTCAGGTTAGTTGGACGATCATTTATTTTTCAACAGGACAATGACCCCAAACACACCTCCAGGCTGTGTAAGGGCTATTTGACCAAGAAGGAGAGTGATGGAGTGCTGTAAATGGTCATGAAAATAAAGAAAACACATTGAATGAGGAGGTGTGTCCAAACTTTTGGCCTGTACTGTATATATATATATACGAGGGGGGACCCAAAAATAACCGGAAATATTTTTAAAACGTGTTTAATTTATTTTTCTGTACAAACTACAATTAGTCTCCTTCAAAGTACTCTCCATTGATACACTTATCTAACCGTTTGTTCCATTGTTCAAAACATTTTTTAAATTCATCTGAAGTAATGCCCATTAATGCTTTGGTCGTTTCTTGTTTTACCTCTTCGACGTCAGCAAAACGCCTTCCTTTCAAGTCTTTTTTCATCCGAGGGAACAAAAAGAAATCACACGTAGCTAAATCCGGTGAGCAGGGTGGGTGGTTCAGGGTTGTCATACCATTTCTTGCCAAAAATTGGTGAATGCTGAGAGCAGTGTGAGATGGAGCATTGTCATGATGAAAGAACCAATCGCCCGACTCCCACAAATTAGGGGGTTTCCTTCTCACACTGTTGCGCAACCTTCTTAACACTTCTACGTAGAATGCTTGGTTTACAGTCTGACCTGCTGGAACAAATTCATAATGCACGAGATCTTTGACATCAAAAAAAGAAATCAAAATTATTTTCACTTTTGATTTCACCTGCCGAGGTTTTTTTGCTCGAGGAGAATTTCGCGGTTTTCCAACGACTGGACTGCTGTTTCGACTCAGGATCGTAATTATAGCACCACGATTCATCTCCTGTAATAATTTTGGAAAAAAATCTGGGTCATTATCAAACTGATCCTTCATTTCACGACAAGTTTCCAGGCGGAGCTCTTTTTGATCTGCTGTCTGCAATCGCGGGACGAATTTTGCAGAAACTCTTCTCATTTTCAAATCTTGCAATAAAATTCGCTGAACCGAGCTCCATGACAACTGGGTAATCTTAACAAGTTCGTCAATGGTCCTACATCGATTTTCATAAATAATTCTCGGATTGTGGTGACATTTTCATCGGTTTGTGAGGTTGAAGGATGCCAGGGGCGTTGGTGGTATTCAATCGACATTTCACCATTCTTAAAGCAGCCAAACTACTCGTAGACTTGGCTTTTACCTATAGCATCTTCTTTGTAAGCTTTTTTTAACATAACAATAGTTTCTGCAACACTTTTTTCAAGAAGAAAACAAACTTTCACTGCTGCACGTTGCTCACGATAATCGGCCATCGTAAAAAAAACCACGTACTATAAGTACCAACCTAACAACAACAAAATTCCGGTTATTTTTGGGTCCCCCTTCGTATATATATATATAGTTTTATATATATATATATATATATATATATATATATATATATATATATATAGATATATATATACAGTCATGCATGTCCATGTCCATCAGGGGATTACCCTCTGAATTTTTACCATGTACTGTATATGCTACCACATTGAGCCTAGAGGGGGCTTTGCTGCTAACTGTCTTCTTCCTCCTTAGTGCAGAGAAACCGCCCAGTGAGGGTAACTGACATTGCCTCTTCCAGTCCCTGGACCATAAAAGCATGACAGCCTGGAAGGATACATCACCGGTTTAAGCAACCTAAGGAGAAGAGCTTAAGGCCTGTTTATATCTACTTTAAATGTGTTGACTGAGCTTTCCCGAGTGTTAGGGGGCAGTGTTTCTGTTTCCTTTTTCAACACCATTGTATGTTGCTTTTGTTGAATTTTGCAAGTAAATGGGGACAGTTGGGACAGCCAGGTTGGTACCCCAAAAATTTGTTGCAGTATCGCCCCTTGGACTACCACATATATATATAGTAAACTGAACAGCAATCAATTTTCCAGATTTGCTTAGCAGTGTAGTAAATTTGCAATGAGGGCCAGTACTTCATCTGATGCCATTTCTACTAAAATTGCTTTTGTTAACTTAGTCTGAAAGTTACTGTCCTTATGTGAGACAAAAGTCAAGGCAAACATTTTACTCTTAAAATGTTTAATTGGAATCAAAATTAATAAGCACCAGAACTTTCTTTAACTGTGGCCTCTCATGAGAAATAAAATTTTAAAGAAATGTTACCTCATATTTTGGATGGTTCCTTTTCTGAAGAGGACTCATCGTTGTAGGCTTCTGCCTTCTCGGGCTCATGGGGTTTTGTGAGAGGCTGGTTATCAGAGAACCTTGAGACTCATTCTGCTGACTGAAATCCACTGAAGGTCCACTCTTTGCATTACTTTTCATTTGGGCTGTGCTGCTGTGTTACACCTGCTTGCTAAACATGGAAGATTCCCTGCCTTTCCCAACCTTCTCTTAAGTTTGAAATACAGAGTGAAGCATTTGAAGGAGTCTAGTTTGAAGTCACTCAGTCAGTCATTTTCTAACCTTCTTATTCCTGAACATGGTTGCAGAGCGGTGCTGGAGCTCATCACAGGCAGGAACAATTCCCTGGATAGGGCACGAGTCCATTGCAGGGCGAACACACACACTGCAAGCTCACACTAGGGCCAGTTTAGTGTTACCAGTTCACCTAACCTGCATGTCTTTGGACTGCAGGATGAAACTGGAAGCCCCAAAGGAAACCCACACAGACAGACAGAGAACATGCAAAGAGGACTTGTGGTGAGAGCACTGGCCTCCTTTCTGTGAGGCAGTAGCGTTACAATGGTTTGAAGTCTACAATTAAAGATAGATAGATAGATAGATAGATAGATAGATAGATAGATAGATAGATAG
>JANRMT010062833.1:23237444-23259115 GCA_026402145.1 Polypterus bichir lapradei | reverse complement strand
ATAGATAGATAGATAGATAGCAGACCCCCTGCTAGTAGACCCGTGACCCTATGTTCGGATTCAGCGGGTTGGAAAATGGATGGATGGATAGATAGATAGATAGATTATTGCACCCCACACAACCCAGATCTTGAATAGGTACAGCTGAGTATATTATATTACAGGATGGGGCATAGTGATCTCCCACATTTTGAGGGAGAACTGTGTGGGCTGTAGTGGGGGTAGAGAGGTGGGGTGGGTCACATTCGGTAGGTTAGGCTCTCCCATTTTCAGTACCCATCATAAGTTGGACCAGTGAACATTTGGGTTTTGTTGTTCAAACGTTTTATGAGAACAACCGTTCTGTGATAGCGATCAGAGAGCACTCCGTACATGCTTGATGCTCGGTCGAAATGCATCTGTACCAGATTGGAAAACGATTTTGCTATGGATTTCTAACATTAGGACAAGTGAGTCAATACTAAAAAGAAAATCACCTGGCAGACCTAGAACCATCAGAATTGCAGAAAATGTGGAAGCAGTAAGAGCATCCATTCAGCAATCGCCAAGGCATTCCGCTCATAAGCATGCCATGTCACTGTGGATATCAAGTTGGAGTTTGAGGACAATTCTACATGCATTCATCCTTGCAAAATGATGTTGGCTCAAGAATTACATGAGAGAGAACATGAGGATTTGAAGGAAAGGATCAGACAGGAAATTGATGCTATTCTGCCTGAGATGACTCAGAAAGTGATGGAGAACTTCTGGGAACGTCTTCAGCAATGTATTGCCAATGACGGCCGCCATTTGTCTGATATGATTTTTAAAACCCATTAAAACAAAACTGTTTTTTATGTACTTTTCAGAAATATATACAATTTTTTTAGATAGCTTTGTTCATTTTTTTATACCCTTCAAAATGTGGGAGATCTTTATGCCCCAACTTGTATATTCAATTATTTCCAGTCCCACTAAATGCAGTTCAGAGTAGCAAGGTGCGGGGGCCTATCCCAGCTGCAGTGAGCTCAAACTAGAAAACTTCATTGGAGAGACCGGGTCTGGTTGTATACACATTTGGAATCTTTGTGTTTTTGGGCATTTTGGGGAAAAAAGCCAGAGTACCCAAAGGAAATTCCATGTAGACACATGGAAGCTTCAAAGGACATCAAGGCATGAGATCTGAACTTAGGTCCTGGATCCATTAAGTGTCAACACCAACCACTGCACCAGTCTGCCCTAACAATATATTATACCAGTAACAGCAGTGAATACACTTGACTTGAGTATTCATAGCTTTCATACTCTTTCTTTCTCTGTACGTTTAGCATTCGTTTGCTCAGAGGTTGATGCGCTTGCTGTTTCCTGAGCTGCTCTTCATTTCTACACCCTAGTAGCTCGATTCTTCTCTTCTTTCGTTGGCATCTTTTCATGTTAAAACTGATTAAGTCACTGTTTGAATTGCAATTACTTAGTATGTTTTCTTTAATTTTTCACTTAAGCTTGCACTTACAGTGCATCCGGAAAGTATTCACAGCTCATCACTTTTTCCACATTTTGTTATGTTACAGCCTTATTCCAAAATGGATTAAATTCATTTTTTTCCTCAGAACTCTACACACAATACCCCATAATGACAATGTGAAAAAAGTTTACTTCAGATTCTTGTAAATTTATTAAAAATAAAAAAAATGAGAAATCACATGTACATAAGTATTCACAGCCTTTGCCATGAAGCTCAAAATTGAGCTCAGGTGCATCCTGTTTCCCCTGATCATCCTTGAGATGTTTCTGTAGCTTAATTGGAGTCCACCTTTGGTAAATTCAGTGGATTGGACATGATTTGGAAAGGCACACACCTGTCTATATAAGGTCCCACAGTTGACAGTTAATGTCAGAGCACAAACCAAGCATGAAGTCAAAGGAATTGTCTGTAGACCTCCGAGACAGGATTGTCTCGAGGTACAAATCTAGGGAAGGTTACAGAAAAATGTCTGCTGCTTTGAAGGTCCCAATGAGCACAGTGGCCTCCATCATCCATAAGTGGAAGAAGTTCGAAACCACCAGGAATCTTCCTAGAGCTGGCTGGCCATCTAAACTGAGCGATCTGCGGAGAAGGGCCTTAGTCAGGGAGGTGACCAAGAACCCGATGGTCACTCTGTCAGAGCTCCAGAGGTCCTCTGTGGAGAGAGGAGAACCTTCCAGAAGGACAACCATTTCTGCAGCAATCCACCAATCAGGCCTGTATGGTAGAGTGACCAGTTGGAAGCCACTCCTTAGTAAAAGGCACATGGCAGTCGCCTGGAGTTTGCCAAAAGGCACCTGAAGGACTCTCAGACCATGAGAAACAAAATTCTCTGGTCTGAAGAGACAAAGATTGGACTCTTTGGTGTGAATGCCAGACGTCACGTTTGGAGGAAACCAGGCACCGCTCATCACCAGGCCAATACCATCCCTACAGTGAAGCATGGTGGTGGCAGCATCATGCTGTGGGGATGTTTTTCAGCGGCAGGAACTGGGAGACTAGTCAGGATAAAGGGAAAGATGACTGCAGCAATGTACAGAGACATCCTGGATGAAAACCTGCTCCAGAGCACTCGACCTCAGAGTGGGGCGACGGTTCATCTTTCAGCAGGACAACGACCCTGAGCACACAGCCAAGATATCAAAGGAGTGGCTTCAGGACAGCTCTGTGAATGCCCTTGAGTGGCCCAGCCAGAGCCCAGACTTGAATCTGATTGAACATCTCTGGAGAGATCTTAAAATGGCTGTGCACTGACGCTTCCCATCCATCCTGATGGAGCTTGAGAGGTGCTGCAAAGAGGAATGGGCGAAACTGGCCAAGGATACGTGTGCCAAGCTTGTGGCATCATATTCAAAAAGACTTGAGGCTGTAATTGCTGCCAAAGGTGCATCGACAAAGTATTGAGCAAAGGCTGTGAATACTTATGTACATGTGATTTCTCAGTTTTTTTATTTTTAATAAATTTGCAAAAACCTCAAGTAAACTTTTTTCACGTTGTCATTATGGGGTGTTTTGTGTAGAGTTCTGAGGAAAAAAATGAATTTAATCCATTTTGGAATAAGGCTGTAACATAACAAAATGTGGAAAAAGTGATGTGCTGTGAATACTTTCCGGATGCACTGTAAGTCTTCAATCTTCCTCAAGAATGATTTAAGATATGAAGAGGTAGGGGAAGTGACGGCGAAGGTGGTAGGGAATGAGAACAGCGCCAAAGGGCACCCTGCTGGCCACTGCCAAGAGTTGATTCTACAATTAAATAAAAATAAAAAGAGGAATAATCTTGGAGGTCAATCATCACCCCGAAAGCGTATAGTAGGCATCATGTAGCATATGTGTACCAAATCTCAGGTCAATAGGTCAAACGGTTTGCGAGCTACAGGTGATTTAAAATCCTGGACAGACAAACAAACAGCCACGGTAGCATATTATATTATATTATATTATATTATATTATATTATATTATATTATATTATATTATATTATATTATTACCCACACAAGCACTGATTAGTCTGAGATCTGAACCCAGGTCCGAGGAACTGTGAAACAGACCTACTAACCACTGTGGACAAAAACAGGGAAAAAATTCTCATGGATCTTATCAGATATTCTTCCTGTGTGTGTTTTACAAAAATGTATACTGTATGTATGTTATTTCAAAAAGCTTTGACTTAATATAAGGTGGCTTGAATTATAATGAGCTAGAAATAAAGGGAAGAAAGAAAAAAACTTGGCAACCAGGAAGGCATAGCTTTTTTTGCTATTATGCTTTCACACAGAAAAGGAAAGTAGGTCAGTTGCAAGTGTTTCAGCTATTTGTAAGTGTATTAGTATGTATTTAAATTATATTAAAGGATTTGTGTTTAAACATTTGGTCACAGAATCTGCTTAGAATTAGATCATTCAAAGCACTTTTCTTTTTTTATATATGTCCTGTAATTTATCAGAGGTAACTTTTACAATGCAATGCTCAAGTTCACCCAATCACATATTTCTGGAGAATGTATCAGAATTGTCCTTCAGGGTTTAGCTAATGAATCTCCAGCTAACATAGCACTAACACACTACAGATAATTCCAGCCTTGCCAAATGTGGGAAAGAAAGGCTGTTTAATATCCGTCATCTCCAGGAGTACATTCAGATATTTAAAACCTGCACAAGTAGCAGAAGCTATGATCTCATCCTGGGTAAGGATTTTCTACTTTAAAACCGACAGTCGTGGAAAAAAAAAAAAAAACAGTGAGCCTGCTCAACCAGGCTGGCTCAGAACTGTTCACAATATGACGCATACCACATGAAATGAAGTGGTATGAGGTACTTACAAAATATTTTTCAAATAACTCATTGAGGCTGCAAGCCTCTTGCCTCAGATTTAGGAAGTTACTTATTAAGGATCAACACCAGCAGTGCCAAGCTAAGCTTTCGGTTCTTGGCTTGTTTTCCAGTTCAGTATTCAGGCCATTGCCTCAGTCTTGTTTTCAGGGAAGTACATGCCTGGAATGTTAGCAAGCTATTTGCTTGAAAAAAAAATGCCCACAACAGGCCCGATGTTGATCGCATTAATGCGCTGGAGTGGGTATAGAGTGCAAATGATTGAAAGTGGTTCCAGAACTCTGTTGCCGGGGACAAAGCATGCTCTGTTCTTCAATCTGATGGTCATTTTTTTTTTTTTTTTCTGCAGAGGATGTGGTGCGGGAAGAGGGAACAGTGCCAAGCTCTGTCTAATGGTCCCAAACAGGGCCAAGGCCCTGGGCTTTGGATGCCGATGAGTCGGAAATGAAGCACAGATGGGTCAGATGGACAGGGAGGAGGGGGATTACAGGTCAGGGCAAAGAGTTGGAATAAATTAAAGACTGCTGAGGTATAAAATGGTGCATTGTTGACGTGAATAGACAGGAGTGAACAATCTAAGCCTTGTCAGTTGCCATAAGCCCGTAAACATGCATTCTCCATTTGAGAGATCAGTAATAACCTGTTGGGTTTTTGGCTGACTTTTGGATAATAACAAAGATATTCAAAGAATGAATTAATGATATCATATCACAAGAGTGCTTCATATGGAGAGAAAATACAAATAAAATCACATCTTAATAAATTACCAATCATACTAGATCAGGGTCACAGAGATGAATTTCCCATCCCATTTCTGGAAATATCAGGCGTAAGTTAGGAGAGACAGATATTATTGTATAGAATAAGAGTACCTGGTTTACACTTCCTTCCTGTAAGCTGCTTTCAGTAGTACAAGCCTTGAGGTTCTGTGATTAAATTTTTTAAAGGCAGGTGACCACAGAGGAGCTACACTATCTGGCAGATCAGAAAAGACCTGGTAAGAGAGATACATCTGCAGTAGCAGTGTTGGTTGATGAGTCATGGGACAGCCAGCGATACTGATGGAGGAGATCACAGTTAATCAGGGTGGTGTAGTGGTTAAGGCTTTGGTCTTCAAACCCTGAGGTTCTGACACTATATGACCATGAGCAAGTCACTTTACCTGCCTGTGCTCCAGTTGGGAACCCCAAAGAAACTTAACCAATTTTCTCATAAAATGTTGTAAGTTGACTTGATTGAAACTGTCTGTGAAATAAGGAAATGTAAATATCCTGATGATCTGATCCTTTGAAGTCATGTCCTTTGGTACTAAAATTAAGAGCCAGGAGGGAAGTTATTTGTGAGCGAAAAAATAAAAATAAAAGTACTTGCAGGTCTAACTGTAAATTCTAGCGTGTCACCTCTTTCATTATGATGCTTCTCACTATATAATAAAAACTGGTAATGGTGGTGGGCGATGGCTTAAGAAAAAGGGGAACATGAATGCAATAACTGTCATGATCTGAACTTTTACATTCTTTTAAAGCCTTTCCTTGGACTCAAAAAAATAAGGGGGGTATTGTTTGGGGATTTAGTGAACAAGAAATTCAATGGTCAGATAATTTTCTGCTAAGCCATTTTGTTTTCAGTATGACTTCCACTGTTTTTGTGAGGTTTGTTGTTTAGGGTTGTAAGGCTATTGCTAGGCAGGACAAACATGCAACACATGATATCATGTAGTTGATTTTTTTGTGGATAAATCAAAAGAAATACCTAGACTTATTATTGTTAATAAAATTTCTAGTAAAAAAATTATGATCAGAGTAAAAAAAATGAACAGTGACGACTGTGAATATAGTTATTAGATTTTACAGATTTTAAGGGGAAAAAACCTGGTAAAAAGTAGGTTCATGGAAGAAAGAGATATCAAATTTATCTGAAGCAGAGATGACTTTAGATATCAGGGAAGTTCAATACAAGTTTTATAACCAAAAATGTCTCCTTTAAGTTTTTTTTCTTTTGGTTTTCTTTGCAGCATCTTGGGAAAAACTGTCCTTTTGGAAATTCAGCATGACAAAACACAACTCACAATGAGATAAAAAGAATCACTCTTAGACAAAAGACGTATTCCAGAAAGACAATGCAAAAATTAATTCAGAAAAAAATACTGTACATCCCTTGTGCTTTGGCCACTAGAAAACTTTGCACTGCTACTGATGATAGCCTTGTTCCAGTGCAGTCATGCTGCATGCTGGGATTTGTAGTCCATGCATTATTACTGTTTTTTGAGTTGCCCCCCTTCCCATTGTAACTCTCCTCAATACAACATATAGCCTATAATTTAAGTTGCACCAACAGCAAGGCACATGGTAAATTTCGTAAAAATTGGTTAAGCCGTGTTAAATAGATATCCAAACAAAAATAGCTTATGATTTTATATAGATTAGTATATAGATTAGTAATCCCCTTCACTCTTCAATCTAACACCACTGGCATCTTTTCCTTTGACTCAGTATAAGCAGAGGAAGGTTCCAATATCGGTGACGTCAGAGTGTCATCGCCTCATTGGGTACCACCCACACAACACAAGGAATGGATGCACAAGTAACAAATACTAAATAAATCTAATAGATGTAGCATTAAAACATGAAAAATAATAATCCAAATATGTCAAAAAACAATAAAACAACAAATAAATACAAGCCATGGAAAAAAGTCCTGTGGGTGGATGGAAATTTAGATTAAGCACAAAAATCAGTGAAAAATTATAAGTGGGACTTGATCACAATCAGTTTAATTGCAAATGAGGTTCAGCACGATTCATTGCTGGGTCTGCTAATAAAAGATATCTGATAAAAAACATAACTATCAAATAAGTTAAATTCCCAAATTAGGGTTCTTAGGAGGTCTTGCAGAGTCATCCACTCAGTATAGAAGTTCCTTTAGCAGAATTCTAATATGGGAATGTATATAGCAAATAAAGTTTAGCACAAATGAAAGTGAAGTATTTCTTTATAGTAAGTACAGTAATTAAAAAGTATACCTTATGACAATTTGGAGTCCACTCATTGTTCACAACCAGGTAGTGTACAGAAGAGCTGTTTGTTTTATTCTGTTACTGTAGGTTTGTGCAATATAGAAATACAGAAGAAGAATTTTGTTTTAACCAAACAGAAAACAAGGGGTGATTTAATACAAAATTTAATGATATCCATGGAACACTGATGAAGATGGTCAAAAGTTAATTTTGCACAAATGTTATGAAATATTTCTTCACCTAGAGGACTGCGAATATGTGGAGTAAGTTACCAAATAATGCAGCTGGAACTTTCAGCTTAATTTGTTAATATTTTGGAAGCATTAGATAAATAGGAAAAGATGAATTGGGCAGCACGGTGGTGCAGTGGTAGCGCTGCTGCCTCGCAGTTAGGAAACCCGGGTTCGCTTCCCGGATTCTCCCTGCGTGGAGTTTGCATGTTCTCCCTGTGTCTGTGTGGGTTTCCTCCGGGCGCTCCGGTTTCTGTCCAAAGACATGCAGGTTAGGTGCGTTGGCGATTCTAAATGGGCCTTGGTGTGTTTGTGTGTGCCCTGCGGTGGGTTGGTTCCTGCCTTGTGCCCTGTTTTGGCTGGGATTGGCTCCAGCAGACCCCCGTGACCCTGTGTTCAGATTTAGCGGGTTGGAAAATGATTGGTTGAAAAGATTAATTATTCTCTCTTGGGTTGAAAATGGTCTCACCCACCCATTTTGTGATACTAAGAATGTGGGGACCAAAGGGACACCCACATTCTTGTGCCAGCATCTGCTAAATGGCATGCAATAATAAGACATTCTTAAGGACCAGAAAACAAGATAGAATTGTCAAACTCCCTCTTCATGCAGGGCTAAACAGTTGTTCATGTCTAGGATTGACACTGCATTATACTTCATCTGTTTCAGGCTGTAATATTGGCTAGGCTCCCTCTTCCCATATCACAATATGTTTAAAAAAAAGACTCAAGAGCGATTTCAAATACTACTACAAGCTATAAACCTTCCCACCTCTGTCCCCAGTCGAGGTCAACCTTTGAATAGACTGCAAGAACATCTTTCAGACAATTCTAAATTGTTCTCCATTTCTTCAGGGCACTCCTGTATTGCATTGGCTTTTATATAAACCATTGTATCAGCTGTCACCTTGCTGGTCTGTAAAATTTAGAGACACTCCTGGCAACATTACATAGAAAGACTCCTTCTTTATCTTTCATGATGGTTTGTTTCCAGTGTCGGGTCTATGTGCCACTACAGCAGGCACCAACAAACATTCAGCCACAAACATCATGTTATGGCATTAGGTTCACCCTTCTGTCCTGGGTATTTCCATTTTTAAGTCTCTTAGACTTTCAAATCTGTTTGCATGATAAACTTTGCTCATTTTTTACATGATAAAGAAAATGTTTAATTTTGATACTCTTGACACTTCTTTCTTCCTATCTTATGTGATTGTGTTTTTCATTCTGGTTTGTAAATTTCGAGTTTGGTTCTTCATTTTGTTCTTGTTTTGCATCTGCAGTTTATGATATAGTCATTTTGATCACATGTGTCTTTAGCTTCATCCTCAATTTCACGACAAGTGGAAGTTTTGCTCATTTGTTATCTTGTGCAAAATGCTCCTAGACTCCTGGCAGCAGGTCCTTCCAGCCAAAGGGCATCTCAAAATCACCTTTGGTCAAAAAAAGAGATAATGCTATGTGTTGTGGTGACTTTTGCTTTGTTTGGCTATTACTTTTTTACTTTCCATTTCAGCTAAGCCTTATGTACTGTAGGTGAAGTGATATTCCTTATTCCAATTCCCATTGTCAAGATCTAGCCAAGGTCTGGCCTGCTCATACCTCTCAAGTGACAGACATTACACCTGAGCCCCACTCTTTATCTGAACAGCATGGAACACACACAATGGATCACAGAGGGTAAATATAATAATTTGCAGTTACCTGCATGGGAGACTCTGCAAAAAAAATCCACAAAAAGTGTAGATTTCCCAAAGATAAGAACTGAGCATGAGATTCAAACCCAGGACTCTGTATCATTGAGGCAAACTACTGTTCTGCAAGCGAATTGGCAGATAAAATGGAGATGCACATGAAAAAACAAAACTAAACAAAACAAAAAAAAAAGACGTAAAGCCAAACGAAACCAAAGCCCAATACAAGATCAAGAGAAGAAGAGGCTCAAAGCTGAAAGTACATACGAGAAAATAGCACAATGAAAAATTTGAATACTTCAGAGGTCTGGCATCTGTAGATTGGATAAGGATTTGTGTTTATAACTGTCCTTTTATTCCGTTGCATCGATTACCCACGAGTCTCGACCTCAGAGGCCACACCCCGAGCAATGCTGTTTCCTGACTTAATGATGGAATTAAACACTAGCTGTCTTTGAGGACCTAAAATCACACCAAATCATGACAGCTACTTTGTCACTGTGGCACCTCTTATTTTATTATTTGAAAAAAACATAAATCCTTACTATACAGATTTTCTAATATAGTGTGCTTATACGTTGTTAGAATTATAAAAAGCAAATAGCATTCAAAAGTAGATTCTATGCCTTACAAAAATCAATGAAGAAATTTCACTTTAAAGTATTTCACTCTAGAGTGTAGCGTCTGCATGCAGGATTAAAATGCCAGTCTCTTCCTACATTCTGCTATTTCTAATTCCCTACACCAATGTCCCAGAACTTGGTAGCATCAAGCAGAAGGAAAAATTAACACCTTCATCCATGCTGTATCAGTTTAAAGTTACTAGTTAATCTATTATACAGAATGTTGTATTTGAAAAAGAAGAAGAGCATCTGCAGTGAAATGTCTAGGAATTATACCCAGGTCCACAGAAGGAGCCGTGCTAGCAGTGCTGGGCAGCATTTGCCCAGAACATAAACAATAAAACAAATTATACCACATGAGAAAACTGAGGAAAAGTGTAAAGTAATGAGAGAAATCAGGAGCTGAGCTTTGCTCCCTTAAGTTTGTACAAAGAAGTAGCTGTTTTATGGCGGTGTTCTGAACAGCAGTATCACACTCCCGGAAATAGTTAAAAAATAAAGCCACCACACATCTGACTGCCTCCTCTCATCTAACTCCTAAGTGCCAATTAAATGGTGTTAAAATGTCTCTGTAAATAACGGACGTTGAACTGCATTTGGAGGGGGCGGGGGGGGGGAGGTCAATTGCATCCCCCATATGCAGATGCGCATGCAAAAAGCCCACTGCTGGAAACCAGCTGGAAATGTATTTTCTTTCTTGCTCTCCATCTTTTCTCTCTTTTTTTCCCTTTCTTCTGAGTATACATCTGGCTTGATTTGCTGGGGTTAGTTCTCAGTGCTCTGGTTCCGTTTTGGCCCTGGGTATTCTGGAGTTCAAAGACAAGAAAAGCTTGTAAAGAAATTATAGCCATATTGTTCAGCCAGCCACAGCAAGCAATATGCACGAAAATAATTAAGAACATATTACAGAAACAGCTCTGTGAAGATAAGGCATTTGCATGCATATTTATTTCTTACTGATAAGAGACACACAAACAAAACGAAATAAGTCAAAGGGTTCCTTGTGCCGCTCTGTTTGAACTTGAGCTTCATGGAAATGTGCAAAGGCAGCTTTTGTATCCAAAATATGCTTACATAAAGGAATAAGACCAGCGACTCCGCCATGCGAACCCTTTCTTCTGTGATCTAAAATCACTCAACCTAAGCAAACAAAACGTTTAGAAGTTTGGAATTCTTCAAACACACTTTTGACATTCAAAACAGGTATCTTCCTCTGAAGGAATCCCATCTGCCCAGCAGATGTAACTAGCAAATAAAAGGGGGTGACATTTTGAGAAGAAAGAAGAGCAGGAGATAATTTAATGACTCATGAACAAAAGGTTCATTTAGCCTGAATGTCAGTTTTGTTGGTTTCTGACCGCCTTCATCTTTCTGAACACAGAATAGTCATGGCCACCAATTGCATATAGGAAATGAATTGCAGTTGCAGGTATTAGGCATTGCCTGGGTGGCCATAAAATTAGGTTTCTTAGCCATTTAAACTTCAACTGTGAACATGAGGAGTATTAGAAAACTTCAATCTCAATTATTTAATATAGCATTTTAAAAAATCTGTATAATTTTTAAACAAAAAATAATTACAATTATTTACTATTTATTAAATGTCAAATTAAATCACAATTAAAGTGTTAGCTAAATATTGAGCTGGCAGTATATTAATGGTGTTATTTTAATATCCTTGATAGCTGAATGCTGTGGTGGGCTGAACTATAACAGAGTCATTCTTGAGGTTTTATACTTATGTTCATTTTTTACTTTAACGTATTGTGCTCATTAGAATTACTTATGAACACTCTGAAGTCACTTATACCCCTACATGTAATATGCCATCCAACTCCTATGCAAGGCACAAAGCTATTTGGGGTACCCCCACTATTTTTGGCCCTCTAAACCCCTCATTTTAGACCATTTTGGACCATATTTTGGGCAGGAAATTATACCCTTATGATAAAGAGTAGACCAATAGGTGTCAGAAGCGAAAATAATCAGAAGGACTTGAAATTGTGCATGCAACATTAAGCAACCCTAGGGGTTCACCCTCTAATCAGATCCGAGGGTCCAAAATATTTTTTGATATTCAGTTCTTTACCGGTGCTCCTAGCCCTCCAAGAGCTATTCCCAGAAGGTTAAAAATGACACATTTCAAAAGCAAGCATGTGGGGTACCATTTTAGACTATTTCAAGGTTGGTGATTTTGGATTTTGATTTTTGATCACTTACTAGGGATCTATCTCTTTATGAGCCTCTATCAGAGAGTGAAAAATGACAAATTTTTTATAACAATAGAGAATATTTTGTCTTAAAACATCAAAATTGATGTACAAGTTGTAATATTTCAAATTTTGATGCAACTATTCTTGTTTATGTACTTCTACTTCAGTTCTTATGAACACTCCCCGAATTGGGGCTATTTACGCTACCGTATATACTCGCTTATAAGTTGGGTCTTGAAACACGAAAAATCAATCATAAAATCAGACCCCAACTTATACGCTCATTCAAAAATACAAAACTTACATTTTTTATTTAATCTTCTTGCTTTGTCCAATCTTGCACCAGTTTCTCAGACACATCGAATTTTGTTGCAGCACTGCAGCTGCCAATTTCTTTTGCCACTTCAACAACGTTTAATTTAAAACCAGCTTCATATTTTCTTCTGATCGAACACTCCATCGTAGATAAGGGATGCTCTTATGATAAAGGTGTATGAGGGTGTGAGATACAAAAAAACACAAAATAGTTAAAATGTCGCTTTGGAATAGTTCGGTATTACAGTGTGGTCACGTAGGCACAATACATAGAAAAAAGGCAGTGTGCTCCGTGGTTACTCTCTTAGATGGTCGTTTGCATATCATAATCTCTTGGACCAATAGCATGAGTTTTCTGCATTCGGCTTATACGAGCGACATTATAAAATACCAGAAATATACAGTAAAATCAAGCCCCAACTTATCTGCAGGAGAACTTAAACACGAGTATATAAAATATGTTAAATTTTGTTTTTATTTTTTTGTCTTCCATTGCACTGAATGATATACTCAGTGCTGTATTCTGCATGTATCAGCACGTGAATTAACTGATCCCACCTTATATGTGTTTGACAGTGGTCTGTCATCCAAAAACTGGCGGGGCTCAGACATGGTTAGGTTCAAGTTGAATTACCTGTTCTGAAGTGCATATGGTACGGCTGTTGGCTATATGCCTCCTGTAGGCATTGTTATAGGTTTGTGACGCAAGTCATGAAATTAACTATATAAAATGAGTACATGAAAGAATATTATATTACATGGCTGTCTGTATCTGTGAAACAGTCTTGTTTTCCATTAAATAAAGCTACCCACTGCTTCTCTGATGCAGTCATTTATCTCTGTTTGAAGTTCTCCATATGCAAATGTTAAAAAGCCTACTAATTAATACTGAGAGAAAATGTCTACTTTTTGCACTCCTTCATTTTTCTATTTTTAAACAGCAGAAATTGCTCTGGTTTTCTGGTAAAGCAAAAGAGTCTTGCATCTACACACAGCCACAGACACCATCACACTAGGATTCAATCCTTCACCACATCTCCTTATAGTTCAGCTGTAGAATTGCTTGGCTAGTGGCTAGAGTGAACAGCATGCCCTTGCCTGACATTTGCAGTGTTTTGATGCATGAAAACGTTTTGATTTCTTTCCAGCTTCATTATGTAGGCAGTAATCAATCTTTAATTAACATGTGTCAATCAAATGAATGAAAGAGTCACAATGTGATGCTGATTATACAATGTACGGCACCAGCATGCCACCCTTCTCCACTCACTCAATAATCTCAACTTGTTTTCTGAATAATAATTCTGAAACTAATTTATACTAAAGTACTAATGCAAATCTCGAATCCAATCAATAAATACCTAACAACACTGAAGAGGGGAGGAATGAGAGGCAGCAGTTGAGTGTCTCAGCTCTACATCCAGTAGACGATTGTGAAAATTCTAAGAAGCAACGTGGAACACAACAACTTTCCTAATTGGGCCAACAGTGGCTGAAGTGTTTACCAATACTATGCATCAATAACTTTGGTGGCATCTTTTAAAAGAAGGCCTTGAAGATCCTATGCCTAAATATTTTAGTGTGCATGTCTGACTTTTCGCTTTGTGATCAGCATCAATAGTCTGTAAATAATTCAATAAATTGTGATCAACTTGATGATATTTTGGACAATCTTGATCAGGGGTTCTTAACCTGAGGTTGATAGGCTGGGTTTCAGGGGCTCCATGATAAAAAATAACTTTTATATTCACTGTACAGCCCGGTACTGTTGATTTTTCTCATGTGAACTTTCTCATCGTGATTTTTCTCACGCGTTAGTCTCTTTGTGAATCAGGGTGTTCAGCACTTGTTTCTATCAAAACTAAAAGTCAAAATAGATTGGATGTCATAGATGATATGTGTGTCACCTTGTCGAAAACCACTCCACAGTTTCATATTCTTATTCAAGGCAAACAAGAACAACCTTCTCATTGAAATAAAGTAGATAATGAGAGAGTAGATGTAGTAGTAGTAGTAGTAGTAGTAGTAATAGTAGTGGAAAACGTAATAGTAGAAGATCTGTTTTAATTTGCACAAGAGGATTGTATTTCATAATTATAATGAGGGGCCATTACTTTTTGCATAAAAAAGGAGTGTTTTTTACATTGTTTACTTTAAAGTTTAATAATACTTTGTGTATGTCATATATGTACATTATAAAGTACATTATATTCATTGCATGCAAAGTTGTGTTTATGTGAATATTTCTGGGAAAGGGGGTCCATAGCTTTCATCAGATTCTTAAAGGAGTCCTGACTCAAAAAACGTTAAGAATCACTGATCTAGGTGAATAGTATGAATGAGCTTGTTGGGCTCAATGGCCTGTTCTTGTCACAGTTCTAATGTTCTAATGACTCTGCTAAAGCATTGACCACCCATCAAATTTCCAAGAGTTAGGCATACCATTTCAAGGCGTACCAGGGTCAATCAGCTTCTCCTGTATTAAGTAAGTGCATCGACCCTAACAATCACTGGGCAAGAGTGGTGTTCATGGTCAAGCTTCAAATATAAAGTCACCACTCTCACAAACACCTTTGTGTTGTGCCTTGGGTTTTCCACACATCACATGTGGAACACTGCTGGAAGAAGGTTCTGAGCATAGATGTAGTGAAAGTCAAAAAAGTTGACATAATTGAAAATCTTTTGATTCGGCTTATAACAAAACTTTACATTGAATTAAAAGAACCTCATTCAAAGCGCAACTGATGAAGGTGATGTGAAGATCCAACAATTTGAAAGTTGTAAGGCCTCACATTTAGAAGAGTTGTATACACTTTATCGTTTCTTTTTTTTTTCTTTTTTTAAATTTTGTACTATTTGGTTGGAAATCTTACATTGTTCATATTACATACTTTCATAAGTTTTACTCTTTACATATTTGACTCTGCATTTTGTAAAATAATTTTTAATGAATATGTATTGTTTTGTAGAGTGTTGTGTCTCTTGTTCAAAGCTGTTTCACATTTAGGTGTGGGTGTGTCTTTTTTGCTCTCTAGGATCTGTTTTATTTTAAGTAGTCACTCATATCTTACATGTTTGAGTAGATCAAAGCAAATTTTTACAAATTTGATCACAAATGTTTCATATTTAGTTCATTCTTTACAGGACAAAGAGGGCTGTAAGTATTTCTATAGCAGGAACTCCCACTGTTAAATGTCTTTTTGAATCAGTACCACGTTTTGAGCATAGGAATATTTCCTTATTTTATTTTTATTTGTTCATTTTGGTTGATTGCAAAACTGATAAAATATTTTTCCTGTAAGTTTGATAATTGTAAGCACTGGGAGTTAAAATCCTAAATATGCTCTAGGGGTTAAAAAAAGAGTTTTTGTGGATTGACTGCATGATTTTGATTTTTGAATTTAGGGTAAAAGGCAGAATTTATGCTTAGAAAAAGAAAGAAATAATTGAAAATCATAATAGCACTTGCTTTTAAATACAAAATTTAAAGTCAAAGGGCTGTGTTCTAGTTGATTCTCTGTACCGGGCGCTAATATTATGTTTACCTTAAACTAGATTATATTTTAGGTAGACAAGACCAGAGACAAAAAGTTGTTGGTTGCATGATAGGTTGTTCTTAGCCTCTTGGAGAACTTGCCACAGTTCTACTGCTGACTTTGGCTGTCTTATTTGTTTTTGTTTCTGCAAGTAATCTCATCTTTCCTCAATGATGTTGCGTTCAGGGCACTATGGGGGCATACCATCTGTTGCTGGATTTGCAGTTGTTCTTTACGCCGCAGATCATTTTTTTTTATTATTTTGGCTCTGTGTTTGGGGTTATTGTTATGCACCATCCAGATGCTATTGAATGCTGGATAAGAATCTTCCTGTACTTTTCAGAAGTGAGGGGGCCATCAACTACCAACTCTGTTTGATGAAATGTAGCCCTAGACCTGCAGGGAACCTCCACTATGCTTCACTGTTGCCTGCAGACATGCATCCATGTACTGTTATTCATGGCTTTGGTGGTCAAACTGCCTTCTGCTACAGCCAAAAATCTCAAATGTTAACTCTTCAGTCTGGAGCACATGCTACCATTTTCTGTACCCCAGCCCTTGTGTTTTCATGCATAGGTAAATTGTTTGGTTTTATATCCTGCCTTAGGGGAATGGCAGTCACAATTCTTCCATGAAAGAGTTTTTAGTGATAACAATCTCAGCCACTTCAAAAACAAAATCAGCAATAAATGTATGTATTTTAATTAAATGTATGGCTTAAGTATATGACAGTAAACACAAGAAACACTCATGCTTCTTTTGAATATATGGAGGTCAGTTTATTACTGAAGTCATTAAGTACTGTTAGTGTAACTTTTCAAATTTGGTTCCATTTCATCTGGATCCATGAAGTTGTAAATGCACCAGACAGCCAATGGATTCAAGAAGTATTCATATCATCTCTCTGTTTGTCTGTCTGGCTCGGAAGTACGAGGCTACAGCATGAAGCTCAAAGAGCCGGCAAAGCAACCCCAAGTTAACGAGTCAAAAGAAGAAAGAAGTACAAGGCTACAACATGAAGCTGAAAGAAAGCGACTCCATCGACAAAGTGACTTGCTGCTAGACCGGGGTTGGACGAGGTCGGACGGGGGATTGGGGGTTAGCACGTCTGCAAAACGAAACCGTTGACTCTGCATTTCAAATTTTTTTTCTCACGATTTCAGTAGTTTCTAGGAGTCGGCCCTTTTAGAGCACAGGCTTGCACAGCTAGTATATACAGGTATAAAGCGATAAGACATGCATCCATCTGCTATCCATGCCCTTATCCAGGTGTTATGTCATCCTGTGTCCAAAAGAGGGCAGGAATATCCGATGAACAAAGGCAAGTGACCAGCAGAAGTAAGTAAATGATGCAATGTATGTCCGCGCATCCCCACAGCACATCGTCCACAATGGGGCTTGAATGTCTGATGAAGAAAAGCAATAAGAAGCACAAAGAAAGAGGGATTTAAGGAGTAGAATGTCTGATGAAAAAAGGTAAAAAGATATATAAAGAAAGAGGGATGTAGGGAATATCCAGTGAACAGAATTTGCTTGACACGATTGAAAGATACTTACAATTGTAGCATGAAGCCAGTTTTAACAAATGAGTGTTTCACTATGCTAGTTACTTTATATTCTGATAGCATTGGAGGACATTGCAGGTTTTTCAAAGTTTCTCACAAACTCAAGGAATAATCACTGAATTATCATTTAAGTTGTTTTTTTTTATCTTGAGAGTGGCATCCTGTCCAAGTTTGCTCACTACCTTGGTCTTAATGACCCTTGAGTTGAAATAAACAGTTCAGTATATCTTAACTAGCATTTTAAAATTCCCATTGATTTCTTTTGAAGTTTACTGTGAAAGGCTTTGATTGAGTAATGCATTGTGTTATCCATAGAAAACTATGAATTTGTAGGTACAGGCCAATAATTAAGTGTTCATATTAAAATATAGCTACATAGATTAAATAGTCATGAAAGGACAGATAAAAGAACAGCAGCATTACTCAACAGTCCTTTTAATAGCATTCCAAAATTAAACATTAATATGTAAAAGTACACACCATCTCCATCCTTAGAATACTGGTTACTTTTTTAATCAAGCATCCACCTTTGAATTATAACTTCATTTGATGAAGATACAAGCAGACAGGGCATTAAGTATTTATCATCAGAAACCCCACCAGTCTACAAAGTCTGAGATGCATGTTTTATCCCTGACTGTAGGGAAAAATTATATAAGATAAAAAAGAAATAGCCTGTGTCACACACATGCGCGTGGGAGGCAGCTAAAGGGCTTGAGTGAAGGCGGTTCTGAGGCATGCTGGGATGTGGCAGAGTGCACTGACTCTTTTTCTCCCTTTCCTGTAGGCCATTCCCGGGAGATTCCACCTGGCTCTCTTGACGTCACTTCCGGGACTGAGCCAATGGAAGTAGACCTTACCGGCTCCGGCCCCTGTGATGTCACATCCGGGCTCGAACCAATGATTGACGAACATGGGCCCGATCCTTATGACCTCACTTCCTGTCTTCCCCTTTAAGAGCCTACCCTTTTCCCCTTTTACCTCAGTCTTGTTCTGGACTCAGTTGTATGCACTTCAGTGCTGATTATTGGAAAAACGACTTTTGCAGCCAGGATACCATATTATACAGGTGGCTGCCCCAAACCTTTATCTGTTTATGTCTCGTTTTTGTGACACCTGTATTTTACGTAATGCATGTTTCTGATAACAGGCAGACAGTGTGGTGTAGTGTTTAAGGCTTTAGACCCTGAGGTTGTGAGTTCAAATCCCGTGACAGACACTGCGCCACTATAAGCAAGTCATTTCATCCGCCTGTTCCCTAATTGGAAAAACAAAAGAAACGTATCCAATTGTATGTGAAATGTTGTGAGTCACCGTGGAGAAAGGTGTCAGTCAAATAATTCATAAGAAAAGTTATGACACATTAAAAAATAAATATGATTGGCCAGGCTATGTATGCCTGATGTTTAAACAATTAAAATGTTAATAATAATATTTGAACTAAGCATATCAAATGGTTTGTTTATAAATGGTTGTAACTTATCCTAAATATTCTAAAACATTGCTAGCATGGTGGGGCAGTAGTGAGGAGTCCCGGGTTCAAATCCTGGCTGCTTTTCTTCTAAAAGACATGCATTTGAGCGATGTATCATTAAAGGAGTGTGTATGAGTTGCGCGTAAAGTTCATTTATACCCTGTGCAGACTTGGTTACTGTGAGAATAGGCGTCAGGCCCTGTAACCCTCAACCGGATTAAGCAGGTTTGACGATGAATGGGTGTGTAAATGCTTATTTTAAAATTTTAAAAGTCTACAAGGCCAAATTAGTTACTCCAAAAATTTATTTTATAGCATTATCCATTTATCTATGAACGTATCAATCTATCTATAAATGATGCATACAATTATAATTAATTTTATAATCATATTATTTAATTTATATTTACATATTATACTATAACATAATATAATAGTATATATATGTATTATTTAATTTATATTTTATATCAATTAATTAATGAAAGAATATTTAACAATATAGAATCATTCAGAGCAGCATCCTTTTTACACTATTTTGTAGAAGGTTGCTAGAGATCTTGGTAGGAATATAGGCCAAACAAACCAACTTTAAGCTCATATTTATGGACAGCTCTTCCTTTTCACAAGTTCAGAGTCATAGTCCAGTTCTTCACATACACAGTATGTCTCACATTTGGAGTGCAAGCAGGTGAAGTGACTTACTCAGGCCACACACTGGAGTGAGCAACATGGACTGAACTTTTAATCTCTGGTTAGGAAAGTCTTAACAGCGAAACAAAAATCACGAGAGCAGTCCAATCATCCATTTTGTTAACTGACTTTTTATATTACATGACTGCAGGAAACCAGGTCCTAGTTGGGGAGCAACCTGGCTGGGCAGTAGCCATGTGTGAAGGGAACACCAGTTCATTGCAATGCACACTTCCAAAGCAGGCTTGTTACCTTAATATGCAGGGGTCCAGCATCAGGAATGTGTGTCTTAACAGAACATCTTTCCATTTATTACTTTAACTTTTGAGATACAATAGGTTATATTTCTTTTCTTTTTCCAATTGGAGTATACAGTAGGTGGGTGAAGTGACTTGCTCAGGTCACACACTGTCAGGATTTGAACCCGTGACCTCGGGGCTTGAAGTCTAAAGCCTTAACCACTGCGCCACATTCATACACACATTCAGGGACAATGTGGAGTCTGACTGACCCAATGCACAATACTTTAGGATGGGGAAAGAGAAACTTAGCAATGTGGCCCACACAGCAAACTTAACTTGAATGAAACCAACATGAAGCATTTGTATGGAATGTAGGGTTTAAAAAAATGAAGACAATCTATTGATTGGATTGCTGAGCAACTCAAATATTTATTTTCTTTGGTGCTATTCATGGCAGAGACAACAGTAACATTGTACAAACATACAATCATGAGAATTCAGAGATAAGCAGGGTACTATACACTGAAGGTAAAGCATTTCACTCAGAGATGCAATTAAAGAAGTCCATATTTACAAAAATAGCATTAAAGGAGAAATTCAACTTTCCCTAGAAATACCACTGAGGATGGCCATGACCTGTTGCAGCAGGTATCTGGTGAACATGCTGAAAAGATATTTTGGTTGGTTAATAGCAGGAACTGAAAGGCAAGTAAAACAAAATTCCATTTCTTAGTGCTGACACTTCAAATAAAAAGTGGTGGGGGGTGGACAAAGTAAATAAAGACAAGGTAATTGCCTAATTCTACATTAAGTGTTAAACACAGCCAAACGGAGGTGCTTTTCATTCTTGGGTTTTTTGTTTGTTTTGTACATTTTATTACACATATCCTGCCCCTCCTTGTGGGCATTTCAGTTACCATGGCAACTGGTGCTTCACCTTCTGTATGCAGAGATGACCCCCTGCTATAAAAAAGTTGATAACCTTTGCTCTGCAGGACATTTCCCACTTTATTGTTCCTCTTTCTATAGCCTCTAGGGAGGGTATTGTTTGAAGGGCAGCAACCCTGCAGTTGACCCTTGATTATCACAGCTAATCCAAGGCACCACCTGACTTGTAAGACAAATGGTAACAGGTCACCAGAGGAAAGAGAACAAGAAAGAGAATGCCATGGCTGCTTCAGCGAGAGAGAGAGAGAGAGAGAGAGAGAGAGAGAGAGAGAGAGAGAGAGTGCACCAAATGTTGGGCACAAATGGCCGTGAAACGTGTAAAGCAGCAATAGGACGGCTTTTATGACATACATTCTGGACATCGGTCATGCAGCAAATTTCAATTCAATCTTTGGAAGAACTTGTGTATTATCATGATCATTTTAAACAATTATTATTTACTGGATATTGTGTTATTTAGCAAGGATCCACTCAGGTGCAAATGTCAGCCATTGCTTTTTAAGTAATAGCTTTTCCTATGAAATGAACACATACTGTATATTATAATTATAAATCTGTTTCTATTGTAAGCATGTTATCTTAAATCAATGTGTATATGCTTTTGTGCATAGATAGATAGATAGACAGATAGATAGATAGATAGATAGATAATACATTTTATTTATATAGCGCCTTTCCCCTGCTCAAGGCACTTCACAGAGTTTAGGAAGAATGGCAGGGTATACAGTATATAGCATTGTAGATAGATAGATAGATAGATAGATAGATAGATAGATAGATAGATAG
>JANRMT010062833.1:23222446-23237434 GCA_026402145.1 Polypterus bichir lapradei | reverse complement strand
TAGATAGATAGATAGATAGATAGATAGATAGATAGATAGATAGATAGATAGATAATGTGCACTTTCTTCATCACCTTGATTTGTATTACTATGCTCAGAAATTATGAACATGAATGGATATTGCAAGCTTTTTAACATTGTTTTCTGTGTTTCTTGAAAATGACAGTTTCATTTTATATTCACTTCTTTGAGTCTGTCAAAAGGTAGCACACTACATAAAAACAGTGAATAAACATTATCATCAGCTGTAATAGTTGCCAAATAATAATTATTATCATCACAAAGGAAAGTGTAACAAACATACATTAGTGCTTAATTCCAAACTGCATGATACATTAGAACAATTTTGATGAGAACAGGCCATTCAAACCAACAACATTCAGTAGTTCTAGCCACCTGAACATGTCATGTCTCTACACCATCTTTAAACATATTAATTATAGATACTGTATGAAGCAGAAAATCTTTGATAAAACAAACCACAGGCATAGTGGTAGCACTGCTGCCTCTCAGCGAGAAAACCTGGGTTTGCTCCCCGTGTGGAGTTTGCCTGTTCTCCCCATGACTGCATGGGTTTACTGCAGGTGCTTCTGCTTCCTTTTTGCATGCTGGATGAATTGATGATGGTAAAGTGGCCTTAGTGTGTTTTTTCACCCTATTAGGAACTGGTGCCTTGCCCAGGGTTTCTTTCTGCCTTGTGCCCTATGCTAGGTGGGATTGATTCAGCACCACCCGTGAACATGGCCTTCATTAAGTGGGTTGGAAAATGTTATTCCATTTATGTCCACATAGCTAATCAATGCTTACTCACAAAACGTGCACAAAAGAAACCTCCATCTTTGCATTTACAGACTATAGGAGATACAACAATCTGACTGATAAGTTTCATATGGATGCCCTTTGAAGTGATAACAACCAGTGTAAAAATTCTGGTTTAATTTTGATTCTTGAATCTACTGAGTGTGACATTACCTCACATTACCCATATCTCAAGCACTTTTTGCAAGCTAACTGGAGGTAGATTCCATCTTTGAATACATTTGTCGAGGTCATCTCAAAAATGCTTTATTGTTGACTTCGAATTCAAATTGAGGGAGCTGTTAGTCAGTTCAGTCAGTCATCGTCTAACCCGTTATATCCTAACTACAGGGTCACAGGGGTCTGCTGCAGCCAATTCCAGCCAACACAGAGCGCAAGGCAGGAACAAATCCCGGGAAGGGCACCAGCCCACCGCAATTGAGGGAGCTGGTCAGACTTAATGACTTCAATTGCAAGATCTAGCTGCTTTGAGTACGTTGGATTACACAACTAAGTACCACTGAAGTTGATGGATAGCAATGATTGCCTTGTAACTTACCATGTAATCTCACTGCATTATGACAGCCAATTACAACACACTGGTAGCTGTAAGGGTGTTTTCAATGTACTTGAATGACGTATTCACCCCCAGTCTAGGTCCGTCTTTTTCCTTTTTCCATTTCTCATCCTGTTGCATTACAACTAACATCTCTTTTGCCTCTTCTCTCCTTCTGTTAATAAAATTATTAAAAATATTTTTTCTTTATATAGTGCTTTTCTGTTCCCATATTCCAAAGCACAAATTTTAACTTGTGGCCATGCTGCATAAATTGTACTTTCATCTGAGAACTTATTGATTGTAAATTGATTGATTGTAAATTCTTGCACATGCAGAAACAGTTTTGTCACCCAGGGTGGTTTTTGAGTTTACCGGCCCCCCTTACAAAATTAAAGGCAATGTATTATAAAAAGATATTTATCTACATTTTTAATTATTAATTACAATCGAGGTATTTCAATAATGCCCCTTTATTTTTTAAATACTTCTTCTCTTGCCCTTTTCTTCTTTTTAAAAGCAGTGCTGCTGTCTTCTGTTTGCTTCTTTTTGAGATTGATAGAATAATAAAATATTAACAATGAGACTGAAAGGTTTGTCCCTTTTGGTCAAAGTAAGTCGGCACACTGGTCAAGATTCACATTTGTAAAATATAACTTTGCAACATATGTATATGTAACATTATATTTAAACATTAAAAATGGTGTAATTTTGACATAGTTAACAAAGAATAGATTGCCAACGGCCTATCAAACAAAACTGTCAAAAATGTCTAAAAAGACTGGGGCTAAACTTTATTAAAAAGTGCCACCCAGGGCGGACTGCCCCCTCTGCCACCCATAGCTAAGAAAGTTCACAGGAACCTAGACCGTGACTTACTGTATGACAGAATCAAACCTTTTTGGTTTTTGTTGCAGCTCGCTGCAGACTACCATTACTGATTCTCTGGAGCTCTCACACTACACAACTTGGTATGACTCACCAAGAGCAGTGGAAGACCAGAATGGAACCATGGATTCATGGGGTTTTTATTATATCCATCTAAAGTTCTTCTCAGTCCTTTAGTGTTTTTATTATTATTATTTCCACTTCTTTGGATTTCACAGCTTTATTGTTAGTATTATTATTATTATTATTATTATTATTATTATTATTATTATTATTAACCCAGCTACAGGGGATGTAAAAACCAGTGCGTTTCTTTGTGCCAGTCCCAAGCCCGGATAAATGTGGAGGGTTACGTCAGGAAGGGCATCCGGAGTAAAATTTTGCCAAATCAATATGAGGACAACAATACAAACTTCCATACCGGATCAGTCGAGCCCCGGGTTAACAACGACTGCCACCAGTACTATTAGTCAACAGGGTGCTGGTGGAAATTGGGCTACTGTTGGCTGAAGAAGAAGTAGAAGATGGGGGAGACGTGTCTGGAGGCAGGAGGGCAGGAGGAGAGGACTAAGGTAAAGAGAGTGGAACTGAGGGTAGGAACTTTGAATGTTGGTAGTATGACTGGTAAGGGGAGAGAGTTAGCCAATATGATGGAGAGAAGAAAGGTTGATATATTGTGCGTGGAAAAGACTAAATGGAAGGGGAGTAAGGCCAGGTGGATCAGAGGTGGATTCAAATTGTTCTATCATGGTGTGGATGGGAGAGAAATGGAGTAGGGATTATTCTGAAGGAATAATATGTCAAGAGTGTTATGAAGCTGGAAATTAGAGATGTGATGATGAATGTTGTTTGGAGTGGTGATTTGAGCGGATTTCAAGGTCAGAGGATAGTGGATTTTGCCAAAAGGATGGACATGGCTGTGGTGAATATGTATTTTAAGAAGAGGAAGGAATTACCAGACAGTTGGGAAACTACAGCAGATGTAGTAAGGGTGACAGTAAGAAGGGTGCTTGGCGTGACATCTGGGCAGATGAAGGAGGAAAAGGAAACCAGTTGGTGGAATGAGGAAGTACAGGAGAGTATACAGAGGAAGAGGATGGCAAAGAAGAAGTGGGATAGTCAGAGAGATGCAGAAAGTAGACAAAAGTACAAGGAGATAAGGCACAAGGTGAAGAGAGAGGTGGCGAAGGCTAAAGAAAAAGCATATGATGAGTTGTATGAAAGGTTGGACACTAAGGAGGGAGAAAAGGACCTGTACCGATTGGCTAGACAGATCGACCGAGCTGGGAAAGATGTGCAGCAGGTTATGGTAATAAAGGATAAAGACAGAAACATACTCACAAGCGAGGAGAGTGTGTTGAGGAGATGGAAAGAGTACTTTGAGAGGCTTATGAATGAAGAGAACGAGAGAGAGAAGAGGTTGGATGATGTGGAGATAGTGAATCAGGAATTGCAATGGATTAACAAGGAGGAATTAAGGACAGCTATGAAGAGGATGAAAAAAGGAAAAGCCGTTGGTTCAGATGACATACCTGTGGAAGCATGGAGGTGTTTAGGAGAGATGGCAGTGGAGTTTTTAACCAGATTGTTTAACAGAATCTTGGAAAGTGAGAGGATGCCTGAGGAGTGGAAAAGAAGTGTATAGGTGCCGATATTTAAGAATAAGGGGGATGTGCAGGACTGTAATAACTACAAGGGGATAAAATTGATAAGCCACAGCATGAAGTTATGAGAAAAAATAGTGGAAGCTAGGTTAACAAGTGAGGTGATGATTAATGAGTAGCAGTATGGTTTCATGCCAAGAAAGAACACCAAATTTGCGATGTTTGCTCTGAGGGTGTTGATTGAGAAGTATAGAGAAGGCCAGAAGGAGCTGCATTGCATATTATGGACCTGGAGAAAGCATATGACAGGGTGCCTCAAGAGGAGCTGTGGTATTGTATGAAGTCAGGAGTGGCAGAGAAGCATGTAAGAGTTGTACAGGATATGTACGAGGGAAGTGTGACTGAGGTGAGGTCTGTGGTAGGAGTGACGCATGCATTCAAGGTGGAGGTGGTATTACATCAGGGATCGGCTCTGAGCCCTTTCTTATTTGCAATGGTGATGGCCAGGTTGACAGACGAGATTAGACAGGAGTCCCCGTGGACTATGATGTTTGCTGATGACATTGTGATCTGTAGCGATAGTAGGGAGCAGGTTGAGGAGACCCTGGAGAGGTGGAGATATGCTCTAGAGAGGAGAGGAATGAAGATTAGTAGAAACAAGACAGAATACATGTGTGTAAATGAGAGGGAGGTGAGTGGAATGGTGAGGGTGCAAGGAGTAGAGTTGGCGAAGGTGGATGAGTTTAAATACTTGGGATCAACAGTACAGAGTAATGGGGATTGTGGAAGCGAGCTGAAAAAGAGCGTGCAGGCAGGGTGGAATGAGTGGAGAAAAGTGTCAGGAGTGATTTGTGACAGACGGGTATCAGCAAGAGTGAAAGGGAAGGTCTACAGGATGGTAGTGAGACCAGCTATATTATATGGGTTGAAGACGGTGGCGCTGACCAGAAAGCAAGAGACAGAGCTGGAGGTGGCAGAGTTAAAGATGGTAAGATTTGCATTGGGTGTGACAAGGATGGACAGGATTAGAAATGAGTACATTAGAGGTCAGCTCAGGTTGGACGGTTGAGAGACAGTCAGGAAAAGGAGATTGTGTTAGTTTGGACATGTGCAGAGGAGAGATGCTGAGTATATTGGAAGAAGGATGCTAAGGACAGAGCTGCCATCCAAGAGAAAAAGAGGAAGGCCTAAGAGAAGGTTTATGGATGTGGTGAGAGAGGACATGCAGATGATGGATGTAACAGAACAAGACAGAAAGATATGGAAGAAGATGATCCCCTGTGGCGACCCCTAATGGGAGCAGCCGAAAGAAGAAGAAGATTATTATTATTATTATTATTAATTAACCATTAGATGGACTAGCAACCTGTCCAGGGATTCACAATATGCTTGTTGGGATTCGTTTTATCCCCCAGCAGACCAGCTCAGAATAAAGCGGGCTTAGAAGATGATATGGTATGGCATAGTATTGTTATTATTATGTTTTCTGTTTCTTTAACACACTGTAGCTGCACCACCTTGTGTTTCAAATGACAGGAAAAGAGCTTGATTCGGGTGTCGGGTACTATACTTATGACTAGGACTAGCATCCTCACATGCCTCGTTTGACATCATTGTTTTACTCAGTTTTTAAATGGCTGATTGCAGGTCCTCTGCAGCTCTATACAAGTCATGTCAGCTTCTTTATGCTGTTTTCTACAAGTTGGTTCCCAATTATATGACTGTTGTTGGCCCGTGTTCGATGACCTCATAGGCTTATGGGGTTTATAGAGCCATTATTGACACAGGCTCACTGTGATTAGAAAGAGCAGGCATTTCTACTAACGTGGATAAGCACTGTACCACACTCAGAATGGATTGGTTAGTTGCTAGAGCTAATCAGTTGTTTGGTAGTAGACTTGTAATTTTTTAAGTAGATGCTGGATGTCAATTATTATGCTTATTTAATGATTTAATCTGTTATTCTTCAGGATTTGACAAAAAGCATTTGCAGACTCGTATGAGCCAAATTAGATACAAGTTCAGTTTTGAGATATTTTCATGCTCCATTTTGAATTGGCCACATGACACAGTAAGCAGCAATGAATTCTGTCACTACAAGCTTGTCTCAGAGCGGCCCCTCACAAGTCACTCTGTTAGCCAGTTTTGTTTGGAATGAATGTCTAAATCTGAAACTCTAGCCCGCTTTTATGACCAGGCCTTTCTGAATTTCTTGATGATGGGTGAAATACCAATGAAGCCATGTTTATCTATGGGGGCTTTGCCAGAAAATATTTAAATGTACTGTTAATATTAAGAGAATGAATATTTTTTTTATTATTCTTTTTTATCTATAATATGGATCACACACTTTCATTCTTTTTAAATACACAGTTTGATGTTTTGCATTGTGATGTGATCTTTGCTTCCAAAGGGCTATTTCTTAATATCTTAGTCACTTATCACTTAAGGTCCTGGAAAGAAAGCATAAATTAATCTCTTAAAGGCTGCTTCCTAATCTGTGAATTTTTTTATTATTACTTAAACATTGCCGAGTCATGGTAATAGCTAAACAACGCTTCACAGAGGCAAATCAACTATTCTGTTTATTACCACAGTTTCACTCATGGTAGCTGTGAGAAGAGGTTTATGGGAAGATTTTATTTTGAGCAGCCCTCAACATTGTCTTACAAGATACTAGGAACTGTGCTGAACAGTCTTAAATGCAAAAATTTACAATCTTCTTCATGGAAAGTGCCTATAGCTCCATTCAAATATGAGCTCTTATTGTGCCTGTGTGCCACCTGTGACGCCAAGGGGCAGAAGGTCAAAGCAAAGTTATTGCCTCTGGCTTTGAACAAACTCAAATCCATTGACTCGTCCTTTTTTTAGCATGACCCGGCTAAATGTGCCTTGAAGAAAAACGTATAAATATGTGTGCTTTTTTATCAATCCATCATCTATCCGTGTCCTATACAGCAATAAAAAATAATATACAGTAAATTACAGATATCAACAATGAAGGCAGGATTATTTAAACCATTATGTGTTGCTTCTATACTGAGAAGTGGTGTAAATGTTTCTATTAAAATACTAATTAAACATGGAAAGTTATATGTTGTTTAATATTTAAATCTAGGCATTACTGTGATTTGTACCAGCTTAGGTTCAGCTGCAAATCCATTAGCCGTTTGTGCTCAAATGGGGTTTCTCTGGTTTATCTGGTTACTCATGTACTCCAACTTCCAAAAGAGTAGTGAGGTCTCTAATTTGATCTCTTCTGACGGAGTGTGATATGTGCAGGTGTTTGTTTCAATGGTGTGATCAAAAGGTATCCCATCCAGTGTTTATTCTTTCTTTGAACTTATGCTGCTTATGCTCATTGCAAATCCATGATTGAAAAGCATTTGTAGAACGTGAGTTTATGAACTAAATGGTCATCGAACAGACTTGCTTATCTTTTGAATATATTTTCATAGTCCTAACAATATGGGGAATTTTAAATTAATCCTGTACATTAAAGGGGTGATTTATAACTGTTTCTGGTACTATCAGGGCCGGACTTTCCTATAGGCTAACTAGGCTTCAGCCTTGGGCCTCAAGATCAAGAGGGGCCTACATTCAAATTGTTAGCAATTTGAACAAAACTTAAAAATGGTAGGTGAAAGGGCCTCATAAGTGGAATAGCCTAGGGCCTCTTTTCATCTAAATCCGGCCCTGGGTACTATATACAGTATTGTATTGACATTCAACAGTAAGGGACCTATTGTCAAGTTTTATGACAATTCCGGTGTTTACCAAGAAAAACTGAAAAATAGAATGCAGTCTTTCTAAACAGCCTATATTAGTCACTTTTTGATATGCAGCCTAATCAAGGTCTTTATTTCATCATAATAAAACACATAAAGTATGACAAAAGTGGTTATTAATCAATTTCTGCAATACATGTGATGAACATAACACTGTAAATCCACTTAATCCCATTCAGGGACATTGGGAGGCTAGGGATAATCTTGGTAGTGGGGGTGATGAGCAAAAAGCAGCTTTAGACAGAGTGCCAGTCCATCTCAAAATCAACCCATCCAGCATGTCTTCGGGGATGTGTAAGAAAATGTTAAGAAAGAAAACTGCTACATGGGGTATGCAGTTGAGAAGCTGGATCTATGAGACAGCAGTGTTATCTTCCTCCCCCAAATACAAGACAGAGTGTGGTCTCAAAATGTGCATGACAGGTCAGTATACCCGCCATTGTACTGAAGGGGGATCTGTTAGTAAACAGAAGATCAGCTTGTTTATTACCAACTTGTTAGACTTTAAATTCTTCAGAATTAGTTTACAGAGGCCTAATTCTATTTAGAAAAGTATAATCAAGCATAATCAATCACTAACAAGTAATCAAGTATAATATAATCCCTAACCCTAACCCTAATCATTGGTGTTCTGTGGCTCATTTAGAGCACCTGCACTCATAATGGGTATAAAATGTCTGAGCAGAAAAGATCAGAAAAAGAGAGAAAACCAGAAGAAGAAAATCAAACAAGAAATAAAAAAAAGGCAAAATTTGTCAGGCAAGACAAGGGTGCAAAGAAATAATTTGTTTATGCACCTGGATAACACTTTAGATTTCACAACTTTGAATTTCGCATGTATATTTCCAAGCAGTGCATAACATAAACTTATGCAACATGTAGAAATTATTAGAGTGATTAGATAATTAGTAATAAACACATACCAAAAACTCAATTATGGGTAACCCAAGTAAAGAATACAGATTTTGTATGTGGTTTTGATTATAGCCACATTATTGCATTCATTCTTGTACTATATTTCATTATGCAAGCTTTGGGCCATTTCCTCCATCTTTATTGCTCTGCAAACTTTGGATATTTTTGGCATTTGTTTACCGTTGCCAGTTTGGCCAAGAATATGTAACTTGGTTTACAGCAACCTCGAAAGCAAAAGTTAATGTTCTTGATGCAGAAAAAGAAGGAGAACTAATTCCCAATGAAGGTAAACTGTTTTCCGTATGAGGAAGTATTTTCTACTTAAATATGTTATTATATTCAATAAGGAGTTATGGAAACATCCAACAAGCATTTAAGCATACAAGTTACACATATACATTGAAGCAAGTATGCATATGTTATTTATCCATTTTCTCATTGTTTTTTTGTTTCTTACAGTCACAAGCACTGTGTATCCATCCAACATAAAGATTTTTTTCCATGAATATGCTGTTATGGCTAGTGTTCAATTATAAAAAGAATTTTAATGGGCCAATTACTTCTCTTTCAAAATGGTCAGGGGTAACTTTGGATTTTAATTATACTATATGTGCAAATTTTAGGTCTCATTGAAGTAGGGCTTAATATTTCACTCAGGTATTCATACTACTGTAAAAGACCAATGAATCCAAGGTTATTGCCTAGTAAAATCAAATAATGCCTTTGTTTTGACAAGCTCTTTTGCTAACAGCTTTGAACATGCAACATTGTAGAAACAGATGAATATGCAGTATTAGTGCTTTATGAGTGCTTATGGAAGAAGATGATCCGCTGTGGCAACCCCTAATGGGAGCAGTCGGAAAAAGAAGAAGAAGAAGAAGTGCTTTATGAGTGCTGATATGACCAAAAAAATCTTCTTAAGGTCATGTTATGCCCAAGTGAAAAACTGATTTATTACACTGCTCTCCACTAAAATCCCCCAATGTTACAAAATCAGCATATATAACTTAGGTGTGCTGAATCCATTTCTGAAATAGGAATTTCTCTCCCACAAACTGTTCTGAGAGCTAGTGGATTCAGTGAAAAATTGTTGATGTCTCTCTATTATAAAAACAAAATCTTGGAAGGAGACAATACGTGATTTTCTCAGAGACACTTTAATGTCCCGCGAGAGACACTTTAATGTCCCGCTAGACAAGGCAATGAGACAAAAGGACAGCTGCTGTACAAGCTTTTAAATGATCGACGCGCAGCGCGACAGGCATAACACGCAGCTCGACAGCAGCAGCAGCAAGCCAGCAGCTGATCCGACCGCATCACCTTAGCGTGCGTTCATCCCCTTCACAATGCGAGCAGCAGAGACACGAAGTGGCTGGTGCATAGCACGCCCCAGGGGGTTTTGGGGGTGGGCGAGTGAAGCAAGTTTAAAAAAAGTTAATTACACTGGCATAAATATTTCTCATGCTCATACTATTATCTGAAGTATATTTTGAGCTAAAAATGGCAGTCTTCCTCGTTCTTAATGTTAGTTGAGGTGGAAACAATCCAAAAATAAGTATTTGATATACATTTTTTGCTCTTAATCAATATTTATTTCTCTTTTTATTTTTTCAAAAGAGCAAGGAATTTATGTTTAGAATGTTAGAATGTTGCCTTTTTATTCTCCAGAACAGAGAAAGCTGTTGTTTAAATGTTTTTTACAGAAATTACGTAAGGTCTTGTTGATCCATCTATAGTCATGACTAGGTTACAGGTAAGCAAATGGTAAAAGAATACACAGCCATGTTTACTGGAAAAAAAAGTATGTACCTTGTGTGTGTTATCTTGGGAATATCACATTAGGACCCATGCTTTGTTACTCTGACATTTGACTTATGGTTTTAGTCTTGGACTTGATGCCAGTAATATTGTCACGGCCACCCCTGTCTTAAATGTGTTTTCTTTTTGTTTAATTCTTTTGGTATATTTTAAAGAATTATTTCATATATATATATATATATATATATATATATTTGGTTTTAAGTTTTATGTAATGATTAGTATTTTGTATATAAATTATTTTGCATTGAGGAGAGGTTATTTTTGTTGTGTCTAGTTCTTTATGTTAGGCTGCCCTGTTCTGTGTGTTGAGCCAAAGGGGGCCGGGCCACCTGGAGCTGAGGAACCATTCATAGGCCAATTTAAGAAGATCTGTTATTGTCTGCTTCAATTGTGATTTCTTTGATTTTACAGTCTATGGTTTTGACCCTCCAACTCCTGATTTAAGGTACTTTTTTCTATTTTTTTATTATTATATTTATTTTCTATTTTTGTCTCATTTTTAAGGTTCTTGCCTTTGGATATTATTTTGTTAAATACTATTAATAAAAAAAAAACACTATATGGACAAAAGTTGGTGGGAGTCCCTCCAAATTATTGAATTTAAGTGTTTCAGTTGCCACCATTGTTAACAGATTCATAAATTCAAGCACATAGCCATTCAATTTCCATTGATAAACATCAGCAGTAGGATGTGCCATATCGAATAGTTCACAAACTATAAATGAGACACTTCATAGGAAGCCACCTATTCCATAAGTCAGTATATTACATTTTTGCTCTGCTAGATCTTTCCCAGCCAACTGTAAAAGTGCTAGCAACTACGAGCACAAAGTGGTAAACCATGAAAACTTACAGAGCGGGTCTTACCATGTGAAGAAGTGCATAATGCATAAAAATCACCTATCCTTGATACAACACTCGCAACAAAGATCCAAACTACCCATAGAGGCAACATCAGCACAAGGACTGTGCATTGGGAGCTTCATGAAGTTAGTTTCTGTGACAAAGTAGCCACACACAAGCCTAAGGTCACAATGCACAATGCCAGGCGTTGACTGAATTTGTGTAAAGCACACCAACATTGGACACTGGAGCAGTAGAAATTTGTTCTCATGAGTGATAAATCATACATCACTTTCTGGCAGTCTGATGGACGATTCTGTGTTTGGCAGATGCCATGAGAATGCTACCTTCTGGACTGCATAGTGCCTAATGGAAAATTTGTTGGAGGAGTAATAATAGCTTGAGTCTGTTTTTCAGGGTTTGCGATAGGCCCCTTGGTTCCAGTGAAGGATACTGTTAATGCTACAGCATACAAAGACAATTTAGACAATTATGTGCTTCCACCTTTGTTGCAACAGTTTGAAGAAACACATTTCCTGTTCCAGCATGACTATTCCCCTGTGCACAAAGTCAGGTCCATAAAGACCTGGGGCCTCATGCATAACGCCGTGCGTAGAATTCGCACTATAACAAGACGTAAGCACAAAAGCCAAAATGTACTTACGCACAGAAAAATCTAGATGCAGGAATATGTGCATACTCCAACTTCCACGTTCTTCTTTTCCATAAATCCTGGTCAGCATGAAAAGTAACGCTCGTGCACGCGCCTTCTGTTCCGTCCCCAACTCCTCCCAGAATTACGCCTCTTTGAATATGCAAATCAATATAAATAGCCCTTAAGTTCAGCCTTCTGTGAAAAGACAATGGGAAAAACAAGGGGGAAAATATAAGAATTTCAGCGAATACCAAGTGGAGGCAAAGGAAAAACATACTATTTGTTGATTTAAACAGTGGTATAATCAACAAAAGGAAGTTGATCGAGTGACATAATGTGTTGGAGAAACTCAAAAGCTCATGTTCACAAAGTTGCACAGTGCCAAAATTAAAAAGAAGTCACATATCAAAATCGCAGTGAAAAGGCGAGTTGTAGCCCACCGTCTGAGCTTATTAGGGTACAGACAAAAAAATAGGCACACAGTGGGAAAAAAGCTTGAAATGTCAACTTTAATCTCGAAATTTCCACTTTAATCACGTAGTTTATTTTGTCATTAAAGTAGAACATCATAAACTTCATCTTAAAATCATTTAATTTACTAGTTTCTCAAATCCCATCATAACTAAAGTAGCACGTTAAATGCTTTGTTTTGTATTTGATCTTCTATGTGCTCTATGTGTGTGAATCACTACATGCTTCCATTCTTTCTCTTTCTCCGACAGGACACAGAATCCATTACATTCGTGATATTACAGCTCTCTGAATAATTAAAATACTGAAATGTATATGTGATATCATTTTCATGATGATTGGAATGAAAGCATGTTATTAAACATGGAAACACGATGGCGCAGTGATTGTTCATGTCTCACACAAGATGCTGCTGTGCCATGCGCGACCTTCGATGAAATAATTTATTGTAGCAGTACTGTCTCTTTTAAATGTACTAACCTTCAATTCCTGCCCTAACTTTTCTTTCCCCAAATACCCAATCACCACACAATCAGCTCTGTAATAGACATTAAGCCATCTGTAAGCTTACAACGACGATTCTTCAAAACCTTCAAGGAAAATTGAAATATCTTCATAGTACATGTTTATTATTCTATTCATCTATCCTTCCAGTGTCGCGTCAGTCTCAGCAAATACACAGCGCGAGGAAGGAACAATATGTGAGCTTGCTAGCGCTGCGGCACCGTGTCCTCACATGTTTAATTATTAACAATACAGATTATTTAAATAAAGTTAAAGTTTTATCTGTATAATATAATCAACATATTTTGCTGCATTTCATCTTACAAATGATACCGTCATCATATGTAAATACGCGCTTATAAAGTGGCGCAGGTTGTGCAATATTATAACTGTAGTACAAGTTTACAGTGAGGTGATTGTACTTATAAGTACAAACAGTTCTACAAAGAGCAATTGATTGAGTGCGTTTATAGTTCTTGGGATGAAACTGTTTCTGAACCGCGAGGTCCGTATAGGAAAGGCTTTGAAACGTTTTGCCGTGGCGGAGGCAGTGTGTGCTTGATGCTCTATACCGATAATTCTCTTTCCGATCAGCTGCTGCTGTGATTCCCCACTCAGATACAGTGATATAAATACTCCGAATGGTGCAGTGAGAGTAATATGGAAAAAGATGATCCACTGTGGCAACCCTTAAAGGGAGCAGCTGAAAGAAGGAAAAAAAAGGTGCAGTGAGAGTTACAACACTAAAGCAGTTATGGTATTTGGAATACTATGGCTATTCCCTGGACCATTATATTGTTACAAGTTAATTACAATCAGATGCATTACACTAATCAACAATATGCGGTTAGTTTCAGTAAATTTATAAATAAAGGAAAATAAAGAGTAACCACACAGGAACAGTAGCACTGCTTTGACGCTGGGTGCCGCCAGTCTGCAAAATCGAGCATAGAACTTGCGTACGACAGGGTATGAGGTACCGTAGAAAAGTGCGTGGCTTTACGCCAAGTGTAAGTTTTATACATCGCTGATTTGAACATGGAAACGTTCTTACGCAACATTTCTGTGCATACGCACCGTTTATGCATAAGGCCCCTGGGGTCTCATGCATAACACCATGCGTAGAATTCACACTATAACATGGCGTATGGGCAAAAGTGGAAATGTTCATATGCACAAAAAAATCCAGATGCATAAATCTGTGCATTCGCCAACTTCCACGTTCTTTAAGCATTTAAATATACAGTATAGCAAAAGCAGAAATATTTCTAAATGTCTTATAAATGTAAAAAATCATGCTGCTGTGCTTTTCTGAATGTACAATAAGAGAAAAAAATACCAGCTAATTAAATGAGGTCAGTGCTATCAGATGTTGTCATTAATTAGGAATCTGGTTGGAACAAAAACCTGTAGTCACAGGGGGTCCCCAGGACCGAGGTTGGGAAACACTGATTTAGTGGGCTTCTCTTGAAGTGATGTTACCAGTCCAACACACCACAGTGTGGAAGGCATACAGTATATCCAGGGCAATATAGACAGTCATCAAAGGCATGTATTACAAATGTGGAACTGGTTGGTGGCATAGACCAATGTTTTTTAAAAGAATTTCCGCTGACACTCATTCCGGGGAGATGTGCCCCCCATGGCAAATTGCTTCCATAGGTCATAATACAGCAATATCGATTGCTTAAACTGCCCCTGCTGACCCACTTAGAGACACTTTATAAACTGTATGCGATCCTTCAACATTGAATGCAATGATTAATCACAACTCTGCGTTGCCAAAAATCAGGCAACCTGCGACTCATATTTTAGGAAACTATGGTATAGACAGAGAGATACATAGAGACTGTCTGGGATGCATCTGTTTACAGGAGCACAATAAAGGCAATTGAGAAAATAAAAAGATTATGGGAAGACTGGTGATGCTCTGATGATTTACTATCATTTTGAATATGGTAAGACATGATTAAAATGAAAAGTAGACATTTGCCTTGTCAGTTAATGCACTAATGACCATTCTCAATTAAATGTAAAAAAATACATGCAATCTGTATTATGTGTACAGTACTACATACATGTATATAAAATAAAGATGATCTATCTATCTATCTATCTATCTATCTATCTATCTATCTATCTATC
>JANRMT010062833.1:23167496-23198029 GCA_026402145.1 Polypterus bichir lapradei | reverse complement strand
TTATATATATATATATATATATATATATATATATAGCCATGCTGCGTTTTGATCACAGACTTATAATTTATAGGACGCATACTGTGATTGGCTTGTTCCATCAAGAACACAGAAATTCTTTGTAAATAGAGATAAATGTTTTGTTATTATTATTATTTGACAGAGTTTCATGTGTTTTCTGACTCTAGGAGGAGGAGAGGTTAGGCTCCTATAAGATTTATTTTGACTGCCACTGCGCAGCATGGCTAATTATGTATGCATTCAGCAACAGCAGCTTCCCTTATACAGACCAGACTCAAAGATTGGTTTGAGCTACTGTACTATTCAGTACTGGCACTTCTCTGTTTGAATTTCAGAGTACCGGCAGAGCTTATTATGCAAGGGATCAACCTTATATTTTTGATGAAAGTTTTAGGTATATGCAATTAAGTAGTAAAATCTCCATCTAACATGGCTGCTACAGGAGGAGGAGAAGGAGGTTGGGAACATGCTCAAAGTGCATGAGCCACTGGGAAAATAATAGTTTGTCTAAGCTTGCTGCACAGTGAATTTCCAGGAAAATATCTAGTGAACAAGGTCACTGGCGGACATTGCATATTCACAGGGAAAAACACTTTTACTGATCAACACTACTCATTGGCAATTTCATGCACTACTTTCAATAATCATCTTGAATAACCTCACATTTAGAACCCTTGATATGTCATGTAGAACTCACTACAGAAGTTAAGATTCACCAAACCTATGTACTAGAACAAGAGGATTTGGCCATGGACTTTTACTTTGTTTGAAGCTTTTCCTTTTTACTTGCTCCACCTGTGACCATTAAGCTTTTGGAATTCCACTGGGGCACTTTTGTAACAAAAACTTTAGAGGCATCTGGATATCATACCAAATTACAACAATTAAACCACAGTTGTCAACCTCAATTTGTTGCCGTATTGTTAGCAGGCTGTTTGTTCTAAACATCCATTAGAGCCCATTTACATTGAGCTTTGTCTAGAATTCCCCATGGCTGTGTTCCATATAGTTCAAAGAAGGAGAAACCTGCTGACATCTCCATATGTTAAAAAAGAGGAGAAGCAGAGGTTGATGCCAATTTTTCCCATTTGCCTCCACTGCTTTACATGACATCTGTTTTTGTGCTTTATCAAAGTGTTTGGCTAATTTATTAGTTTTGAATATTATAAACAGATATATATTATAGATTTTGTACTATCTGGAAAAATCTTTGATCGGATTAGATATAAATGTGGTATCCTGGTAAGTCGTTATTTCCTTTGGAATAATACCACATGTCAGTTTATTAACCTGGGGCATTTCTCTTTGGGAAAGCCTTGGAGTTATTGATTGTATGACCACCGATCTGTACTGGTATCCCCATTTGTAGTTTTCTAGTGGACCCCCAATATTCATGGCAGTACATTCAAATTGTATATTTTTTAAAGGCAGAGGGATTAGAGTTACTATCTAATATTATTCAGTGGCAACTTACATAATTAATTGCATCTCATGGAATTTTGTAATAGTGAACAACACATTTCAATAAAATTGAAACAGTTTTGCTGCTAATAGTTCCCAAATTTTCTGGAAAAATGTTGAAACTGCATCTGGCGGTGTAGCATAGTTCAATATGTAATGTATCCTCCTTCCTAGACTATTCCTAACTGTATCCAGTGAATAAAAATATTTCATCAGAACTCTGCTTTGGGTTTCTTCATGCAGCTGCTGTTTTCTTAATGTTGTCTTCAGGCAATTTCCTGTTGCTATAGCGGATAGCTTGCCAGCGCCTGCCTAGTGTCAACACTCTGAACTCTGCAGAACTGGTCAAATGCCTGTTAATGAGATAGAACAGCTGGGAAGGGTGAACCACTGTGATGTACAAAGGAATGCCGCTGGTGTAGGAAGCAATGCCTTTTAAATCTTTTCAGCACTTTAAAAGCTTTCAAATCAAAAATGTCATGCTGCCATCATTACTAAGCTGCAGCAGAAAGTTCACATGCAACTCCATAATAGTCCAAAAGAATAATCTTTCTGTGAGTTTTCCTGGTGTATGAACAATATACAATAAGTGTGATGTCGATCTGCTTATTTGAGTAATTTATACATGGAAATGATACAGACGAAATTGATATAACTGTGATAATTTGTGCTGTGTGATTAAAAAATATATATTTTATAAGAATAAAATAAAGTTTTGCCTGTTATCTGCTATATTTTGACTTAAATATTTAAGCCTGCCCTTAAGATGTTTCATGGTTTTAGCACTTTATTTTGGCAATCTTTGGCATCCTAGTCTAGCAATCAATAAATGTATTGCAGTTTGCATGACAACTAACACTAACTGATTAGCACTGAATGTCTGTTGTGCTAATGTGTGCCACTAGAGCTTGGCACATCAGGCTTACTACAGAATGGCAGTAAAAAGACCGGATCAGAATGCAGTTGCAGTACATTGCTGGTACACCACATTTCAATGGGTTGCTCAATTAAAAAAAATGCATTTGATGGCTGATTCTTGCCCTTGTGGCACAAGTTCCTTGTACAGATGAGACAGTGGATGTTACTGAAGATGATGTGGTTGAAGAAGGACTCTTATACCCGTTGGAAAGAATCATGGAGACCCAGATGAACAATACCGTGTTAGGACTGGCAGATCATGCAACAGGCCATTATATCACCTACATCATCGCTTTGGACTGTCTCTTATGAGGTGGGATATTATTTACAGCATGCATTACAACATCCACCGCTGACTGCTTGCCATCACATCTGGAACAGTGTTGGACTCGGGTTACCTTCAGAGATGAGTTTTGCTTATCTCATGGTGGTGATGAAAACCAGATTTACACAAAGAAAAGTAACCGACAATAGTTCAGTCCTGACAATAAATAGCACACTCGCGGAATAGCTGATGTTATTGTATGGTTGAGGTGATTCTATTATTTGTTTTATGATTTTTCCATGCCAGTCCTATCTGCTGCCATTTTTCCACGGTCCAATGCCCAACCACATACTGTTGACATTTCTGGAGAATTCTTACATGAGTTCAAGGCCTTTTTCAAGTCAATCATGTCCCCAGACATTCTCTGATAGAAAATGTGTGGTTCATTCTACAATGCTTATCACTGATTGATCCACAACATCAACTGAACAGTGCCTTTCTAGAGGGAGGTTTGACCATACACCTCAACACATAGCTGCTTTGATTGGCAGTCATAGGCAGCATTCTCTGATGTTGACATACTCCATATGGAGCCCATCTGTGGGCCTTTATCTAATTTATTTCCTCTGCTTTTAAAATCATTTCTTACTCACATGTCCTGTGTTCTGTATGATGGTTTTAATGCAGATTGAATCACTGTTTCTGGATGTAAGCATTTTTATTCATGGAATGTAAACAGAGTAACCATTCACCCTCAGGACATGAGACATGACTACTAAACAAGGCAGGAGCAGGTTTAGCCAGTGTTGTCTTAAGATTTTCTAAGACCCTATACACATTTCTCTTTTAAATTTTGTGCTCCTGCTATTTATTTATTTGCATTTTTATTTTTAAAATATCTGACAACTCTTAGACAGTTGTACAAACCACTCAGTCCATCATGCCATCAATAAATCTTCAGGATGTGGGACGTTATTGTAATCGTTTCTAGAAAATGACCTCTTATGGTGGACTTTTAGTTTGTATATACTGTACTTTAACAGACAAAGTCCTCATTATGGCAATCCCCTACAACCAGAATAAATGCCAAGATGTTGAAAAATATAAAATAGTTATGATCTGGTTTCATTTTTTATAGCCATAGCTAGGGGGTTCCCCCCTGCTAGCTTCGTTTGACAACCCCCAGCCCCCCCCCCCCCCCCCATCCCCCAGCCTGCACTACGCGCCAGCCACTTTGCATCTCTGCCGCTCACGTTATGAAGAGGGGGGCTGAACGCACACCAAGGAGATGCGGACGCTCCTCCGAAACCCCCTCTTAAACATTGATACAATGGGAAACAAATACAGTTTTTTTTACCTGCTCTTTGCTTGATCAGCTGCTGGCTTGCCTCTGCTGACGTGCCTCGTGATCTGCATCTCGCACGGCACTTCGAACATTTAAAAGCCTGTACAGCAGCTGTCTTTGTCATCTACTCTTTGTCTTTTATTTCCAGCCCCGGGCGTGGTTAAATCTCTTGGCACAAAGTCTCGTCTCGTGGGATGTGAGTTCTTCATATTTTTTATTTTATAATTTAAAAACAGAATAAGAATCTTAAAATCTAACAACATGACATTAAACTTCAATAAATTCTGAAAAGAGTGATACCAAACATATATATGTAGGTTTTAAAATAAGCCCAATTTAAAGTGTGAACAAAATGTGACATGAAAACATTACAGAAATTGGTGCACTTTTAGGCTTATGATTTTATATATAGAGAGTAGATTTAGGATTTTTCTGATCTTTAAATGTCTGTCTTGGGTTTTTCACTTTAATGATTCCAAATATCTAGTTTATTTTTGTACTATACATTTATTTAACGTTGTTAAAAATATTTTGCACTGCTTCGGACACCAATATGTTTTGTTATGGGTGCCGCCATTTCTCAAGCCCCATTGTCAAAATGTGTTTCCCGTTTGGTGAGTGTCTGAGTTTGGGGTTTTTGCAATGTCTGATATTCATTACATGACAAGTTAAAGGTTTGAGGATATTTTCCTAAAAGGAATTTTGTGCAGTTCTTTCTTAGTCATTCTCTCAGGCTTACAATTTTTTTTCAGTGTTTCTGATTATGATTGCAGGGTTTTGCGTTGGCTTGAGAAAAGAGCAGTTTGGCTTTTGGTTTTGATTTCCATGTATATTTTAACTCCCATTTTCAGGTCCATCTCTCTCAAAAATCTGTCTCTCCTTTTTTGAGGCACAAAAAATAAAATAAGTGCAATTACAGGTGCCGGTCATAAAATTAGAATATCATGACAAAGTTGATTTATTTCAGTAATTCCATTCAAAAAGTGAAACTTGTATATTAGATTCATTCATTACACACAGACTGATGTATTTCAAATATTTATTTCTTTTAATTTTGATGATTATAACTGACAACTAATGAAAGTCCCAAATCAGTACAGTAATCCCTCCTCGATCGCGGGGGTTGCGTTCCAGACCCCCCCGCGATAGGTGAAAATCCGCGAAGTAGAAACCATATGTTTGTATGGTTATTTTTATATATTTTAAGCCCTTATAAACTCTCCCGCACTGTTTATAAATATTCCCCGCAGAGTTATACAGCATAATCCCTTTGTATTCTCTTAGATATTAGGTAAGATTCATTGAAATTATGTATATAAACACACTCTTTATATACAGTAAAACCTAAATATTATTTTAAAGATATTGAGTGTCTCCGATATCACATATGTTACAGCCATTACGATAGACAGGTCACCAGCAATAAATACGTACAATGCAAGAAAAATAGTATACAGTAAATGTGTGTACAGTGACACTAAACATACGTACATGTACTAAGCACTGTAAGAAGAAAATTAATTATGGTTACTCACCAACAATGACACGATGACTTGTCCGATAACAATGAGTTTAATTTTACTGCACAACAAAGGAGAGCGTTACAGCCCTTGTAAAGGAGCCACTTCAGGCGATTGTGTAGCACTGCCGTTGTTCTTCTTCTGGCAGTCTTCAATCCAAATCCCTAAAGCAGATTCCATCCAGACTACTGCCTTATTACATCCACTTACAACTCGTTTTGCACCCTGGTTAAAAGGACGCTGTAGCCGTAGATCTTATATTCCTTTCCTACTTTTTAAATAAAAAGAATCGTAGCCTTCTACAAATCCAAAACGTTTACCTTTTCGGCAATCGTTAACATCTTCTTCTTGCGCTTGGGCACGGCCCCTGAAGCAGTAGCAGATTGTTTTGGAGCCATAATGAAGGGCTTGACTATGCACAAAGATAAACACAAAAGAGCACAACTCTTTACACAGCGAAACACGTTGATGCTGAATGAGTGAGACGAGACTTCCTAGTTAACACTGCATTCAGCACGCAGGAGCTCAACTGCGTGCTCTGATTGGTTAGCTTCTCAGTCAGGAGAACTTAACTGCGTGCTCTGATTGGTTAGCTTCTCAGCCATCCGCCAATAGCGTCCCTTGTATGAAATCAACTGGGCAAACCAACTGAGGAAGCATATACAGGAAGTAAAAAGACACATTGTCCGCAGAACCCGCGAAGCAGCGAAAAATCCGCGTTATATATTTAGTTATGCTTTCATATTAAAATCCGCGATAGAGTGAAGCCGCGAAAGTCGAAGCGCGATATAGCGAGGGATTACTGTATCTCGGAAAATTAGAATATCAATTAAGACCAATGCAAAAAAAGGATTTTTAGAAATGTTGGCCAACTGAAAGGTATGAACATGAAAAGTATGAGCATGTACAGCACTCAATATTTAGTTGGGGCTCCTTTGGCCTAGATTACTCCAGCAATGCGGCGTGGCATGGAGTCGATCAGTCTGTGGCAATGCTCAGGTGTTACGAGAGCCCCTGTTGCTCTGATAGTGGCCTTCAGCTCTTCTGAATTGTTGGGTCTGGCGTATTGCATCTTCCTCTTCACAATACCCCATAGATTTTCTATGGGGTTAAGGTCAGGCGAGTTTGCTGGCCAATCAAGAACAGGGATACCATGGTCCTTAAACCAGGTACTGGTAGCTTTGGCACTGTGTGCAGGTGCCAGGTCCTGTTGGAAAATGAAATCTGCATCTCCATAAAGTTCGTCAGCAGTAGGAAGCATGAAGTGCTCTAAAACTTCCTGGTAGACGGCTGTGTTGACCTTGGACCTCCGAAAACACAATGGACCAACACCAGCAGATGACATGGCACCCCAAACCATCACTGACTGTGGAAACTTTACACTGGACCTCAAGCAACGTGGATTCTGTGCCTCTCCTCTTTTCCTCCAGACTCTGGGACCTTGATTTGCAAAGGAAATGCAAAATTTAACTTTGGACCACTCAGCAGCAGTCCAGTCGAGACGCTTCTGACGCTGTCTCTTGTTCAAGAGTGGCTTGACACAAGGAGTGCGACAGCTGAAACCCATGTCTTGCATACGTCTGTGCGTGGTGGTTCTTGAAGCACTGACTCCAGCTGCAGTCCACTCTTTGTGAATCTCCCCCACAGTTTTGAATGGGTTTTGTTTCACAATCCTCTCCAGGGTGCGGTTATCCCTATTGCTTGTACACTTTTTTCTACCACATCTTATCCTTCCCTTCGCCTCTCTATTAATGTGCTTGGACACAGAGCTCTGTGAACAGCCAGTCTCTTTAGCAATGACCTTTTGTGTCTTGCCCTCCTTGTGCAAGGTGTCAATGGTTGTCTTTTGGACAACTGTCAAGTCAGCAGTCTTCCCCATGATTGTGTAACCTACAGAACTAGACTGAGAGACCATTTAAAGGCTTTTGCAGGTGTTTTGAGTTAATTAGCTGATTAGAGTGTGGCACCAGGTGTCTTCAATATTGAACCTTTTCACAATATTCTAATTTTCCGAGATACTGAATTTGGGACTTTCATTAGTTGTCAGTTATAATCATCAAAATTAAAAGAAATAAACATTTGAAATACATCAGTCTGTGTGTAATGAATGAATCTAATATACAAGTTTCACTTTTTGAATGGAATTACTGAAATAAATCAACTTTGTCATGATATTCTAATTTTATGACCGGCACCTGTATTCTAACTAATAAAAACACATTGAGAGAATTTATCTGTCAGTTTGGGTGACTCGCAACACAAGTCTCTCTTACCTACTGGCAAAGCTTCACTTCTCAGCTTCTCCTCCCAGACATTCAGTTGGTCATCAGTCGGGAAGAAGATTTACACATCCAGTAAAGTTTATTTCTAAAATGTCTTATTTTTCGGCTACAGCAACTCCAGGGTAAATCTGTCCTTGACAGCTCTTGTTTTTCCCTGCACCTTTGAGATCTTAACAGCAATAGAAGAACAGGTCTGCCAAGACAACTCCTATGCTGCTCATAATTTCTAAGGGACCGGATGGCCCCATAAATTTGTGGTGTCTGTTTGGTTGCCTGCTCTTTTGTGACATGGAGCATCACTCAATGTCAACTTTAATACTGTATATTTCCTGTTTGTTTAACATTTATACTATTTCTTAGATATTTTTTGTAAAGTTTTTGTTTCTTTTTTGTTTATACTTAATATTTTAATGTTTTTTATTAAAAGTATCCATTTGATTTATGTGCCTTGTATAATCAAGATGGAACCTGTGATAGACCTCCTGACATTGCAGCTAAGTGATCAGCCTCAGGCCTTTACATTGAGTAGGGTCAAATCCTCGCTGAGGCATTCACTCCCTTGTAAGTTTTATTGTTGCCTGTACTGGCATTGAAACCACTTTTTCAGTTTGGAGCCAGGCTGATTTGTGCTGATGGGACCAACCCTATGTATTCTGAGCTCAGTGGGAGTACACAGCTGACTTCCTGACTTTCCATTTTTAACGTTTTTGTGAGCAAGCATTTCACAACGGAAACCTCAAATCTCAATCAGAGTACAAAAGCAGGGTACGGTCATCACATGCAGGGAATGCAAAAATGATTGTTGGTCAGAAATGTATTGCCAATTGTTGTTTGTATTCATGTATCCATTATTGAACTCATGTAATCCATTTCAGGGTTGTAGGAGTTCAAGCCTATCCCAGTAGCAGAGAGTGTGAGACAGCAATCAGGGCAAGAACCGCATTAGATCCTAAAAACTGACGAAATATAACAGGAAGTCAGCAACACCAGTCAAAGCCATGCAGTCATCCTTGCAGAAGCCAATGACAGACTAAGCTACAACACACCATTGCAATTCAGGGAAATGAGTTACAATTTAATTAAAGAGTTCCAGCAGTATTTTTAATATACATATTTTGTATTTTATATACCTGCTGCTGTTTGTGAGAGGTGGCATCGGTATCATTTTGATCAAATTATACCTAATTAATTTTGGAACAGGACCTTTGAATGAATGTATCCCTAATAACAGAGCCAACAATAGTTTATGTGTATTCCATAAAAATTAATTGACATTTGCCTGCATCATAGTAGTCTGTGTAATGCCTATGGATTGACTGAAAGACCATGAGGCCAAACTGAATAACAAAACATCACCATAATACATGAATGTATATTCTAGGAATATCCAATACGCATGGTGTTCTTTGTGTTTAGTGTTTGTCATGAATGTGCATCTGTGAATCTGCGCTCATCTGAAGCAGGTATTACCACCCTGGGTTGAGAGGGGGCGCTCACGCTAACCTTCACATCTTCTTTTCCCTCTGCAGTACCGAGAAGATACCCAAGGAGGGCAACTGACTTCACTCTTTCTGGTCTCCCACATTTAAAACCCACCGCTGCAGTTCTGAACCCACTGCACCATAGAGTGGAGCTCCCCAAAACCTGACAAAGAGTGATAAAAAAGTGCTTACTTTGACTAGTTATTTTTGTTATAGTTATTTATAGTGGCACACATAGTGGTCCCTTTTTTATTTCATTTTTGTGACTTTATTAAATGGGTACAACCAGATTGGTGCCCAACATTTTCCTGTGAGAACCTGCAGTGCCTTATTAGGAAGCATGATTTATTGTGAGTTTTTTGTTTATTTTGCTATAATTGCAAGTATGTTCCCAGCTCTTGTCTTGCATACTAAAGAATAAGTTGAACTGAAATGAAAATGAACATGTTAAAGCTGCACTGGGAAAAATAATAGCAGAAAAATGTTCCCACATTCCAGTGATTTAAGTAGACTGGCATGTGCAATAAAACAGTATATTAGCAGGTGTTCGATTTTCCATATCAGCCTGGAACAATCATCTGGGGGAAGGTTGGAAGCTTTATAAGTTACTCTTCTTTCACAAAATGGCCATGCTGGCATAGCAGCAGCCACTGTATTTACCAGAAAGAGGGCTCCGGCAAAATCAGAACCAAAGGTCATCAGCTGTCTTCTAGCCTTCAGTTCAAAATGATTAGAAACACGTGGGGGGTAAAACAACAAGTCGACTCAAAATGGAAATACTGTAACTAACGGAAAGAGATTAAAGAAGGAGATGTTCACAGGCATTAATTAAAGCGGTATACAATTGCTTTGGTTTGTGTAGAATGCTGCTCTGCATGCTGGAAACAAGCGACTTATTTGTCATGTCATGTTATGTTTATTTCTGTCTCTACTCAAAAAAGATTGCACATCTGTTTTTAAAAATAATGATCAGTTAATTTCGTTCTTATTTTTAAAATTACATTTTTTGTCTTTTCCATTTTTCTCCATGGCAGATTGTAGTCATCATGTTTGTTCTTACTTTTGTACATGTAAAGCAGCTACAGTGAGTATTTTTGTTAAAATGAGCTTATCTAAATCCTAGAACAGCCCAAGCACTTTACCAACAAGAAGAACTGTGGGAAAACTGTAATAAAATGTGTGAAATGGTAAACTGTGTGCTTAACTACATTTCAGTATATTCAGCACGGCACAGTAGCACTAAAGCTGCAGGGATCAGGATTGGGCAGATCTTCTTGGCCTTTTCATGTTCTCCTGTCCCAGCATGGCCATTCTCTAGGTGATCTAATTTCCTCCCAAGCATGTGTTTCTTCTTTTGATTGGTGTCTGTAAACTCTACCTGTACAATTGAATGGAATTGGGTACAATAATATGTTTGCCTGCACTTCCAGAACTGCTTCCTGGCTCTGACTCATAACATTGCAAAATGCTGAGAAATTAGTTCACACTTTTGTTTTCAGTCGGCTAGATTACTGTAATGCACTCCTCTCAGGACTACCTAAAAAAGACATCACTCGATTGCAACTAGTGCAGAATGCAGCTGCTAGAATCTTAACTAGGAAAAGAAAATCCAAGCACATCTCTCCAGTTTTGATGTCACTACATTGGTTACCTGTGCCATTTAGAATTGACTTTAGAATACTGCTTATGGTTTACAAAGCCTTAAATAGTCACACTCCATCTTATATTTCAGAATGTCTCTCACCTTACACTCCAAATCGTAACCTGAGATCTTCAAATGAGTGTCTGCTTAGAATTCCAAGAGCTAAACTTAAAAGAAGTGGTGAGGCAGCCTTCCACTGTTATGCACCTAAAATCTGGAATACCCTGCCAATAGGAATTTGCCAGGCTAATACGGTGGAGCACTTTAAAACACTGTTAAAAACTCATTCTTTTAACCTGGCTTTTTCATAGCTTCATTTTAGTGTAACCTTGATATTCTGTATATGCATTTAATTATCATTTTTATCATATCTCCGCAATCTGTACTAACCCCTACTTTCTCTTCTGTTCTTTTTCCGGTTTTCTGCAGTGGCGATTTGCACCACCACCACCACCCGATCAAAGCACCGTAATGTCCCTAACATTAATGGATTGAAGGACAGAAGTCCACATGACCGTCATCTTCAAGTTCTTCCATGTAAACCCTGAATACAACGAGGACTGATTGAGGTCATTTATGTTAGGTAGAATGCCTAGAGGGGGCTGGGCGGTCTCATGGCCTGGGAACCCCTGCAGATTTTATTTTTTTTTCTCCAGCAGCCTGGAGTTTTTTTTTGGTTTTTTTTCTGCCCTCCCTGGCCATCAGACCTTACTTTTATTCTATGTTAATTAGTGTTCCCTAATTCTATTTTCTTATTTATTTTATCTTTTTTCTCTTTCTTCATCATATAAAACACTTTTTAGCTACATTATTTGTATGAAAATGTGCTATATAAATAAATGTTGTTGTTGTTGCTCATCAGTTTTGTCAAGATTATCTACAGTTCTCCCTATTCTGTAATAGAACTGGCTGTTTCAGTAAATCGATGAACACTTGTATTTAACACATCTTCATTGTAAGCTGAAGACTACTGAGTATTTCTTACTTTAGTTTTAATTGCTTAGGCTAAGTATTTTAATGAAAAGAAACCCAATGTAGTTGTGTTTCTTCAATGTTTTCATACTTATACAGCTACTAAGATCACGACGGTCCAAGCGCTGAGTATGACATTTAACACAAGAAATTTCACAGCCTATGTAAATTATTTTAAATGTCTAGTATAATTCAAAGAAAAACACTTCACAAAAATATTAAAACTCACAAAAACACTTCTTCTTTATGATCTTACAATTTCAGGCTCCTAAATCTTTGTGACTTGTTTTTTATTACTATATATTGTAAGGTTTCTAAATTCTTTTGGGGCTCCCCACAATGCCGAAGAGCATCCCAAAGTGCGACCGCCGTGTCTGTGGAAGACACCATATCGGTCACCAGGGCAACTGCAGGCTCCCAGCGCTGTAGCAGCTCACCGCAAAAACAAATCCTAAAAGATCGCGGCCTCGCTATGAGCGCCTGCTGTCGATGGGTGATGCAAGGAACATGCACTAACCTGGCCACGACCCTGCCTGATTGCTGTGTCTGTGTATAGGAGAGTAGTAGATCCTGCTACAATAAATAACCGTGTTGTTCCTGTTTCAAGTTGAATAAAGCTGGTTTTTATAAAGTACTGAGAATCAGCCTTGTGTTTTGGGGTGCAAGACAGGGACTCACATGTCACAATATATATTTATGTTCATAAAATTGTATGCCCTTATACCTTGCCTTCCAAAAGCAAAAATCTTGTAACTAAATAACAAGCTAAAACTATCCATATACATATTAGCTTGGAGTTGAGCTATACTAAGCCATTGATAAATTCAGCAGGCCCTTATGGCTACCCTGCAGAATTTTACAAGTAATTCTCCGCTCAGCTAGCTCCTCTCCTATTAGCAACATTTACAGAAGCCAGAGATAACCAATCTCTTCCTCAATCCTTTCACCAAGCACTAATCACCGTTTTTCCAAAACAAAATAAGGACTTATTACAATGTGCTTTATACAGACCATAGCTAGAAGGATGGAGAAAGTGCTCCCCTTGGTAATATCACAAGACCAAACTGGATTTATTAGGGGCCGACACTTATCTTCAAATCTTCGACGCCTGTTTAATGTAATATACACACCAACTAAATCAAACACCCCAGAAATATTATTATCATTGGATGCAGAAAAAGCATTCAACATGATTGAATTGAAATACCTTTTTACTACATTGGAGAAGTTTGGGTTTGGCCCAAACACTTGTGCATGGATTAAATTACTTTATACTAACCCAGAAGCTTCAGTTTGCTTCAACAACATTTGCTCAGACTACTTTAAACTAGAACGTGGTACTAGACAAGGATGCCCCTTGTCACCGCTGCTGTTTGCAATTGCCATTGAACCACTGGCAATGCATTGTCGAAATACTGATCAGATAAAGGGGATTAGCAGAGAAGGACTGGAACAGAAAATTTCATTATATGCAGTTGATATGGTACTGTATATATCGGACCCAGAAAATTCTGTGCCTGCAGTCTTAACAGCACTCACAGAATTTCAAAAGATCTCTGGTCTCAGAATTAATCTGAATAAAAGTGTACTCTTCCCAGTGAATTTTCAAGCATATAATATTAGATTAGATACCCTACCTTTTATCATTGCAGAACAGTTTAAATACCTAGGGGTAAACATCACAAGTAAACATAAAGCTCTTTATCAACAAAATTTCGCCGTCTGCATGGAAAAAATTAAACAAGACTTGCATAGATGGTCAACCCTTCATCTCACACTAGCTAGAAGAATTAACACTGTTAAGATGAATATTCTTCCTAAGCTCCTTTTTTATTTCAAAACATTCCAATATACATTAATAAATCATTCTTTAAGCAATTAGATTCCACAATAACCTCATTTATTTGGAATTCAAAACATCCACGCATCCAAAGAGCGACCCTACAAAGACAAAAGGCAGAAGGCGGCATGGCTCTACCTAACTTCCAGTTTTATTACTGGGCAGCAAATATACAGGCGATAAGAACTTGGACACAAATAGAAGAACATACACAGGCTTGGTCCGCAATAGAAGTAAAATCTTGCAGTACTTCTTTGTATTCCTTGCTCTGTGCTCCAATAAACACACGTTATCGGCAATACACTAATAACCCAATTGTGCTCCACTCACTTAGAATCTGGAACTAATGTAGAAAGCATTTTAAGACGGAGAAGCTTCTATCTGTGGCACCTCTGCAAGAGAACCACCTCTTTCAACCTTCGCAAACATATGCAGTTTTTAATATCTGGAAAAAAATTGGAATTAACTTGCTTAGAGATCTTTATATAGACAACGTCTTTGCATCCTATGAGCAATTACATTCCAAATTTAACATTCCAGCTACACATTTCTTTCACTATCTTCAAATTAGGAACTTTGTTAAACAGAACCTTCCAGATTTTCCTCATCTTGCACCCTTATCCATGCTGGAAAAAATATTGCTCAATCTCAAGGACTTAGACTCCATCTCTACAATATATAAAATCATTTTACAATCCCTCCCTTTCAAAGATCCAAGAGGACAATGGGAAAAAGATCTCTCAATTAATATATCAGAAAAGGAGTGGAAAGTAGCAATGCAGAGAATTCACTCGAGCTCCATATGCGCAAAGCATACAATTATACAACTCAAAATTATATATCGAGCACATCTGTCTCGACTAAAACTCTCCAAAATGTTTCCAGGGCATGATCCAACCTGCGAACGCTGCAACCAAGTCCCAGCCTCGCTGGGTCACATGTTCTGGGCCTGCACCAAATTAACATCATTCTGGATGAAAATGTTTAATTACCTTTCAGACAGCCTTGGACTCACAATCCCTCCTAACCCATTAACAGCTGTGTTTGGGGTTCTTGCAGAGGGGCTTAAAGTGGAGAAGGACAAACAAACTGTGATTGCACTCACTACACTTTTGGCACGCAGACTTATTCTGATAAACTGGAAGAACCCAAACTCTCCTTTTTTAAGTCAGTGGGAAACTGATGTGTTATACTATTTGAAATTGGAAAAAATCAAATACTCAGTTAGAGGATCCGTACAGACTTTTTTCAAAACATGGCAGGATCTAATCAGTAATATTTTAAAATAAGCTCATAAAGCACAGAGAATTTATTAATTTAGGTATGTTTACAAGCCTTAAATTTCACGCCGTTTGGCTTGCTCTCTCTCTCAGGGGTGGGGATCGATTTGTCCTTAACTTAATTTTTCTTTTTGTAAAAACTTGATTGATTTGTATGGATTGCAATAAAATTAATAAAAAGGGAAAAAAAAAAGATAATAACAGCTTGCATTTATCTAGTAACTACAGTATGCATTCCACACAAGTCCCAATGTGTATGTAGCATGATATTGCCTTTTCCTGTATGTTTTTTGTGTACAACACATACTAGGCTTTAGCACTGAGCGTACTGTTAAATAATGATGAGTGAAACAGCCAAGTTGAGTTTAACATACAGTTTTGCAAAACTGATACAAAAATTTGTTTCATCTGCAATTTTGCAATTGCAATTTTATAGTTTTTGGTTTGAAACAAGAAATATTGCTCCCTCTATTATTATTGACTCTCACCATAAAGTATCTCAGTTTGAAGATTTTCACTGTGGTACTGTAGCTGTCAGCGGTCAGCTGTGAACCCACAACATCTGGCTCAGAAGTGGCTCCTCTCAACTTACACCAATGGAGAACTCCTTGGATTGGGCTGCACAGAGATTGCCTCTAAGGACTGCAAACTGAGCGCTTCCTGCAAAGAGACTGCTTCTGAGGCAGACATTGCAGGTTCGTGGCTTACTACCAATGGCTGCCATAGTGCCAACCTGTGAAATGAGATGTTCTAGTGTGAGTCCATGGCAGTCCACTTGGTGACTAGGGTCGCGTTTGCATTGTGGATGGGTCGAGTGTAGTGGAGGTGTTGTACAAATAAGGTGGGTCCTGAGAGAGAGAGAGAGATCTTAGCTGACGTCAACAGGTATCCTCCGCTTGCTGTGCTTAGAAGCAGTCTCTGCACAGCTCTCCTTGAAGTGCCGCCTCTTCCCTCATTCATTGATCTAGAGTCCTGTCTTCAATTTGAAAGCGTGATCAGGTGTGAATATACTTCCTATTGTAGACTAATTTCAATTTCTGTTAACAATATTTTAGAACAAAATGCATGTGTTTTACACATTGTGAGCATACAACTTGATGACCTGTCATGTGCATTATAAGACATGAGTAACATGAGATTTTTTCATGGACTTTTTTGAGAGTGTTTGATGTTGTCCAGGTTTGGTCATAAACAGAACCAACAGCACTCTAACAGAAATGTTGTTATCTCCATTCTCCACAAAAAGATATTCAAATTTTTCTCACTCAGGAAATATTTTTTCTGCGATAGCTGAAGAAGTTTAACCTTGCAGAGATAATAACGATATACGTCTATACCATCTATACCATATGCTGCTGCTATAGTCAAAGGCAAGAACAGACTGCACTGTATCTCCTGAAATGCAGAGAAGGTAATTGGCTACCAGTTGCCATCACTGCAGGACTTACATGCCACCAGAATTGCCAGGAGTGCAAGTAAGATCTTAGCTCATGTAAGTGCCTTTGAGGATGGACAGGTATCCCGACGAGGATTGAGACTGATATCTTGCCCGGCCAGGATGTCATAATGGAAGGATTGCAGGAGTGGGGACACAGCCCAACTAGAATACGATCTTCATTGAGGAATTAAGGAATAATGGATGGACTGGGTGAAGGTGGATACTGGGAGCAGTTCATATGCCCACTTTGAAACTGGTGGTGTTCTTCCAGGCTGATCCCAAATTAGGACACCTGCAGGGATGCATGGGAATTGGTATATTGAAGTGCAGCCCTGTCAGGGTCCTTGGGTGCAGCCAGAGGGTGCTGCTGGGAGAGGACAACAGTGGTTTCCACATGACCCAGAAGTGCTCCTGACATGCAATGCAGTGACACTGGAAGTATTCCGGGGTCTGACTCACATCGGAAAGATGGAAAGAGAGGAAGACATTCATTTAGTGATACATTGGCATTTGTTGCTGGGTGCACTGGAAAAGAGGTTGGTGAAAATAAAAATCTATTATTTTAAAACTGGAATTATGTTGGGTGATACTGCATCTGAGGTTATGGGCTCAATGGTACCCCCTGGTGGTTGCACCGATAATAACCAATCTGGTCATGGATTCTTCAGGACACTCCTGACTGGCAAGAGTATGAGGTCTATTATTACAAAAAACACAGTGTTTTTCCCACTGCAGTACACCATATGAACAGACATGGGCCATGTTGAGTTGCAGTCTAGTCACAGAGTTATTGGGATATTTATTCTTATTATTTATATGTGTATGTGTATGTATGTGTGTGTGTTGCACTAATTGCCTCAAGTTACATTCGTAGTGTATGGAAATGCATATGGCCAATAAAGTTTAATTAAATTCAGTTTACTACAAACCACACAGAGTAATACTGAAATAGAAAATATTATTTTTGTGTGGATTACACTTTTAAAGGCTGTTAGGTTGCTAGCCCTTTCCTTCCAACAAATTATTATATCTTATTACTTAAGTGGGGATGTACACAAATTCATTTATAGCACAAACTTATTTTATTTTTATAGGCCTTTGAGAAACATGTTCATGGTTCATGCTAGAAAAGTGAAAGTTTAGAAAAATTATTAGTTTATTTGGTAATTAGGCCAGGTTCACATCCCTCAGTAATAAAAATGCCATCTCAGAATTACTGTACTAGAAAAGTGAGGGCTTCTTCCATTTTAGTTCCTTTGCCCAACATAGTCCTCAAAATGTAATAATGACATCCAGCACATTCAATTAGTTTTGACGTTTACAGGTGTAAAACGATCCACGTATAACCTTTTGCAACATATAAATGTTCCCCTATTATTCCCATCACGGCCTTTGCTGCCTTTGCAGCTCATCAGAATGCTGAAAAGTGTCTAGTAGACAGCACGCTGCAGGTCATCTGGTCTGGAGTTCAGTTCAGCTTTCTCACATCCTTCTTTAAACTCCCACACCCGACGCCAAACATTTTTCACGCCTGGGCTTGACTGCCTACACACTGCAACCAGCTGGTGATGAATGTGCTCTGAGAAAAACACCTGATGATAATACATTAGTCTTGTCAGCTGAAATCTGAAGACTTGCAAAACACCCTGCACACACTGACTCCTGTTTAAATTATGGGGTGCCAAACAGGCAAATATATTGGACGTGTATATATTGTATATATGTATATGTGTGTGTATATATATATATATATATATATTGCAAATTTTGATCATTTTAAGCTGTGGTCACTTTTAGCTTTAATTCATATGTTTGTACAAAATTACTTTGTGCTTCAGATAAATGCAGGAAAAATGCACTGAATATGTAAAAACATGAAGAAAATATCCAAAATACACTGTACATTGGAACAGAGGTTAGGTAGTAGGGTTAAGTCTCTAAAAAACAGATTCAGTGCCAAAAAAGTAAAGTCAAGCAAATACAATGTCGATCCAACCATTTGTTTTGTGGACTGCCTTTTTAAATAAATAGTAGTAGGTGTATCAAATACAAGGTAGAAATAAACCGAGAGTTTGATGGAGACCACATACACACACAAACACACACACACTCATACATGATAGGTAACATTAGAGTCATAAATTAACAGTCACATCTTTGGAATACTCAAGTATCAGGTGAAAATTCCATATCCTTTCATTAGACATGTCTAGGTTTTGGTATTTTGTTTTTTTAGATTCAGTCACAGAATCAACAGTGAAGGGTTATTTTAGGCATTGAATATCTAATTTTAGAGACAATGTATAATCATACTGTATCTGCAACACTGCTTTCTTTAAATAATTACACTTTTAATATAAAGTATCTTCTGGAAATTAATCATTGATATTTTAGCTGCAAGCATCAAGAAAAAGACAAAAAGACTTGTGAGATGGCTATAACCTTTAGAGACACATTTATGGTGACATTTATAGTGGCACAAGTATCCAAGTGTAAGAATCTGAATTATTTCACTTAATTGTTCAATATTGAACCCATCATTAATGGATCAGGGATTTTTATATATCTTTCTATTTTTTTACGAAGCTGGGAGAAATGTAGTTTTTATTTTTGTCACATTCACGCAGACTTATTTTAATTGTATGTAGAATATACAGGGAAATGTAAATAGACCTGGGATCCGATATGGGCTTGTTTGTTGGTCACACTGCTGTCCCTCCATCACTTGCTGGTTAAACATGATACCATGTTCTTTATGTGTGGATATCAATATCAATAGCATTCATTGATACATTCAGTAGCACATAGCTTTCTCAGTCGTAGCACACACCTTCCACCATATTGTCCTATCTTGCATGATGCTTAATAGTTCTGAGGTCAAAGATCATAGTCTGAGCAAAAATGGATGCAACAAGGTGTTGGACAAATGACCAGAGGTGCCAGTCAGGAACTGATGGAATGCCATGTCTCACATCACAGGCCATAATGAGAGGACTAGGGGCAGTCTTACCTGAAACATCATCTGGGAGCCGTGCAATGTGCTTGAAAAGAGATGACTAAGGTCATCACATGATGAACAGGCTACTGGGAAAACTGGTTCTTTTGTAAAAGTCAACATTAATGACAAAACTAAACAGCTTAATGCCTAAGATTCTTTGCTGAAAGTGCAGATTCAAGATGGTTCCAGTCACATTTCACCTTTGTGTTTTGACCTCGTACAAAACCAATGAGACCACGCAGTTGAATATATTCTGAGTTTAGTGCTGGGGCTCAGATAACTCTGGAGCCAAAATCTTATCTGGACATCCCATTAAAGAAGAAGCCAGAGGCATCTGGTGGATCATTTCATTATGAGAGCTGAGTTAAAAGAAACTGGTGGAACCAAGATAAACAAATGACTAAACTCACCATTGATTAAAATAAACCATCAGTATCCTCTAACATTAATATTAAATGTATTCATTCTGTGTCTGAAGAAAAAGTTGCGCCCGGAAGTAGTGATTTAATCAGCATGAAGAAAGATGACAAGTGAATATAGCACTACCATGAGCAATTTCTCCTCAATTCCCATGTAAAATCTTCAGGATTTGGCACTACAATTGCCAGAGCATGGTGTTAGGTAGGAATAAAATGATGTGCTATGGACCATCCAAGCAAATAATGGGTGACTCTGCCATCAGGAATCAATTAGACCCATGGAGGGCATTGATAGAGTATGATATTTTAGATTAAAGAAAAAGATGTTTTAACTTGACATTTTTAATACAGAAAGCAGAGAACAGTGGATTATACAAAATGGGCCATAAGTCACCTTCACTTATTCTCCTTGATGGTACATTAAGGTACTGTATGGCAGTGGTTACTGGGGAAGTTTTTCGGGGGGCAAACTGAAGCAGCACTTCATAGCTCATGAGAAAATAAGAGGAAAACCACATACACAAACTGTAATGCTGTCTATACACAGAGCGCTTTCAGTAGTGAAAAAAGTGCTATATAAATATAAAGAATTATTAACATTATTAACATTAATTATTATTATTATTAGTGTAGCTAGAAATGTGTTGGTGGATGGGTAAATATGAAACTAGGTGGCCAAAAAAAAATTTTACCCAGATAAGATGATTTACAGAACTTGACCATCAGCACCCGAATGAGGGGTATCCTCTAATAAAACCCTGCTCAGTAATGCACACAACCTTGGAAGATGTACACACACAAATTCAAAGACTCAACCATTTGGTTATGGCCTTACAATGATGAAAAAACAAAACATACAAAAAAATTGAACTGGCATGATAGCATCCAAACTTCAGACACCAATAACAGCATATGGTGAACAACACTGTCAAGTGAATGTTTTTCTCTTTTCTCTCTCAAGCTTTCACCCAGTTCAACCTTCTTAATCTGCTTGACCTTAACAAACAGTAAGCCTATAACTAAAGCATGCTAATGGAAATAAAACACATGATGTACAAAAAGAAAAGACAGAGTCTTTGCATGTTTTGTAATTATACAAGATATTGATCAGTACTACAGTATGCTATGAATTATGTTAACATGTACAGGTATACTGTAGTTACTACATCATCAGAACAACTATAAATATAATAATGCCGTATTGTGACACATAAAACACAATATTTTGATATGTATGTAACACTGCTCAAGGCCACTGTCATCATTATTTTTCCTCCTTAACATCTAACTAGTTGCTAAGGCACACAAGTTTGTTCACATTTTCAAATGCCAGAGTATATCTATTTTTTTGCACAATATGATTAAGAAAAAAAAGGCAGCTGCGCAATGCAGCATGGAACAAGAGCATCAAAGACTAATTCTGAAATGCTTGCAAGAATAACAAACCAACTGAATCGCAACATCCCAAGTCTATTGTCAGGTTGTATACAGACAATTTTTCCTGTTAGTATTTATGAATATTTAGTTGCTATTTTATGAAATAAATCAAATTAATTGGCACAGCATTGAATTGTTCTGTGATTACTCGTCATTGATATTTTGAACGCTTATAGTTGCAGGAGCTGTAGAATGCATAGTAAAGAAGGCCCTTTGTTATCGAAAGCAACTGTTGTTACATTACAGGTTTAGGCATCACAGCATTCTTAACCTTTTTATCTGCTTGATTTGGAGAAGTGATCACTTACATAAAATAGCCCTAAACGCAGCATTAAAAACACAGAAATTTTAAAATTCCAGGAACTGATCTCCTTGCAAATAATGGCCACTGCCCTTTCTGTATTCATAGTTAGCTTACTGTTTATCATAACAAGAGCTGGAAAAAGTCTGTGTGTAAGCTCTTCCTTGATCACTTGCCTTCTGCTGAATTCTTAAGTCAGGTTGGCCTGATCCAAAGACCTTTATCTTCTTTTTTTTCTTCAAGTGAATGATTAATGAAGGTGTGTTTTATTAAAGAAATAACCAAATTTTCTTTGATTTCTGAAGTTCTGCTTGAAGTTGACATCTTCTTAAAGTCACACTCATTCATCTGTATTTACATAACGTTAATGGTGGATGTGAACTGTGAACCATTTATGTCAACATGACATAGTACATTGACAATTGTTAAATTAAATTTGATTAAAAAAAACCCAAAGCAATATTAATTCGCTGCCAATAAATGTGGGAATGTCCCCGGAAAAATCTTAAAGCAACCAATTTAAAGGGCAGCCTCAGGTCACCTGCTTGCTCAAAGATCAAGGACGTACAGAGATCTTCATTTTGCCACATCCTTCACTCCAGAAATATCGGTATTCATACAATATTTTTGTTGTTTTGCACAGATTTTAAACAAATACAAATCGGAACCAATTTTTAATGGATGTTTACATGTGCTGACACCAGGCATGTAATTAAATTAAGAATAGTTTTAAAATATTTTGAGGGTGGGCACCCCACATTACAAACCATCACTGCTGTACGGCCTGGCTCCCTTTGTAACCCTGTAAGTTACATTTTTTTTCATTTCTTCCTTTCTGTACTTTCAATAGGATCAGAATCCTCAGTTTCTATAAACATTTTTTTTTTTGATACGGCTCTTCTTGTACAGCCACAGGCTATTGATGTTACCAGAAATTAGCACAACTAGCTGCAGATTTGTAAATTGAAGACCTTTCTGTCTAATTGCTGACAGATACAAGTCCAAAAGGGCACACAGTTTGTCTTTTGTAAGCGGGGCAAACCATGACATGTTTTCAAGTCTAACTTCTGACAAAAGACACAAGATATTCATACAAGTCCATTCGGAAATTTATTTGAGATTGCCTGAGCATTGAAGCTAAGTCTTTGGTTTTATGCAATAGCAAAATCTTTCATGGAAAAGTATTGTTTTCTTTTTGTGGATTGAAAGCAGTCATCTTTCTAAATACATGCTTACGGTGTTCTGTTTTTATATGATGCATTTAATTATAGCAAATAAATATTAAATGAGTTTTGTTAATGCCTTATACAGCAATGTACGGCAATATGAAGAACTAAGAAAGCAAATATTTATTGTTGCCTATACATGTTAATTGGCCTTCAGATTTGTTTTTATTCTATCCCGCATCCTGTGGAACTGAACTGCTCTCTCTAAACAAAGCTATTTCCTCAGATGTGAAATCATTCTTGATTGCACTGAAGCCTACGATTTACTGTACTTCAGAATAGCCTGCGGCTTGGGACATTCTGATTTTTATTTGTGACCTTAAAACAGGCAGTTAACATCAAAGTCCGGAAGCCTCTGCTTTGAGAAAAAGACATTTGGGAGACATGCTTGTTTACACAAAACAGGATTTTCCTCTTAACAGGATGTTTTCTTCTGTTTTAGTTTGACTGTTATGTTTAAGTCTTAAGGTAATGTGCCAGTGGTAAAGAAACTCACTGTGTTTGGTGTAAGATGAAAAACTCCACTGCCTCCTCTCAGCATTTCCCTAACGTAAAAGAACTGTACAGCATGGACTCAAGTACTGTAGATAAGAATATGAATGTGCTGTTGTTCTACATGTAGATTATTTTGACTATAACAGAATGTATAAAAAGTCATAATTTTACAACTCAAAATGTTTCTTAGTAATTCAAGTAGACCCAACTAAACTCACAGTGCTTAAAGAATATGGAAAATTGGAACAAAAGTAAATGTGGAATTTGATCAAATCAAAAAATTTTTTTCACAATCAAAAAGAATGAATATACTGTAAAGAAGAACATTGTATTTATGGCACTCATCATCATCATCAAGTTCACATCAGGATGGTAAGCATTTGCCATTTTAAGGTGTTGAAGAACATGAGAAATTTGACAAAGGAGAGCAGATCATTCAGTTCATCAGGCTCATTTGTTTAGCTCAGTGGTTCTCAACCTGTGGGGCAGACCCCCCTAGGGGGGCGCGAAAGATGTGAAGAAAAGAAAACAAGAATCAAAAATATGAAAAAAACATCTGTTGAAACCAAAACAAATTAACTTAAACTACATTCTGATACTAGAACAATAAATATAGAGTTAGATAAATGTCGATAAAAGTTAAGTAGGTATAATAAAATATGCATTGTGATGGATGTCCGGCAAGAGTTGCCGGCCCTCACCCCCAGGCCGCCAGGAGGAGCTCTCCCGACAGCATGGACGTGCCCCGAGTTCCAGCAGGGCCTCATGGACTTTGTAGTTTTTATACACAACCCTGCTGGATACCTTGGGGACCACAAGGAGTCGCTGTAGCGAGGATTGTAGACTCCTATGTGCCCTATAACCTGGAAGTGCGTCCTGGTCACGTGAACGGGAGGAATGACGTACTTCCAGGTTGAAGAAAAAGAGAAGTTTTACCTGACCCGGAAGTGATAGAAAGTCACATGGACTGAGGGACAAACACTTCCGGGTCAAGGACTATAAAATACTGTGGGAAATCCCAGACGGACGAGCTGAGCTGGGTGGAAGGGTGGCAACGCGTCTGGGAGTTGGAGGATTATTGTATTGTTTTGTTTATTGAGTATTGTGGAGAGGAGCGTGCTTTGTGCACATTATTATTATAATAAATAATAATTGGACTTTTTATCTGGTGTCTGACGTGTGGTCTGAGGGTACAAGGGTGCGAGGAAACCCAAATCTGTCACAGCATCTACATTTCAAAACAATGTTTGGGGGGCGCGATTAAAACTGTTATGAAAACTCGGGTCGCAAATACTTAAAAGGCTGAGAAACACTGGTTTAGCTAATAGCTAAGCTGTCCCACTTCTTATTCATTTAATTTCTTAACAACTATCAAATTAGAGGATCGTTTCTCTGCCCACTGCTATCAGGTATTACAATACTTCCTCCCAATATACTCATTTAGTTAATTTAGAAAAATCTGCATAATTTAGATTTATTTATTTATTTACTTATTTATTTATTTATTTATTTATTTATTTATCAAGCAATTTATTAATTAGCTGTATTATTTATCCCTTGAATCTCTATCCTTGTTTTTTATGTTTCTGCTGTTGTATACATATGAACTTCCCCTTTCGATTAATAAAGTTTATTAATCTAATCTAATGTAAAAAATTGCAATTAGTTCTAATGCAATCTGCCAATATGGTAGGCCATTATTACTTTTTACATATTTTGCTTTTCAATTGATTGCCATAACTTTGGTATTTGCTCAGTTTATGCATAATCCAACATCAGAAGAGAAGGAAAAAAAGTATTTGAAACTACTTACAGGCAAGTTTCAAAAGGAATAAAATTAGATTAAATTAAAGAACATGAACCATAAAAGGGTGTTTACAGGTACTGAAGCTGTCGCACTACAGATTCCTCTTCCACTCTCAGAGAGCTGCAGGTCACTGTAGCCATACTGTGGAGTGATAATACAAGTTTAATATTTAAGGCGCTGGCGCTCTCCAGGGCACAAGCTTTAACAACAATTACAGCTCTAATTTATGATGCATTTTCAAATTTACAACCTTAGACTTTATAAAAATGACGCAGTTCTGTCTTCTATGCAAGTCCAAATTTGTCACAAAGATAAAGAAAGAAGAGACAGAAAAAAATCAGCTTCACGCTCAAAAATACTCAAGGATTTCTATTTTCATTTCAGCTATCTGTATCAGTGTATGCTGCCGCTCCCAACCTCCTCCTCCATCCACGCACAACCTGGCTTTCTGTTCTACCAAGGTAAAAATCGGGCTGAATTTAATCAGGGATCAGAAGATAAAACATTAGTCAAAAGCCAAGCCAAAAAGTCAAATTGATCTGTCGTCAAGACTAAAGCCATACCAAAATACATAGCCAATTGTGTAGCCAAATAGTTTTTAACCAGAAGCACCAAATGAAACATACACTTGCAAACTTCAAAGGATCTACACAGAGAAGTCAATAAATTATCTCCACTTTTCTAATAATTGTGTTTGCATTGGCTGTACAGCTTTCCCCACACACGTGGAAGCATGTTGTGTGCGTGGTCACAGTGATAAAGTTTTGACCTTTTTCATGATGTTTTCTAGGAGTAGTCAAGGGTGCTCTACTCTCCGTTTACACTGAAGAAGAGTAGCGGTCAGAGGTCTGCTTTTTATGAGCGGAACATGGACCAAGGGCTGAAATTGTTATGGCATTTTGTTAGAATCATGGTACGGAGTTGGTCAGTGTTGCTGTCAGTGGACGGACATTCCACTTTTTCTTTGCGCTTAACCTTGTCTGACCATTTTTGAACATTTCAATCCACTCCGCCATGGTTTCCATATTGTGCAGAAAGCCTTTTGTGGATTTTGGCCCCTGTAATCTCACATGACCAGGAAGTGCATGCGCTGACCTTTATCCTGTTAATGTCATGTGTTGTACACTTCCAGTAGGTTTTCCTTAGTGGTGCAGTGATAACCACACCTAAATGTGGGCTTTGGCCTGATTTTGGTTTTTGCATTCAGTATTCTTGTTTAAACTTTCTAAAATCACTATTCTGCTTCTAAAATCCCATCAGGTTTTTTTTTTTTTTTTAAATGTAATCCCTTTAGTCCTTTTAGACCTGTCATAGTCAGGAATTCATAACATTTATTTGATGAGATATGAATAATTTTAAATATATTTCATATATTGTATTCCAGTGTATCTTGTTGTCCTGTGTTGTGTTATATTTTGTTGAGTTGGCTACCATGCTCCAAGCAAATGGCCAACCATCTGAATCAGGAATTGGGAACAGAAAGTAGATGCCAATTCCCTCTTCTGTCATGCCCCCCTTTGAAACTGTACCCTATCCCAGCCCATTTCTGCGCAGTTTGCTCCCAGAAGCAGGAGGTCATGGTTTTGAATAACAAATAGCATCTGACGTCAAAGATGCAATGTTTTAAATACTGGTGCAAAGGTCAGTTCATTGTCCATAATTAGAATAATAATTATTTTCCTTTGTATAGCACTTTTCTTACTACTCAAAGTGCTACACTGAGTTGGGAGCCAGTTTACCCACCAGTAATATGTAGCATATACCTGATGCGATGGCAGCCATTTTTACCAAGTATGCTAACCACACATGAGCTATTACATGATGGAGTGGTGAGAGAGATGGCCAATTAGAGGTATGATAATTAGGCCACGGAGGACAATTTAACCTGAACATTGGAAAAGACAACGAAACAAAGATAAAGACAAAGAGCTTTGTGCGTGTTTCATGGTGAATTATGGTTACTCATAACTTTAGCATTTCATTTTGACTATGTGTTCTGGTTCTTGTTTTGGATATGGCAACAGATTTAGTGTGGCTGAACTATTTCTAACTTTTGACTAAAATTCATCTCCTGGCCTGCTGTTTCATTCTTTTCCACTCTCAGCCTTCAGGATGAACAATGACACTCTCCCTAAGTGCCAAAGTCACCAACGAGCCATTGCAAGAGCCTTTCTCCCCTGGACTGACAGACGGCAGCCTCCTTGGTTTCCAGAAGGGCCACGGGTCTTGAGCACAGAAGCTCAGCCCTGCTGGAGCCTGTGACCACCGCCAGGGGGCGCCTGGACTTTTGCATGGTCCTATTTAGCAGCACTTCTGCCACACCTGGAAATGCTGCCAGTAGAAGCTCATTGGGCACCTGGACTCCTTCTGGGTTCCCTATAAAAGGAGTCAGTTACCTGGACTCAAGGGCCTGAGTCGGGGGGAGGAAGACTAAGCTCTGGAGGAGGAGTGGAGGCAGAAGGACTGGCGGCAAAAGGACTGTGGCATGGGCTGGTGCTCGACTGTGTTTATATAAATAAGCATTGTGCTGTGTGGCAAAGTCGTGTCCTGCCTGTCTGTGTTAGGGATAGGGTGTCTGTATGTGCCCCTGGGCTTCACAATATGTATATTTACATGATTACAGTATGTTTTATGATGCATGTAAGCAAGGAAAGTTTGTTTAGTCATAGAAAACTTATTTTTAGATGAGTTTCTGATATGGCCTCTCTGCAATATTTTGAAAAAGTTAAGTTAAATGAAACACACGGGAAAATGGTGTAGGTGACTGGCTTGGTATATGGCTGTAGAATCAATTATGAAGTTCCAGATGGATTTTCAAATTAATGCAAATCATTTTGTGACAGAGTGCAGTTTGCAACCAGTTTGGAGTAGAGCTCTGAATCCATGGTACCTCGACTTGATTTATTGAGTAATGGAGACGGACGAATGGCAGAGAAGGTTTTAATGGCCCTGAATAGAGTTCAGTCATAAATAGGATATTTATAAAGAAAGATTTACAGTGAAAACAAGCATCAGTTTCATTTGTAACATATTCAATGGAATACTTTATTATGCTCCAGCTATTATAAAAACAAATATCAAATCGAAAACAGATTTTAAATGTGCAATATTTTGAACATGAAAATGATAAAGAGTTGCACATTTTAATTAAAATGTTTCTAAATTATAGATAGCTAAGGAACTATTACACAAATTGATAATATCAGAGAATCCAATATAACTCAAGAAATAACCGCATGAACACTTTGGGAAACACTCAAAGCATATCTTAGGCAATAAATTATATGTATAGTATAAAAATAATTGCAAACCACAAGAACATGAGAACTAAATACTCACATTTCTGAAATTATGTAAACTAATTTAATGAAATGATATACAAAAACATTTGTAACTACAAACAAAATGTAATCTTCTGACTACAGCAGAAATGGAGCGAGAAATTTTTTAAGTCATGTCATACTTATAATGCGCATAGAGAAAGGCTAATAAGATTGTAGCTCAACACATGCATACAGTTGTGCTTGAAAATTTGTGAACCCTTTAGAATTTTCTATATTTCTACATAAATATGACCTAAAACATCATCAGATTTTCACTCAAGTCCTAAAAGTAGATAAAGAGAAACCAGTTAAACAAATGAGACAAAAATATTATACTTGGTCATTTATTTATTAAGGAAAATGATCGAATATTACATATTTGTGAGGGGCAAAAGTATGTGAACCTTTACTTTCAGTATCTGGTGTGTACCCCCTCCCCCCCCCTCCCCCCCCCATTTGCAGCAATACCTAAACGTTTCCGGTAACTTTTGATCATTCCTGCACACTGGCTTGGAGGAATTTTAGCCAATTCCTCCGTAAAGAACAGCTTCAACTCTGGGATGTTGGTGGGTTTCCTCACATTAACTGCTCGCTTCAGGTCCTTCCACAACATTTCGATTGGATTAAGGTCAGGACTTTGACTTGGCCATTCCAAAACATTAACTTTATTCTTCTTTAACCATTCTTTGTTAGAACAACTTGTGTGCTTAGGGTTGTTGTCTTGCTGCATGACCCACCTTCTCTTGAGATTCAGTTCATGGACAGATGTCCTGACATTTTCCTTTAGAATTCTCTGATATAATTCAGAATTCATTGTTCCACAGATGGGATAAGGTTCTTATGCTGGAATGCAGTATTTTCCTTTCTCCAAACATAACGCTTTTCATTTAAACCAAAAAGTTCTATTTTGGTCTCATCCATCCACAAAACATTCTTCCAATAGCCTTCTGGTTTGTCCCCAAGTGATCTTTAGCAAACTGCAAACGAGCAGCAATATTTTTTTTGGAGAGCAGTGGCTTTCTCCTTGCAACCCTGCCATGCACACCATTGTTGTTCAGTGTTCTCCTGATGGTGGACTCGTGAACACGAACATTAGCCAGTGTGAGCGAGGCCTTCAGTTGCTTAGAAGTTACCCTGGGGTCCTTTGTGACCTCGCCAACTATTACACGCCTTGCTCTTGGAGTGATCTTTGTTGGTCGACCACTCCTGGGGAGGGTAACAATGGTCTTGAATTTCCTCCATTTGTGCACAATCTGTCTGACTGTGGATTGGTGGAGTCCAAACTCTTTAGAGATGGTTTTGTAACCTTTTCCAGCCTGATGAGCATCAACAACTCTTATTCTGAGGTCCTCAGAAATCTCCTTTGTTCGTGCCAAGATACACTTCCACAAACATATGTTGTGAAGAGCAGACTTTGATAGATCCCTGTTCTTTAAATACCACAGGGTGCCCACTCACACCTGATTGTCATCCCATTGATTGAAAACACCTGACTCTAATTTCACCTTCAAACTAACTGCTAATCCTAGAGGTTCACATACTTTTGCCACTCACAAATATGTAATATTCGATCATTTTCCTCAATAAATAAATGACCGAGTATAATATTTTGTCTCATTTGTTTAACTGGTTTCTCTTTATCTACATTTAGGACTTGAGTGAAAATCTGATGATGTTTTAGGTCATATTTATGCAGAAATATAGAAAATTCTAAAGGGTTTACAAACTTTCAAGCACAACTGTAAAACAGAGGCACAAAACATAATTTCAGAATTTCAAGAATTAATTAATATACTTAACTATTATTATATGCAAGGGTCTGTTTACATGTTAGGGTGTAAATAGGACTGGATTAACCATTAAGCAACATAAGCGCATGCTTAGGGCATCAAGGGGGCACCACAGAAATTTTGCATTGCTGGATTTACATCGACCATACGGTGCAAAACTGCAAATGGTTGCAGCTGAGCCAGGTTCCACAAAAAGGGGCTCCCACATTAAATTAAACAATTACGCACACACACACACACACACACACATACAGTATATATATATATATATA
>JANRMT010062833.1:23106857-23167096 GCA_026402145.1 Polypterus bichir lapradei | reverse complement strand
ATATATATATATACAATAATAAAAATTTTAATACAATAGTAATAATAGAGGTTAATGATATATATTATTCTTGTGAATACAACAAAATTAGAATCTGGTAACTGCCAAACAGTCCGCCAAAGCTCACGTGATTGTTCTTGTCTTGGTCATGTTGGCTGTCCCATTCAGTCGTCCACCAAGAGTGACTGCAGTTCATATATATGGAGGCACCAAAATCTTTGAAGTGCTTAGGGCCTCTAAAGATCTTAATCTGGCCCTAGACATAAAGCAGAAGGAGCTCATGCCACCGACTTCCTCAAAGAATTGGAACTGCTGCACTTCAGTGCCATTGCTATTAGAGGATCTGCAGAATTCATCAAGGCTTGTTAAAATTCCAGATTAACTCCTTCATATGCCATATTTCATATGGAATAAAAACTAGACCAACACACTGAGAAGCAGGTAGAGTAGAAGTATTAGAAAGCTATTTGACTCATCTTTCAGCCTATTTATAACACATAAATGAAAATGTTATCAAATATTTAAGCTTATTAACTTTACAGACTAAGATCCAGAAATGACCTGATAAATCCATAACTATTCCATTTTCCCTTTTAATATAATGAAATTTTAACTGCCCAGTTTTAGGATTACACACTTGGGTCTAGGCCTTGCCATAATCCTCCCCAGCTTCCATACACTTTTAAAAAAAATAAAAATCTTTCTGCTTTATTTAAATTTATGCTTTAATTTGTGACCTGTTGTATCCGTATAAAGAGTAAACCACTACACCAGCACACTCCCCCACATTAAAATATTATATGTAATGTTTTAATTATGTGTATTGAACCTGAATTACTTTGTCTAAATTTTCCATACTCATTCTTCACTGCCAGAAAGTAAACTACAAAAGTAGTGGATTTCAAATTATTCTCTCAGTATCATATTTATTTTCATTTCCAATTAAAATTTGTATATTTTTATATTCCCTCATGACTCCCTGTATAGCTTTCAGTTTCTTTTTTACCTTGTTTTAATTGACATTGTTTGGAATCTTTATAAACATTTTAATGATTCCAATTAATGAACTTTTGTACATTGTAGTGGCACGGGCTGTCAGTTCATGCCTACACAAGAAGCCTCCTCAGGTTTGAAGGTAGGATGAGACCAATCTGTGATAGCAGTGTTGCGATATGTTAAATGGATTCCTGCGATGTGCCTGTTTGAGTTATAATAATGCGTTCCAATTCTGAACAGTAGCTCCAGTTTATGGTAAGACTGCAAGAATAAAAGTTAAAAAATCGCGAACTTGATGCCAGTCTGTCACAGAGTGCACACTCATTGGAGGTAATTACTGGTAATAGCTGACACCAATGATAATTAAATGGTAATGCATGTAATTGCCCCTCATCTATATGTGCTTTTTAATTTAGAAAACGTTTTTTTCATATTGATCTTTCCTTGGTATTGTTATGTGTCTGAAATGAGATACAATTTGCACTTTACTGCTACATCCCCAGAAGATCTCATCTCTTGTTACTTAATCTACTCAGTAACCTCCCAGATGAGCACACGGATGTGGCGTCTCTTAATTAGTGGCAAAAATAAAAAAATGAACACATTGCTGAAATGTTTATATAGCAAACTCAACATGCTTAATGCAATTAAGAAAAAAAATATTTTGTTGGAAGTATGGGAAAGTTTCTTTGTGCCTAGCATGGCTAGCTTGTTTCCACATTGCTTAATCTGGTCCTTTGACCCCTCAGCGTTGCTTTATTGTATACACATGTGCAGTTTTCAGTTCCAACTTGGGGCTTGGAGTCGTCTAGAGCCCTTTTATGCAATCTATTGGTGGATTTTTGTAATGCAACTGAAATTAAGTGAGATCTTGTATATCTTGTTATTTTTGGAGTAGTCATCATCATTATCATGAATCATGTCAATTACATATATAGAATACAATTCAGAACTTTACTCACTGGACACAAACTGGAAATGTGTTTCTATTTTTTTCTGCATCTTTTATCTTTTAGTACTGTTTGCACTGTAAGACAATATGTTGATGCGACATTTTGTGGCATTATTCAGCTAACATTTTATCACTACTGGTTCTGGAAGCATAATACTGTACATTGTGAAATTCAGTGTTTGTCCCTTTCTCCCTCATTCAGGGTTTACTGGAGATTATCTCCTACCTTGGTCACCTTCCAAAGCTGATGTCACAACTCTGATCTTCCATGGTGCCTTGAATGTGGCCCCAAATGATCTTTTCCCCACCAAGTCCACTGGAGCTGCACTTTCACATTGCTGGCTCAACCTCACACTGATCATTTGGGGTCAGAGGCAACATCATCTGTACTCATTTCACCCAACTCCATAAGCCAATCCAAGTGAGGATCCTGCTCGAGAGGCAATGCCAGCCACATGCACAGGCCAATGAATTTAATTTCTAACATTCCACCAGTTCCTTTGCAGCATCTCTCTCCCAGGTTCATGTGGCACAACCAGCATTTTCATGCCAAGAAACACTGCGGATCCTAAGTTTATCATCATTCTTGTCCACTGTGTTACACACAAGAGACCTGTTTGACCTATTTTGGCTTTGCTCACCTCTGGCATCATATGAGAATATTATGTTTTGTGGGTCACATTTCAAGTTGCATTTTATGTTCAATAAACCCAGGGTGACAGTCCATCTTGACCCTTAGTTTTTGGAAACATTTTAGACTTACCTTAATATATTTAGAAAGTAATTCACCACATAAAAAATTACTTTAACACAAAATGTTAAATAATTCTGTCAGAGAGCGGCACGGTGGTGCAGTGGTAGCACTGCTGCCTCACAGTTAGGAGACCTGGGTTCGCTTCCCGGGTCCTCCCTGCGTGGAGTTTGCATGTTCTACCCAAAGACATGCAGGTTAGGTGCATTGGTGATCCTAAATTGTGCTTGGTGTGTGCCTTGTGGTGGGCTGGCGCCCTGCCTGGGGATTTGTTCCTGCCTTGCACCCTGTGTTGGCTGGGATTGGCTCCAGCAGACCACCGTGACCCTGTAGTTAGAATATAGAGGGTTGGATAATGTGTGGATGGAATTTTATCAGATAATTCCACAAATCCTCCTATATGCACAACCTATGTGTTGTGCTCTTGATCTGAATTTTCTAGAATTACCGTAGGTTTCCAATCTTAAGTTTAAATGTCATCATGGATACATATTCAAAACTCATTTCGTTAGCACTAACCTATAAAGCGTCTATGAAAATGGAGATACTGAAACAGTGTCTCTCTTGTGCCTTCCTTACTCGTGACCTGGAACCCTTAAGGTCCTGTGAAATTACACAATTTATCCAGCGATTTTCACTTACAGACTTCATTCACTTAACCTTAGACAGTCTAGAACACAGGTGTCGAACTCCAGGCCTGGAGGGCCACAGCGGCTACAGGTTTTCATTCAAACCCTTTTCCTAATCAGTGACCTGTTTTCACTGCTAATTCACATTTTAATAGCCCTGTTAGAAGGATTCAGTCCTCTGAACTGATTTGTTTCCTCATTAAAATGCAGCCAAACAGAAATCAGACGTGAAATGAGCCAACAGATGACCAGCTAAACTGAGGCTTCAAACTCCAACCAGTTTCTTAATGAGAAGCCAATTCTTGCTGTTAATTAAACTCATTATTTAATTCCATGGCTTGTTGTTGCTCTCGTTCTGCCACAGCAGACATTTCCAAAACTGTTGATTTTCTGTTTTTCATAAGAACATCACCAAAGTATTTTGGTGAGTTGAGAGATCAACCTTACTGAGACCTTCACATTTCTTTATTTTCAGATATTGTGTGATGTGGAGGCTTGTTTTGTGTCTCATTATTGTTTGGCTGCTAATTAAGGAAAAAGAAACAACTAAAGGGCTTGAGTCAAGTTAATTAAAAGACGTAATTAGCAGCAAAAACTGGTCACTAATTAAGAAGATGGCTAGAATGAAAACCTGCACCCACTGCGGCCCTCCAGGACTGGAGTTTGACACCCCTGGTCTAGAACATTGTTCATGTAGACATAATCAGATACTCCATCCAACTAATCTGTGACTTATCCCGGCAAAATTAAACTGGTTTGATTTTGTCTTATGTTGTCGGGGCAGTTCTGTATGAATGAGAGTTGACAACCAATGAATGCTCACCCAAAAGTACAATGCATATAATGCAGCGATAAGGAACACAGATGTTTTGAACCTCACAAACAGAAGAGAGATTCATTTTTCTAAAGTTGCATGTTTTGCGTACAAGACTGGAAAAAATCGGGAGTGGTCTCCCCTAGATTTTCTCGTATACTCAGATATGGGGAAGGATATTTGAGGAATAAACCACAAGAAAATGATTATATTTTTATATTATGTACATTAAAGAACCATTAACAACAAATCAAATTAATAATATATTGACAATTATAATAAAAGTAAAATTGAATAAATCGGACTCTGTAGCTGCATGAATAAAAAAGTACCACTTCCAACTAGCAAAAATAGCTCAAAAGTTCATAGAAATCTACATTTTGTACTTAATACTTGCAATATTTGGTTGACCTAAGTGAAAGTGTGCTCAAGTTATCGTGTTTACATACACACACAGACAGACACACAGACATGATTCCAAAAATTTCATTTTCGGACTCTGGGGGGTCCAAAACATTGAATTTCATCAAAATCTAATTTTTGGATGATTACAATACTTTCCCTATACTTCGTATACAAAAAAGGAAAAGGTAGCAAGATTATGCCTGAACTTGGCATACAGTATCTGTAAAACTTTCGTGGCACAGTAAGGCAGCACTTTACTGGCTATCAGAAAAAGGGCCAAGCTCATACTACTTTGGTAATATGAAATTGTGCTGCCTAGTCATTACAGAGTCATTTATTTGTCATTTTCTGCAATTTCTGGTTGTATAATCTGACATCCTCAGGCAACAAGATCAGCGATGACAGTCATCACAGATACCCCCTCTGACTAGACACTGGCTTTAGATATTTGAATTCCATCTAGCCATGAACAGACAAATAACCTCAGATTTGGTTGTCATTATTCTCATTCGACCCAGGTTACTATCTGCAAGGAACCACTGAGAATACTTTTTAAGATGAGAGAAATATTACAAGAGTAGAGAGCCACTCAACCAAAGCCAGCTTGAAATTGATTTGAACCCATGGAAAAAACTGACTAACCCATTTTCTACTTGTTTGATGCCCCATCTAAGGAATCTAACTTATCACTTAATCATTCACACTGCAGTACCAAATGCTGATGTTTCAGTGTCCACTGCAAGTTGCAGACCTCCATTTAAACTAAACACCAGTACAGAGGGCAGCACATAACAACAGAGTAGCAGGATTTTATAGTACACCTGGTCAACGTGTGGATGCCAATGAAAAACTGAAGAAGAGCATGGAGATTGCAACCAATGGTTCTCACGCGATACGATCTCCACAGATATCAACATGTAGTGGAAACCATCTCAGTTTTGAAGACATATGAGACTGTCATTAGTACTGGCAACAAAATGAACAATGTTGGTGTTAATGTTTTGAAAACTGAGCAATCATGTCTTAGACAGAGACACAATAACTACAAAATTTTAACTAAAATCTGTATGTTTCTTTGGATATTCTGGTGGTCCCATTCTGTGTGTGTGTAAGAGCAAAACAGAGAGATATCGAAGAAGGCACTAAGTTAAACAAATGCTTAAATATAAAAACTTAGAATTTTCACAAAGGGTCAAATATTTTTACTGAGGTATTGAATGGGCCAAGGAAAATATCACACTGTTAAATAGTTTGAACTACAAACATTTACCTACAGATCTCATATCCAATAATAAAACATCACTAAGATGTTAACATAATAATAACATCCAAGCATGTTCATGCCCAGCCTATATTTGGATGGTAGACCAACCAAGAAAAGCTTGGGTTTGCTGCTGGAGTGGGTGTTGGTGAGGCTAGCAGGGGGCACTTACCCAATGCTCTGAATGTGGATCCCAAAGCCCCAGAGCACTGTGCTGTAAAAATTCCGGTGTCATTCGGATGAGATATGAAACATAGATCCTGACTCTACGTGGTCATAAAATATCCCTGGGCGTCCTTTGTAAAGGGTAGGGTTTACCTGAAGTCCTGGCTAAATTGCACAAAATGACCTAGTCATTCTGGTACCCTAATTTAGAAATGAGTACATTAGAGGGTCAGCTCAAATTGGATGGTTGGGAGACAAAGTCACAGAGGCAAGATTGCGTTAGTTTGGACATGTGCAGAGGAGAGATGCTAAGTATATTGGGAGAAGGATGTTAAGGATAGAGCTGCCAGGGAAGAGAAAAAGAGGAAGGCTTATGGATGTGGTGAGAGAGGACATGCAGGTGATGGGTGTAACAGAACAAGATGCAGAGGACAGAAAGATATGGAAGAAGATGATCTGCTGTGGCAACCCCTAACGGGAACAGCCAAAAGAAGAAGAAGATGATTCTGGTCCCCTAATCATCCCCTGTTTCTAATTGGCTAATTATCTCTTACCCCTTTACCACCTAACAGCTAATGTGTGGTGAGCATACTGGTGCAAAATGGCTGCCATTGCATCATCCAGGTGGATGCTGCCCATTAATGGTGGTTGAAGTGGTTTCTCAATCACTACGTAAAGCACTTTGGGTGGTGAGAAAAAGCGCTATAGAAATGCAACGGAATTATTATTATCATTATTATTATTACACAAATACACTGGGTTCAAGCATTGGCAGAAAGTTCACTCAAGATAATAAGAAGGAGCTTTTGCTTTTCCTGACCAATAAGCAATTGTGCCCTAATAATAACAGTTGCTTTCAATTAAATAGTTTGTAGATGGACTAAGTGGTCCATTTCAATAGACAACAAACTGATGTAGAATTTCAGCACTAACCCCACTAAACTCGCATGCAGTGAAAAAACTGTAAGCTCAAATAGATCACTCAATATGGCTTCTTAATTTTGCTTTACTTTTATTCAGTTGTATGATTGCTTCAAGATAAAATGCTATCATCAATTACAGCCTCCAAAAAAAGATAACCAGGATCAGTTCTCCATGCAAACCACACGCAACATTAGATTAAGACTACCTTTATTAAAAATATAAGGACCATCTGTACTCACAATTCAACTTGCTACTACACTGCGGTTTGAGTCGCACACCATCTGAAATGTGTTACTGTCTGTTGTGAATTGGATCCTTTCTATGTCTGAGGAAGTAAATGCCAATATGAAAATAAGTTACAGGCAGTAAAAAAATAAATAAAACCCTGCAAGCCTGTTTGTGTAAGTGATTCTGCAGATGTCCCATTTCTCTTTTACATTAACATAGTTCATAGAAATGCAATAACTGCAATGATGGTGAGCTGTACATCAAATGGAGTTCATGTACAGATTTATGATATTGATGCCACAGTGAAAAAATAGAAGACATTAATAAAACTTGAGTTTTGTTTTCTAATGCATTCTTTTTTTTTGCTCTGAATCAAAGTCCTAGTTCAAGTATTTTAATCGTATGACATTCTTCTTTTATATTTGTATCCCCTCATGAATTTAATAATTAGGCCTTGAGGAAGTGTGGTTTGATAGATGAAGTTTGCACACCCGTCCCATATGAAGCACTATTCCATATTTTCATAGATTTTTAGAGGTTATATTGAAAGACTCTTTAACGGTGCTTTGAAGTGCAGTTCCCCAGTTTTGCTTTTTTGTTTTAAATGTGCTTCTTTGACTTTAGTTTGGTTGGTCATGACAGTTAAATGCTATTTCACATTCCGTAGTTTTTCCAGCAACTTACCAGTCATGATATACCCAGTGGCTCACTTCAACAAGTCCACGACTCACCCTGACAACATTAATGGTGGACTTGTGTGCACAGGAGCTGACAACTAATGAATTCTTATCTGGAAGTATAATCTATATAAAGCAATGCCAATGAATGAGGAATTCAGGTATTTTGGGCCTCACAAACAGAAGGAACGTTCGTCTGTCTAATATCTTGTACTGAAGTACCAAGACAGAATGAAAAAATAGAAGAAGAAAGGGCAGAGATTGCAGGTGAACTCACTGAGCCTGTTAACCCTTTGTATAGTATGGGCTCCATCGGGCAGCATATTATTGGCTGTCTGAATACGGGATGAGCACAACTGTACTGGAAAATCAGACATGCCCAGCTGTTTTCAATTTCAGTGTAAACTGACATGGTCCGACAATGAGATCAGAAACGGCATTTAGCAAGTCTGACGTGCTTCATAACTAGGAATTATGTAATAAATATCAGAAAGGAGAAATCATTACAAATTTTGACATTTCATAAAACTTTCAGTTTAGCCTTCTGTCATATGGAATATGTATATTCATTTACAAGAATCAGTCTGTTGCCCAACATCCATTTAAGATGGCAGTGTGCTGTCGTCAGAATTCAGGTTAAGGAATTTTCAAAAGAAATCTTTTATTACTTAGCATCAGAATTATTTTAGGGAATCAGAACATTTTTTGTTTTTTGACTTTATTCTTTTGGTTTTTATATTGGGACCTTGTATTTTGGTATTGTAAGAGAAACAAGAGGACAACGATAAAGAGCTGGGGTACCAGACTGGTAACCCCATGTAAATGAATTACAAAACAAAACAAAAAACACAATAATTTCAGAGATGTCTTTTCAGACACAAGTTCAGGATAGGACTGACAAAGATGACAAAGGACAAAGCTTTTCAGTCCTTCCAACAGGAAGAGGCGGGTCCAGGTAGACGGGCACCAGAAATGAATTAGAGGTGTTATAGCCAATCATCTGATCTGCAGAGGGAGGAAGAAAAAATGCGTTAGTACACAGCGCCAGCTTCTGGAGCAGTGGAGGAATTGCAGTACCTAAAACTCTTCAGGTATCCCCTAATCACACGCACACGACAGCAGTCATTTTTCTAGTTTTGACTGTTTTAGCTCTTTTAGATTTAGCTTGACAGATGTCACTTCAGCTTGTATATTCTATATCCAGTATTTTACACTTTTACATATGAATTAGCTGCTCCTATTCTCAAAACAGGTCCTCAAGCAGCAAGTTGCAGCGACTGAGACGACCTCAAAGTCACACACTCATGTTCATGTGCCTGCGTCTTATGCTTGAATATCCTGCCTGTAGAAACAGCTGTGCAGGGGGCTTAGCAAACCTCTATGACACATCGCACACACCTTGTTACAAAATATTTGATAAATAATAAATCTTTATTTGATGAAGTAAATAAAAAATTAAATATGCTGTAACTTTGTGTCAATCCGTCTATTTTCTAAACCCACAAAGCTCCTTGGGTGGAAGGCAGGACCAATCGCTGCACAGGACGTCAGCCCATCGCAAGTTAAACACACACACACTCACACACACAGGGGGCCAGTTTAGCACCACCAATCCACCTACCCTACATGTCTTTTAAAACAGTTAACCCAACCTCCGGAAACCTGAATATTATGGCATGCATACATTGTCTAACTTAATTAAAATAAGAAAGTCTTTACGAGCAGACAATAAGCAAAACACCAACACACACAAAAAAATTTAGTCATTTCAATATCATTAACAGAATTTGTGAACTTTTTCATAATTTCATGTTTTATGAGAACTAAATTAAATTGTAGCTGCGGTTTCCCAAAATTACCAAAGTGCAGCAGCTCTAACATAAAAAAAATGGGATTCAGGGTCTGATATCAGACCCACAAAATACTGTGCCCGCAGTCCTAACGGCACTAACAGAATTTCAAAAGATTTCTGGTCTCAGAATTAATTTGACTAAAAGTGTGCTCTTTCTAGTGAATTCTCAAGCACACAATATTAGATTGGATACCTTCCCTTTTATCATCGCAGATCAGTTTGAATATCTAGGGGTAAACATCACAAGTAAACACAAAGCTTTTTACCAACCACATTTCGCTGTCTGTATGGAAAAAATTTTACAAGACTTGCATAGATGGTCAACCCTTCATCTCACTTTAGCTGGAAGAATTAACATTGCTAAGATGAATATCCTCTCTAAGCTTCTCTTTTTATTTCAAAATATTCCAATATACATCAATAAATCAGTCTTTTAAGAAATTAGATTCAACCATAACCACATTTATTTGGAATTCAAACCATCCACGTATCCAAAGAGCGACCCTACAAAGGCCAAAGGCAGAAGGTGGCATGGCCCTACCTAACTTTCAATTTTACTACTGGGCAGCAAACATACAAACTATAAAAACCTGGACATTGACACAAGTAGATGAATATTTTGTACACAGGCTTGGTCTGCAATAGAAATAAAATCCTGCAGCTCCTCTTTATATTCCTTGCTTTGCGCTCCAATAAATGCAAATTATTGCTAATATACTAATAACCCAATTGTGCTTCACTCACTCAGAATATGGAACCAGTGTAGGAAGCATTTTAAGATGGAGAATCTTTTATCGGTGGCACCTCTGCACGAGAACCACCTTTTTCAACCCTCACAAACATATGCAGATTTTAATGTCTGGAAAACATTTGGGATTAAATCACTTAGAGATCTGTACATAGATAATGTCTTTGCATCCTACAAACAATTATATTCTAAATTTAACTTTCCAGCAACACATTTCTTTCACTATCTTCAACTTAGAAACTTTGTTAAACAGAACCTCCCCGATTTTCCTCACCTCCCACCTGCCTCTGTGCTGGAAAACATATTGATCAGTTTCAAGGACTTAGACAGCATCTCTGCAATATATAAAACCATTTTACAGTCCGTCCCTTTTAAAGATCCCAGAGGGCAATGGGAAAAGGATCTCTCCCTCAACATATCAGAAAAGGAGTGGAAGGTAGCAATGCAGAGAATTCACTCGAGCTCCATATGCGCAAAGCATACAATTATTCAACTCAACAGTATTTATCGAGCACATCTGTCTCGCTTAAAATTGTCCAAAATGTTTCCAGGGCAAGATCCAACATGCGAACGCTGCAATCAAGTTCCAGCCTCACTGGGCCACATGTTTTGGGCCTGCATCAAATTAACACCATTCTGGACCAAAATTTTTAAATGCCTTTCAGACAGCCTTGGTGTCACAATCCCTCCTAACCCACTGACAGCTGTGTTTGGTGTTCTTCCAGGTGGGTTTAAAATGGAGAAGGACAAACAAACTATAATTTCCTTTACTTCACTATTGGCACGCAGACTTATCTTGCTCAACTGGAAGAATTCTCTCTTCTTTTAAGTCAGTGGGTAACTGATGTTATACTACTTGAAATTGGAAAAAATGAAATTCTCACTTACAGGATCTGTGCAGAAATTTTTCAAAACTTGGCAGGATCTAATCAGTAATATTTTAGACTAAGCTTTTAAAGCACCGAGGAAGCAGATTCTCTCCCTACTTCCGTTTTTTTCCTTTTTCTTCTCCACTCATCTATATTCACTTATTAATTTATCTATTTACTTATTTTTACTAGGTTTAAGTTTTATTCTACTGCCCATGCTCTCTTTCTCAGGGGTGGAGGTTGATTTGTTTTCAATCCTGTTCTTGTAAAATTGATCTATTTGTATGGAATGTTGTGTGATTTCAATAAAATATAAAAAAAAAATTTAAAAAATGGGATTCAACAAAAGGCTGACATGTCAAAATGATTCCACCGACAAAATGTCCTCGTTTTTAAAAGTTTTAGTTAAAATTCTAAGTAAAACAGTTCACACAAAAAAGAAAAAATTAAAATAGCAAAAATCTGAAAAGTTCTTATTTAAGAGAAGTTCTGTTGAAAGCTTAAATCTTGTTACATTTCAAAGTCACTTCTAAACATTTCTGAACCATTTCAAAACGGTAAGAAAACTGTATGCCTATCTCATTTCTATGTTGAAAATGGGCCTTTTAAGTCTCTGAGTACTGAGACCTGTTCTAAACAACAACTGACTCAATTAACACACTGTATCTTAGTTATAGCAAGAACGTTCCATCTCTTATGAACTTACAGGGGGTAAAAGGCCATACCATTGTCTATGGCTATGACTAAGCAAACACTGATATGAATTTAACTTAACTTAAAGCATTACTTTCTAGGTTGGCTCTTACAAAAATAATAAGGTGTACTAAATCTTAAGAAAGATTTAGGTTATACTGTAGTTTTAAATTATACAATTTATGACATTTGACATGGAATATAATGTCTATATGTAACAGTACGGTTCATCTGCTCCCCCAGCCCCAAGCCTAAATGTCAAACTACGCTCATGGGTTTCACAAAATGTATGCGAATCCAAATGTGTTGTGACAGATAGAGGGTGCTATCGTCCTCTTGAACCCTCAGACAATACGTCAGACACCAGGTAAAAGTCCAATAATTCGACTTTTTTATTAATAACAGTGCACAAAGCACCCTCGTCTCCACAATACTCATATAAATACACAATAATTCTCAATAATAAACAATCCACCACTCCCAGACGCATTGCCACCCTTCCACCCAGCTCAGCTCAACCCTCTGGGTTTCCCACAGTCCTTTATAGTCCTCGACCCGGAAGTGTTTCGCTCTCTCTGTCCATGTGACTAGGAACACTTCTGGGTCAGATAAAAATTCCTTTTCTTCAACCCGGAAGCACGTCATTCCTCTTGTCCATGTAACTCAGACGTACTTCCGGGGTGTAAGGCAAATAATCCTTGATCCTCCCTGCAGCGTCCTCTGGCGGCCCCCATGGCATCATTATTCACAGCCCTGCTGGAATTCGGGGCCCCTCCATACTACAGGGATGGCTCCATCTGGCAGCCTGGGGGTATTGGCCGGGATGAACGGCCGGCCATATATCACAGTGCCTATTAGTCATTAACACTGCATGCACCAGTGCTTAGTGTTGACAGCCTTTGACAAGACTATATTCCTGGTGAACACCAAAAGAATTTCAGAAGCATTGCTTTAATATGTTACAGAGGTAGGTAAGACTTGCATAAACTAAAGCATCCATCCTTCCCTTTTTTGACATTGCTTTTCCATTACAGGTATGAAGCCTATCCTAGCAGTATCAGGCACAAGATGACAGCCAACACTGAACTGGGTGCCAATCCGCCATAAGGCAATTTTACGTACACAAACATCCTCCTCTTTGATGATTTTCCTCTATATCTTAACCAGTAAAAAAACAATCTATTGATGCATTTTGTTTTACCCACATAACGAGAATAACACGAAGCAGGACCTGCATATCTTCAGGAGAATACAAACAGCAAAATAAAAACTCACACAAGAAAAATCAGAACGTGCAGACGCCACATACTCAGTCACCTGACCTGGAATGGAGCCTTGGTTCAGAAGCATCACTAACTGCTGCACCGCCTACCCTAAATAATAAAAACTATCTGGCTTTAATTCTATAACTCAGAGCAAACTGTAAGAAGTATGTAGCAATGTAACAGTCAGGTTCTTTTTTTTAAACCAGACTATATTTTTAAGTGAGAATTGTACTTCTTTGGCCCTGTACTAGGTTAATCAAACTTGATAAAATATGGGTAGATGGATACATTCATTGCAAACTAGGAACTGTGGCTGTAGTTTATAAAATTGTAGTATTCATACTGTCAGGCTGCAGCTTGTCCTGTTCACAGAGAAATCACACCCACCCCAGCCCCTCTTTGTCACAATGGCTGGATTTATAACTGCACTCTGCCCCCTGGTGGTGAGAGGCAGGCAGGGAAGTTCATAAAGGACAAAAACAAAGCTGCTGCCACTCTACTCTTGACATTTCAGGGCTAAACTCTCAGAATATTAAGGACTTTCTTGATTCAAGGGTGTTTAAAGCTAGTATAAAAGTAAACATAAAAAAGAGAATGCACAGAAATTAAATTAGTTGCAACATTTATTTAATTTAAATTTAACTCAGACAAATAGGTAATTGCTCACAACTTTAACACCCACATACATTTTTCATACTTGATACATGATTTTGGTATGATTTAAAAATCTTCTTAGCAAACCAGGACAGCTTTACATCTTACCTTGTACTCTTCTTACACAAATTGAAAATGATTTAATTTCCTTGTTCTGGTGGTGGCTTGATCTACTGTTAAATGCACTGGAGTTTAAACAGGTTCACAGCCCACCACATCTAACAGTGTGATTCATGGCAACCTGCCTGGGTATTGACTGCTTAAATTATAAGAAAAAGAATGTCTAGGATGGGCTTACCATAAAAAGTGGTGTACAAGCAAAGGCTGGATCTTTAATTCACTTCAAATGAAGTCTGCTTGACTTGCACCAATTGGGCATTTGTTACTCAAACAGAACTTTCATTCAATTGTCAAAAAACCTGTAAACCAAACCCCACTTTCGTGACTCACCCCAGCACATCAAGTTCTTGACCTGCTGCATTTAAAATCACCCAATACTAGTCGACATTCAAGATCAGATGGTTATTCTTACCTTTGAATCCTGAGAAATCCGATTGCACCTGACTGCATCAATGCAGGTGAGTCTGAACGCACAGATAAGCACATATCCCAAGATTTTATATATTGCCTAAATAAATGCAAAGGAAATAAGAAAATAAAGGCAATAGCTCTACTATAATCCTTTTAATATGTAATGATCCTGTTCTCGGGTCATAAACTATGAAACCTGCTAAAATAGGTTCAAACACAATACCTTACACTCCTAAGTCTGCAGTTTATACATTCAAGAAATTCAATTGCACAGTCAGTAAGTATTCGTTAAGCTGTTTGACTAATTCCATTTTTCCTATCCATTTTTTCAGACTTTGGGTTGTACAAAGCCAGAGCTTATCATGACAGCATTGCATTAGATTAGATTAGATCAGGGGTCCCCAACTCCAGTCCTGGAGGTTTTCAGGTTTTCATTCTAACCCTTTTCTTAATTAGTGACCTGTTTTTGCTGCCAATTAACTCCTTTTCCTTTCATTTTAATTGACTTGTTTTTTAAGATTTGTTCCCCTGAATTTCTTCATCGTTCCTCTGAATTGCTTCATTTCTTTCCTTAAAAGGCACCCAAACAGAAATGAAATATGAAGTGAGTGAGCCAACAGAAGACTAACTAAGTCAGGGCCTCAAACTCCAACCAATTGCTTAATTAGGCACTAAGTCTTGTTGTTAATTAAACCCGTTCTTTAATTTCATGGCTTGTTGCTGCTCTTATTGTGTAATAGCAGACATTTCCGAAATTGCTGATCTTCTCTTTTCTAAGAGTACAGTTAAAATGGTTTGGGGACCTGAGCAGATCAACATTCCTGAGACCTTTACTTTTCTTTATTTTCAGATATTGTATGATGGGCAGAGTTTGCTGCTCATGTTGGGCTTTTTTGTATCTTATTATTGTTTGGCAGCTAATTAAGGAAAAAAGAAACAATTGAGGGGTCTGAGTCTTCAAGAACAAGTCAATTCAAATTAATGCAAAAGAAGTTAATTAGCAGCAAAAACAGGTCCCTAGTTAAGAAAAGAGTTAGAATGAAAACCTGCAGCCACTGCAGCCCTCCAGGACCAGAGTTGGGGACCCCGGGCTTAGATAAACTTTATTAATCCCAAGGGGAAACTGAGATGCATACAGCAGCAGAAACACAAAAATACGGAAACAGACTCAGGGAACAAATAATACAATCAGTCATTAAATAAATAAAGCATATTGGGCATAAATTGCAAAATTAACTTAAAGAGTATAAGCATTTATTCTGAGACATTGCAAGAAAGCATTTAATTGCCTGATAGAAGTGGGCAGAAAAAACCCCAGGAGGCACTTCTCAGCACACCGCAGCAGAATGAGCCTGTGGCTATATGTGCTTCCAGGAGAGCAACCTGGTGGGAATGGAGGTTTTTTTTCATCATGGCATTCAATTTTGCCTCTTTTCCACAACAGCTTCTAGTGTGTCCAGGGTTAGTCTTGTGATGGAGCAGGCTTCCTTGATAAGTTTCTTCAGGCATTGTGTGTTTGTTTGATCTTAAGTTGTTTCACCAGGAGACCACAGCACAGAACAAAACAGTGGCTACTATGGAATGACTGAACATTTCTAGCAATTAGCTGTAAACATCAAAGGACCTGAACCTCCTGAGAAGTTACAGTCTGCTTTGGCCTTCTTGTATAGCGCCACTGTGTTGTCAAACCAGACCAGTGTTCTGTTTATGTGAACGCAGGTACTTGTACACACACCATACCTTTAAATGGTGACTTGTCTCAGAGGCTCTTTGGCATGCCAGAAGTCCACCACCAGCTCCTTTGTCTTGCTGATGTGGGGCTGCAGGTTGTTCTACATGCATTACAAGACAAAGTCCTCCACAGTCTTCCTGTACTCTGACTCACTGCCATTATGAATGCAGCCTATGATGGAGAAGTCATCTGAAAATTTCTGTAGGTGGCAAACACTGTTATTGTACTGGAACTCTGTTGTGTAGAGGGCAAACAGGGTGGGAGACAGTCCAGTTTGCTGAGGTGCTCCAGTGTTACACACCACCATTTCTGACCACAAGTTCAAGGTGCCAACCCAGGGCCATCTTAACAGCATTATAGGCCCCTGTACAAGTGCACTGAGGCTCCTACCTACACAACCACTCACCAAGTCACAACATACATATATATGCATGGGGCCCCTATGCTTGTGGGAGCCCCCGGACAACTGCCCAGCATGCCCATGTGTTAAGACGGCTCTGTGCAAACCAACGTGGTGTGCCAGTTCACCGCAGAAGTCAATCCCTCACACATCTTCACTCATCTAGAGAATAAACCATACTGACAAGGCGAGAAAGCACAAAATTCACCCAGGCAATGACTGAGTCATGTTCCAGCTGTGAGTATGTTCTTATATAATACGCTACTGTCGCTGTTCATTTGTCTGTCCAGGATTTTAAATCACCTGCAGCTCATAAACCGTTTGACCTATTGACCTGAAATTTGGTACATATATACTACGTGATGTCTACTATCCGCTTTCGGGTGGGAATTATCACTCTTTATTTTTATTTTATTATAGAATTAACTCTCGGCAGCAGGGTGGCCATGCGGCGCATGTGTACAGGTGCCATTCTCATCCCTTCCACCTTCCCAGTCACTTCCCCTAACTCTTCATATCGTAAATGATTCTTGAGGCAAATTGAAGACTTAAGTGCCAGCTGAAGTAGAAAAATTTAAGTGCCACACAAACACTGACATAATCAGTTTTAATGCAAAAAGATGCCGACGAAAGAAGAGAAGTGGGCCGCTAGAGTGGAGAAAAGAAGAACTGCTCAGAAAGTAGCAAGCGCACTTCTGAGCAAACGAATGCTAAATGTACAGATAAAGAGTATGAAAACTATGAAGAGTGCACTCAGAATTTACGACAGGCTGACGCACAGCGAAAGAGAATTGCTCAAGCAACTGAGAGCAAAGAACAGACCATACAACAAAGACATGCCGACACTGAGCAAAACAGAATCGCAAGAGCAAATAAAACTGAGGAAGAGGCTAATCGACGTCAGCAATCAGTGGTCAAACGTACCAGAACTGCGAAGGCAAATGAGACAGAACAAAACACCATCCAGCGACGACAAATAGAAGCTGATAGAGTGAGAATAGTTAGAACGCTCTCAGCCAAGTGTATTCACTGCACAATACTGTGCAGTGTGCCGTTACTGGTCAATATATAATTTGAAAAATGTTTTTATGTGCACTTGTGCAGAAATAATCATTTAACTAAAGCCAGCTTTATTTTATATAGCAACATCATATACTGTAGCAAACTCACCACAATCTGAAGGTACTGAGATACAACAGTACAATATCCATCCATCAGTCCATTTTCAGAATCCATGGAGAAGCTGTGGCTATCCCTGCACCGATAGGCAGAGGACCCTGGGTAGGGCACCAGTTACTTTCAGGGCTCACAGTCAAACTTAATTCAAAGTAAAATGGATGACTTTGGAACTGAAAGCCAAAGTATTCAGAAATAGGGACAATGTGTAAACTGCACACTAACAGTGACCAGCCAAAGATAAGCACTCTGATCCTGTAACTCGTGGAAGAAGAAGTGTGTGGCGGGCTGGTCATTACTCGCCAACCTGTCACGAGAGCTTGGATCATGTACTTCTGTAGCCATTATATTCTGTTATTGTATGACAATTATGGTTTGACATTTTTTCTAGTAAGGAAGACAAAATTTTCAGGGTACAGTAGCAGTCATTAATCATTGGTGCCCGAGAGTGGAGACGTGTTGCATGTTGATAAGCAAACACAAATAAGAATTCACTGCACTCTGCACATAGGACAACAATTACCCTATAACCCTGTGATCTCCATCATTCAATATTTTATTCAGAATTATATAAAGCAAATCATTTAGCCTACTAGTTAGTTTTAAGTTCTAATAGGCCCATCCAAGAGCAGGAATGGTTTCAATTTAAAGACAGACACGTCCTAATTTTTTAAAGACTTGTCGCTAGACTGTGGGTGGTCATCTTTCTCTTATTGACAGTTCAGTGAAGAGAAACCATACCAAGAGATATGAATGAAAAACTTGAATTTATTAGCAGTCAGCTTTCAGCAATCAGAACAAAGCGAATTAACACACGTTGTGTTCGTCTTCTTTCTCAAACCGTACGATAATGTAATATTCAGACTTTGTTGTTTAGGCTGTTATATATTCAGCCATATAAAATCACACAAAAGAAAAAGATCTTCATTAAGCATGAGAAAAAAATAAAATTCACAAGTTCTTTTAATTAAAATATAAGTGACTAAATGCAAATTAAGCAGCCAATATTATACTATTATTCATTTCGCTCTGCTATTCTTTTTTTTATCCCTTTCCAACCTTCTGTCCTTCAGTAGGTGACAAATACAGAACATCCCAGTGTGGGGCATCCATGAAATCTCCACACTACTCTTTGAAAATGTTTTATGTTAATCATGACTCACAAAAAATATTTTAATCTTTATTGCAACTAATTTGGCCACTCAGAACTCATTATGCCAGCACGATTCACACAAATAATTGGCAATTTCTTGCATTACTAGAGATGCCCACTCTAGTCTATTATAAGAACTTTTTTTTTAATTATCAGCCCTACCTGCTATACAAATCAGATCCGCCAAACAACTGATAAACTGAAACACACCAGTGCTGCAGGCAACTTGAGTGTTGCACTGTGGGAAATTAACAATATTTCTTTTTAATACACTGTCTTCATCACATAGAACAAGAATGACCTAGCTAAAAGAAAAGCAGCACAATAACCTAAAACATTTTACCCAGAATATCAGCTTATCCTATGTAACATCAGTATAGGATTTCTTCAAATCCTCTTGATATTATCCATATTATACATCAATGGAGTACGGCACCACAAGACTAAATGGCAAGGACACCAATTTTTGAATGTAAAGGGAGATGGAGCCCATTATTGTGCATGAGGTAGGAGCCAACACTGAGCAAGGTGCCAGATCATCACAGGGCACACTCACACATACTGCCATGCTCACCCAGATCTGGCTAAAACAAAGTCACCAGTTAACCTAATCTGCAAGTTTTAGAGATGTGAGGGGAAAAGCAAAATGCCTGAAGAAACTGGGATTGTTAATATTGGTATCATTTTCACGAATGTTGTCCCTTTTTTAATAAAGTATTTTAACGGTTTTTAATAAGTATCTGAGTATATGAATAGAATTAAAGAATAAAACAAGTTATTTTGCCAATGGCCACTTCACTAAGTATTGAAGATTGCACGGTTTTTACCTAATGAACAACCCAGTGTGTTTCAGAAGTCTGTTTATTCTGACTTTTTTTAGATCACTCTTTTCTATCACATACTGTTTCATAAAATTGTCTTTTTCCTGAATTTCTATAATATACTTTTACAATATGTCCCATTGAAAGTAACACTTTAGATAATGTTACATTTCATCTTGGAGCTTGGCATACTCTTATTTGTTAAATACTGCGTGAGCCAAGACTATCTCAGGGGACAAGGAATTAGTTCATTAAACTATACTTTTATCTGAAGCCCAGCAAATTTGTTTGACATTGGTACTGGAAATACAAGGGTACACAGTTTTTGATTGCAAAAAGAAAAGTAATGGATGCCAAAGCAGTTTTAAGTTACGAAGGCCGTCTAAAGGTTTCAAGACTATTGTCAGCTATTGATTAGGGTTTCCAATTACCTTGCTGAAATTCCTCTGGCTGAGGTAGAATTCATTCAGATGTTCGGTAAGCACTACTGCGTATTCAACGGCTGCCAACAAGTAAGTGATCTGCCAGCATCTGGGATTAGCACTGCCGAGAACTCTTATGTCTCTATTGATTAGGCGCCGCCTTAAACAGGCAGAATTGAATTAGTTCTGTTTTATTACAAGTGTCTTACTTTAAGGGGAGCCTCTGCATAATCATTACAAATATCATGAACACTTTAGCACCACCTAAAATCATGACATTATTCATTTCCTCTAGCCTACAAGGAAAGAAAAAATACATAGGGCCTATCTGTAAACAGGACGGCATGGTGGCACAGCATCACAGTAAGGAGACTGGGGTTTGCATGTTCTTCTAATGTCTGCGTGGGTTTCCTCCCACTGTCCAAAGGCATGCAGGTTAAGTGAAATGGTGAAGCTAAGTTGGCACTAGTGTGTGCTTGGTGTGTGTGTTAAACCTGCAATGGACTGTCGCCTTGTCCAGGGTTTGTTCCTGAATTGTGCCCTATGCTAGCTGGGATTGGCTCCGTGACCGCTCACAACCCCGCTCTGGATTACATGACATACCATCTGTAAACATTTTGAGTAATTGACACCCTACAACAACATGTAGGGTGTAAAAAATGCATAATGATCGTATTAAAAACCAACAGGGTCCAACAAATGTGTTCAATAAAAGAATTTCAAAAACAGTGTAGGAAGTATAAATCAATCAAAAAATAAAGGCACTATACAATTAAAATCAAGGATAAAATCAGCCAGAATCATTTGATTTCCTTTTTCTCTCCCATCTCACCCTGCTCACCCAACAAGCTTGCTCAGCAGGGTTGAGACATCGGCGAATGCAATACTTAAACTGTCTCTCATTCCAAGCACCTTCCATCGATGTCCACTGGGTCACACTGAGCCCAGCTCCCTCATCCAGCCACTTCCGTTGGTACCTGCCGAGTCCACGGAGTATTCCGATCACTCCTACTCCACAGATTAACAAGAGAAAACCATCTCTGAGCACCATTGCACTCACTACATCGTCTATCTCGTCTCCTCACAACTGAACTGGTCCCAGCCGTCCGATGCTGTGTCTCCTATCCTCGAATCTCCTCTAACTTTGTCTTCCTCCTCTTGCTGTCTTACTCAGACCATTAATGCCTTTGTGAATGCAGGTGCACTGTATGATTCGCAGAGGGTTAATGAGAGACGATCAGCATCCTGCATGTGAATACCCAATCGGTCCATTCTCCCATTAAGTTCCTCAGCTGTTCATCGCTCATGCATACAACCGCCCTCGTGATGGCTAAGCCACACTATTTATAACAGCCTTATATACATAAGTGTGTGACTAAACAATGTGCAGTCTATTCAGTTTGCCTGACCACAATTTGAAGTGCCACAGCAAAGGGTCTGAATACTTATATAAATGAGACATTTCAAATTTTGAACTTTCATAAATTTGCAGACTTATCTGAAAACATATTTTCACTTGGTTACTGAAGAGTGTAAATCGTTGGATAAAAATGGCAAATTTATCCATTTTAAAATTAAATCTAATACACCTAGTCTGGAACTGTCTGAACATCTATGTGGCCTTTTCTCCATGTACGTCGACTTGTCTTCTCATATCCCACACAGTTAGATTAACATCTGACCCTAAACTGGCTTGGTGTGAGTTTGGATGTCCTGTGATGGACTGGCACTTAGGCAGGTTTTGGACCCTGCTGCAGCTTCATTTGACCCAGATATCAGGTTAAGCAAATTCCATCAATAGTTGCATAAACTGTATTCTGCTGAACAGTCTGCACTCATACATCTTAACCTATTTTTCCTTTATTTACTTAAAGAAAAAGTTTAATCTCTAATAACTATTAACAACCCTCTGAACCGCTTCCATGTCTCTATTCCGTCTATGACTGTGTATTCTAGACACTGGCATGCATTATGCCAAGTCAATCTAATGATTATTAGGGAGGCATAATATTAAACTTCATTCTTCAATGGTTACAGTTTCATTTTTTTCTGGGTATTCTGGACAGGATTCAAATTGTTTTTTTCTATTTTCCAAAGACTTGGGATGTTTATGTTCTGGCATTTTCTAATTATACATTTTATTAGAATATTGCAACTTTTTGGTGTTTATTTAAATGTATCAGACTGTTAGGAATTCTAATTTAGAATCCAAATCTGATTTTTCACTATGTTTTGAAAATGCACATGTTTTATTATTCCATCACCAAGAATAATATTGACATCATAAATGCCAAATATATGTATGGTTAATGAGCCAGCCAAACATATTAAATAAATTTTAATTCTGTGTGTCATTAGTCTGCTAATTTGTCATGGAAAATATATATTATAGTTCAAAATGTGATAAAATGTGATTGATCTACAAGTTAATAAAAATTGTATACAACTGTATAATATATGTGGGTCTAGTGAGAGGCAGCTAATAGTACAGGGGGCTGGTGGTCCCCCGATTGCTAAAGAAAAGATTAAAGAATAAACTGAGGCTAGCTTTCCGACTCTTCTTTTGAATCAGAGTAGAGTTACAGTTACATAGTACTCTTTAAACTTTGCAAATTTGTATGAATCTGCTATTAATCATGGAATTGCCTGTATGCATGAAAGATTGAATCACCAGAGATCAGCAAAATCCTACTGTATATATGGGCAGCAGGGGAGCCAATGCTGTTGTGCTATGCAGTATGCCAGTCGCAAACGGTTGGCACAATACAGTACACAGTTCAAATAATGCATATTATACTGCACTGTGAACACAAATACACCATGACACTTTATACATTAGTGTATCATCATGAATTATAACACAAAATACCTCCAGACTTTTACATTATGAAGATGGATCACACTTTTGTATATTAATATTCATGGTGTTGAAGTGAACATAAAACATTGCAAGGGGTTACGATAAGAACAGTTGTGTTGCCTTAATTTAACACTCCAGACATATTGGATAGCAAATATGAGACTGAGATGCTTTAATCTGTACCAGACATGCACCAAATAGGAGTAAAGACTTTATGATTTGGCTTGTCACTAATTGTCGTTATTACAGTACAATTAAGAGAAACAACTCCACAGAGAATGGTTGAATTTTTAGAAAAATTGCAAAAGAGTGTTAAAAATATATAACTATAGGAGTAATGGATTTTTTTTTTCCAGACTGTAAATCGGATATGAATGCTGTTTTCTAAATGTAGAATAAGATAAGGTAAAAGAACACCAGCTTATTAAATGAAATCAGTCCAAGGCAAAAAGACTGATTGATAAACTGGTTGGAACAAAAACCTGCAGCCACTGGGAGCTACAGTCCAGAAACAATGGTGGGTGGGGGGTCTTCACCATCAATAGTGCTTGGTGTTCTACCCTAAAGTTCAATTTTTGTCTCCTCAGACCTGAGCCTCTTTTTTCTTCATGCTCTCAAGAGCCCTTTAAACTGTCATCTGTCTTTTATGGCTTCCCTTTAGCTATTCTACCATGAACGTCTGATTGACAGAGTGCTGCTGAGATGGATGGTCTTTCCAACATGTTCCTCCACCTCAGCAGAGGACTCCTGAAGCTCTGTTAAAATGACCATTGGGTTGTTGGTCACCAACCTGACTAAAGGCTTTCTTGAATGGTTGCTCAGCGGGCTGGATGGCCAAGTTTAGGAAGTCATTCCAAACTTCTGTTTTACAATTACTGAGGTCTCTGTGCCCCTGGGAACACTCAAATTAACCTTAGTAATTGAGAAAGACAGACTTTTTAGAAAGTCTTCATTGTTTTGAAGTAATATATCCTTTTTAATGTATCGATTTTTTAGACAAGATGAAGCAAATCACAGTTGCATTTAGACTAATGTAACACCCATACAAATTAATCCATGTGTCTCAATGTGATTTTTTCATTTGATGCATATAATGAACATTATTTATGTTAGCAGTAATGGTAACAGACTAAAATATTCAAGAGGTGATAGAATAATGATGCCCGTTCACTTAAAACAAGACAAACACCATTCTCTCAAAGCAAAAGACACAGACGTGAAGGGAAACTAATGGATTCACGTCGCTTTCGACACTTTAGCCCCACTTAAAGAAGAAAAAAGAAAAGCAGACATAATACAATAACTATGGGAAATTGCTTCTGATATTTGACAAAGACTGATTGTCTTTTCTTGTGCTGCTCTATATAACGGTAGCCAATCCTGCCACCAGATGCAGAGTTATATTAATGTTTTCAGTTTGAGCGTAATTGTGGGTTGAAATGCTCCATATTGTAAGGTGATGTGTATTTAAGCAAAGGGCTGCAGCTTTGCCTTTTCATTGCAGTTTTGATTTCGTCGTAGCCTGTAGCCCCAGTGGCGTCCATTTAGTGCACACTTTGATCTCCGTGAGAGCAGGTGTTAATGTGAGCCCAATTCAACTGGGATCGTGGAGCGCACAGCTGGAGCCAGTTCACTCACAGCTGTTCCTTTCACCACACTCGTTCTTTCCAATTGAGTTTAACTTCATTCACCAATTTAATACACAGCTGCGAGCTAGCCATGACATCATCACCTGGTCTGAGGTTGTTGCTGTTGAGCTTTTCTGTCTCAGATTCCTTGTCAATTTTCTTGTACTTTTTATTACTTCACCCTCTTCTGGTCTGTTCACACTTCTCATTTCCAGAATGTCATTAGGCGTGCATAGGTTGTGGTACAGAACTTCACACTCGTCTTTGGGCATGGTTGAACGTTGATATTTCTGTTATTATATGCTTATTTTCAAGAAATCCAAGTTTAGTACTTATTTTTATCAGATTAAAAAAAAGATCTACTGCTGAACAACCTAGAACAGCAAAATACCTGGTGCTACCATCTTAACTACAAGCCTTCAGGATTAGAAGTATGCAACAATTAAAACACAGAAGATGTCACACACGGGGTGACTTACCTCTAAATACAATTTTATGGGTTTGATGAGTGAGAATAGAAAGCATTGCATTTTCCAAGACTAATTGATGACTACAAATGAATCCACTGTGGATGAATGTACGAATGCTGGTCATGCGATGGACCAACATCCTATCTAGGGTGTTGCCAGGATGGCGTCTGCCTTGCCATGACAGCTAAACTTCATTTATTTGGCTCAATAATTGGACTGATGGACGTTTGTCACTGATTAGTATGATTTTCTTTATGTTGATCCAGTTTTTCACAACAGCTCACATATCTTTCTTCACCAATACATCAATAAAGGACATAATGAGGAGAATTTCAATTTCAGTGCTGTCTGGTGTGGAACATGTTCTGTGTGTGTTTATTTATGATGGGTAGTCAAAGTGACGCTGGGCAGTTGCTGGCAGCTGACACAGGTCACATGCCTGAGTTTGTCTCATTGCATAGTTTGTGAGAAAGGACAACAAGGGCTTGGAGTCTGAAGGAGCAACTTGCTTCTTTGTCTCACTATTTATTGGTCACCACATGAAACCACAAGCACCCCTCAAGAAAAATGTGTTAAAGTGCATAAAAACAACCAATGGTTATAAAACTGAAGGAAGTAAAAAGTTCAATCAAAATGATGATGCTTAGTTAACCAAAGCAGAAGTCTCTCGTACATTTCTCAAGGTAGAACACACCTTTAACTTTCCATACATTAGTTTGCTTCTGATTTTTTTCTGCAGCAATCACATACTGCATGTTTTTGTTTCAGTAAACATTTTTACCTCTTCCAATTAAAAAATACCTGCATATAAATGACAAGCTTACCCACATAGACAGTACTTTGTGTTTTAATAGGGAAACATCATGAAAGCATTGTTTTCAAAGTCCAGTGGTTTTCTGGTTTTGGAAAACAATATTCAGTTTGTGACAAGATTCAACAAAAGAAAATGTGTTAAATTAAAGGACAGGGTAAACAGAACTGGAACAGATGATTTTGATTCCATTTCTCATGCTTGCTTATTTTCTCACAGTTGGGATCCAGTCATATTGTGTGAAAAACTATTTTAATGGCTGTTCTTGTTCACAACAGTGCTGTATATCAATAAAGGACATAATGAGGAGAATTTTGCATTTTCGTTTAATAAGGCCCTGCTTATTTATAAATAACTCAAAAGCAAAACATGACAAAAAGAAGTATATGTCATCCTCTGGTATGAATGTATACTCTCTCATAGGCGATTAGTCAGTTGGTTTTAGAAATAATAGTTTGGGATCATTTAGATTTATGGACACAGTTGCAACAACCACAACAACAACATTTTATTTGTATAGCACGTTTTCAAACAAATGATTTAGCTCAAAGTGCTTTACAATATGAAGCAAGTAAAAAGAAAAACTAAAAATTAGGCAATACTGATTAACAAAGAATAAAGTACGGTCCGATGGCAAGGGAGGACAGAAAAAAACAAAAAAAAAAACTCCAGAAGGCTGGAGGAAAAAAAAAAAACAAAATCTGCAGGGGTTCCAAGGCCATGAGACCACACAGCCCCCACTAGGCATTCTACCTAACATAAATGATCTCAATCAGTCCTCATGGTTGTCAGGCTTCATATGGAAAAATTTGATGATGTGGTCATGTGGACTTCTGGCCTTCAATCCATCAATTTAGGGACAGCACGTTGCTCTGAACAGGTGGTGGTGGCTCAGATTGCCACCACAGAAAACCAGAAAGATAACAGCAGAGAAAGTAGGGGTTAGCACTGACTGGAGACATGAAAAAATTATAATTAAATGCATATACAGAATATCAGGATTACACTAAAATGAAACTATAAGAAAGCCATACTAAAATAATGAGTTTTTAGCAGTTTTTTAAAGTGCTTCACCGTATTAGACTGGCAAATTCCTATTGGCAGGCTATTCCAGATTTTAGGTGTATAACAGCAGAAGGCTGCCTCACCACTTCTTTTAAGTTTAGCTCTTGAAATTATAAGCAGACACTTATTTGAAAATCTAAGGTTACGATTAGGAGTGTAAGGTGAAATACATTCTGAAATATACGTAGGATGGAGCAAGATTATTTCAGGCTTTGTAAACCATAAGTAGTATTTCAAAGTCAATTCTAAACGACACAGGTAACCAATGTAATAACATCAAAACTGGAGAGATGTGCTCGGATTTTCTTTTCCTAGTTAAGATTCTAGGAGCTGCATTCTGCACTCGTTGCAATCGATTGATGTGTTTTTTGGGTAGTCCTGAGAGGAGTGCTTTACAGTCATCTAGCCAACTGAAAACAAAAGCGTGAACTAATTTTTCAGTATCTTGCAAAGTTATAAGGGGTCTAAGTTTTGGTATATTTCTTAAGTGGAAAAAATGCTGTCCTAATAATCTGAATGATATGTGATTTAAAATTTAGGTCAGAGTCAATAATTACTCCTAAATTCTTTACCTCTGTCTTAACTTTCAAGCAAAATGGATCAAGTTTATTTCTAATACCCTCATTATATTCATTTTTTCCAATCACTAAGATTTCCGATTTCTCCTTATTTAGTTTGAGAACATTACTACTCATCCATTCAGAAACACAAGTAAGACAGTTGCAATCAGAAACATTCAACCACCCAAAGATTTTAAGGATTTACCAATGAAAGTTTATTCAAAGAGCTAGATTTTGCTTTGGATGGCTTATTTATCAGTTGAGTTATATATAAAATCAACAAAGAAAATGTATGATGTAGTATTTGTGAGTTTCAGGATATTTTATTAGTATAGCCATGTCACAATTATCCAACCCCTATGAAATATTGGTGTTTTTAAAACCTTCTGCTAGTTGTTATGGCCTAAACTGGAGCTAAAACATAATTAAGTCTTTTGGAATTCAATAATGATCCTTAACTGGCTTTAACTGTGATGCATATATAAACCCTACCCATGAAGGTGTTGAAGGTAAGATATTATGAACAGTTCATCCCCTACTACAAGGAGTGACAGCGCTTCCCCAGCCTAAGCCCAGTGTGGACACCTGGAGGGTTGCATGGAAATTGTAGTACGGGAGGGTGACCCTGGATGGGTCCTTGGATGCCACAGCTGGGAGCTGTAAAGAACAGAACTCCCTATTTTGGGTAACTTCCCTATGACCTGGAAATGCTTCCAGCATGTAACACCATGCCACCTGAAGTACTGCACTACACAAAAAGAACCATTCACCTCAAGTGGAGAGTCAGAGTAGGTGAAGAAGCTGGACGACGCTCACAGAGGAGACACAAAGAAAGATGGAGGTGCTTAATTGGTCATTTACATGGTGTTGGGCTGATTTGTTACTGTCACAAGGTGCTGTTACCAAATGAATACCATTTTTATTTTATCTTGAAAGTGGGTGCGGCTTAGTTGTCTCTGGTATTTGGGCTCTGGGCACTTCCTAGTGGTCACAGCATATATATACTAATTATAAATCTAAAAATATTGAAATAGATTTCAAGGATGGACTAGCTTCCCAAATAGGATAGAGGAATCCTTGCCTGTCCAAAATACCCATATAGTAAATGGAGGCTCTAAATGGATAGTTATCCTGACCAAGATGACAGGGGGAGATTATTTATCAGGGCTACATACTCACCCAAGGTGCTAAGGAGGACAGCAACCCTTCAATAAAGTGTATACATGCACTCCTGTGGGGCAAACTGGGAGCCGTTGTGCCATGGGTGCTGCCAGAGTGAGCTGGCTAAACTAGGTGCCGCTACTTTGAGGAAATTCCATCTGACCCAGAAGTGTATCCACCATGTAATGCTGTGGCTCCAGAAGTACTCCTGGGTCAACCATACTAATCAGGTAGTCTGAGCTGGGAGGTGAAACCTCCTGCCTGGATGTGTGGACAAAAAAGCTAATGAAGGAATCGTGTATTGCAGGGTGTTGTGTTCAGAAGAAGAGACCTGTTGAAAGGCACTTTTTTGAATAAAAATTCATCTGAAACAGAGATTGTTCTGGTGTAATTGTGCCTGGGGTTTATATATATATATATATATATACTGTATAGTGAAAAGATCAGACTCAACATACTTAAAAAACTTTGGTTCAGCCACAACTGAGGATGGTTGAAAAAGATGGCGGTTTTAAATGTCCAAACAGGAACTGACATGGGGAACGGGAAGCAATGGGTTTCTGGCATTGTAACCAGAGGTTATGTGTTTCTGGGTTCAGAAGTGACGTATCTAGGGTTGATTCATGCAGGTGTTCCAGTTTTTGGTCTGCACAGACAAAAGGAGAAGATTTAGTGCAATCCGCCACCCCCTGGCCTGGCATGGAATTACCTTCACTTGATGCATACAGGCCATATATATATTGTGATAAGAATGAGTCGGAGACATCATAAAGATTTGGGGCAGCCACCCGTATAATTGAATCGGCTGCAAAAGTAGTTGTAAATAGCACGATGTGCTTAGTTCGGAGTCCAGAACAGAACTGCCTGTACTGAGGCAAGATGGCAATTTTAAAGGGCTGGAAGGGAAGTGATGTCATCTATGCCGGAACTGGGAGTGGTGTCCTTGTGCCCGGAAGTGACGTCATCCTTGGGGCCGGCAACAGGCGGGATTTCCCGGAAAAGGTCTGCAAGGGACTGAGAGAGATAGTCAGTACACTCCGCCACCCCCTGGCCTGGCGTAGAATTACTAGTGTTAAGGCCCTTCAGCTGGTTCCCATGCGCACGTGTGTGACAATATATATATATATATATATATATATATATATATATATGTACACACACTCATACAGAGAGAGAGATACTTGTTTTGCTCTATTTTTCAAAACAACAGCTATTTTTCACAAATTAACACTAAAGATCTATGACCTCAAATTGGAAACGTCAGATACTACTTTAAATGTAATTACAAACACAAAAGCAGCATTTATTTTTTTAGTACATTTTTATTCAAAGGATAATATTTTAAAGAAGTAGATTCATGCAAATAAAACCAAATTAAATCCAGATAAGAATAATAATGCAAACAGTTCATAAATATAAAATGGATTTTTAAGTCTTCAGATGATAGTCTGACAATAAAGGACAAGGTGGACAGAAAAAAATTACGTCATTGTATAGCAACAAGGAAAACAGAAAATGAAAACTACACAAACGCATATAGTCAAACGAGGAAGTATGGTGAGTTATCTACAGGGGCCATTTCTACGCTGTACTGGGGAAAGGTAGGAGATGTGGAACAGTTTTTCCATTTCTGTCCATCCTAGAATGGACAAACACAGCACTGGTGAAGAGAAATAGGTCTCACTTTCATTTTAGTTCCAGCTTGGCCCTTTCTGGTCAAGAAGAATAATATACCCCATTGCATGAAATGGACATCATTTGACCAACAAGTTATGGAGAGAAAACTACAAACCCTCCAGCAACTGTTTCCTTTGAATTTTGGCATCCACTGCCAAAATTGGAACCAGTCTTTTCTTTACTTACTTTTACCTCAACAATTCAGCATTTACTGTAAATGTGGTTTAAGAGAATGTGGAAGGCAATCAACAGAGAGCAGAACAGATTGAAAATGAGAAGTCAAATACATAGTTGTGTTGGCTCCAAAAGAATTTCTCACAAAATAAAAAAAATCGGTTTTTCTTCATTTGTTGAGGCCACAATTGCTCTTCCCTGTTCTTATTTTTCCTCTGTAGAGTTAAATGCACTCATCTCTGTTCCTAGGCATTGTATTCATTGTACTTCCAGTTGAGGACTCATTGGTTGTCAACTCTCACACATACAAGAGCTTGCCCATATGACTTGTGACAGTCGTGGCTCATCACAGACCGCTACAAGTCAATGGGGCTGTCACACTACACAGCCGTCCCTCACAGGAATGAGGGCTCTCTAAGATTATGTGTATGAAAATCACTGGAAATGTCAAGTAGTGCAATGGGGGCCTAACTGACCAGATGCTTAAAGGTAAAATAAACCTTTGAATATGGAAGTGGCCACTGTGATGTTTAAAAAGCACAGGATGATTTAAAGTCATTGGGTCTGGATGACAGCTTGTCAAGCTTTTCTGAACATATCAAAGGCAAAATGTGTGAGTCAGTAACATCAGTTAGCCGCACAAGTAGACACGGATTGTAACAAATGAAATACGTCATTAAGTTTGTTTATCAATGCATTCCAGGCAACCCAGTGTTTTTGAATGCATCAAATGAATCTGAATATTTTTACATTTTGTACAGTCTTTTAATTTATGGGAATGACTTAAACAGAGGCTTTTTTAAGCTACGTTCTTTCAATTAACAGCTAGCTTTAAACTGAATTACCAAATTTAAAATGACTACCCACAGACTATGATAGCTAACAATAATGAATGTTTTGTTTTCTTTAGACAAACTTTTTTTTTTTTTTAAATTAGTAACTTAGTGACAATATAGGGACCACAGAAATTTTTGATTGAGTCATAGCAAATATAATTATTTTAATATGGTATATTACCGCATTCTCTGGTTTGGATTGAACGTTTCCTACCACAAATTACAACGTTGGTTTCAAGCCTACCGCTTTGCTACTTGAAAGTTGTTTCCTAACTGGGGGAATCAAAAGCAGTTATGAACCTAGCATTAAGAATGGCGTGGCCTGCTACTGCCAGCAAACATAAAAATATATCTGGTGTCTAAGGGCATCTTGTGCAGTTTCCTTTTCCATTTCAATTACTCAGTTAGTACAATTAGACTACTGTAGACACTAAAGGTATGTTACTTCTTTTTCTCTATGCCCCACTCTTTTCCTTAACAAATTTATAAAAACTGAGAACTGTAGGTGTAGACAAGTTAATCAGGCAGTGAACTTGACAGTAGTCACTTGGGAAGACACTTAAATCATAATTCTTCATTAGAAAGGTGGATGTGAATTTATGAGCTACAGCATATCAGCCTGAAAAGGATGCACTTGTCAAAATGCTTATATTCATAAATATCCAAGTTAAATAATTCTTGTTACATGACAGTCGTCTCATATGACCCATCCTTTTCCTGGATGTGCCCTGAAGGTGTTACAGACTATGGATTGGACTGCATCTACTGACTGATGAAATGGTCCCTAAAGATCTGATTGAATAGCTCTTATATAATCATTGGGTGCCATTTACCCAAAAATTCAATAGCTTAAACATCTACCCTTTGTAACTTGTGGTGGTGTTATAGTTAACCCTTATCCCAGAAACAAACAAGGAGGTCCAAATAAGTTAAGTGGTTATTTTAGCCAAAACATAGAATTGATGAACCAGTAATGCTAATAACAACAATAAAGCCTCTCTGGGTCTTTCATTAACCGTGGTGGTCCCTGCCCAGCCCTGTGGGGTCCACTTTCCCATTAGTAGAATACCCATCTATGTACCTTTCAACTTGAAAGCCTCTCTTGTCACTCTGCTGTCTCCCATCCACTAGTCTATCACCAGCAGGTCCTCTTAAGCTCCAGGCTTGATGTTCTTGATGTTCATTCTAGAAGTCACTTCCAAGGCTAAAGCAGCATTATAAAACTCCTAGGGCCAGGGTTCTTTTTGGTGGTCCCAGGTATCCTGACTGCACATTGGCTCTTTAATTCTAAAAAGGCCAGGTACCTCTGCAGGTACAGCACCACTCCGCAGCTGATGCTACCCATCATCTTGGAAGACGTCCATTAACTCCTCTTCTTGGGTCCCCAACTAACCTTCCGTTATTTCACCATTCTGGGGGTAACTATTCCAAAGGATCTTCCCAAAAATTCTAGAATGTGTTCCAATTAGCATTCTTTTCAGGATGTCACCTGGTAAATCATAATTTAGGTGCTGACTTTTACACAGTGTGGTCCCCGGCCGGGACGCCCAGGAGGACCGGAGGAGGGCTTGTGCCTCCTCCAGACCGCGAGGGGGCGTCCGCCCTGGTTATGTTGGGGGCCTCGGGTGAAGGGCTTGGAAGCCCAGCCCTGTAGGGACCCGTGGCCACCGCCAGGCGGCGCCCCAGTGCCTGAATATCCCGGGAGCCCAACACTTCCGCCACACCAGGAAGTGCTGGGGGGAAGACGACAGGGGACACCCGGACGGCTTCCGGGTGCGCAGCCGGCACTTCCGGGAAGCAGCTGGAGCCCATCCGGGTTCCTATTTAAGGGGCCGCCTCCCTCCAGTCAGTGGCGGATGTCGGGTGGAAGAGAACGGAGCTGGAGAGAGGACTGGAGGCGGCCAAGAGAAAGGCACAAAGGACTGTGAGGCCTGGACATTTGGGGGAACGGTGCTGGAGGCACTGGGAAGTGCACTGACATAAACATTGTAAATATTAGCTTAATAAACGTGTGTTGGGTGACTAACGATGTCCGTCTGTCTGTGTCCGGGTCCCAGTTCACAACAGCTTCAGTGTTTCTGTGTCTACCTGGCATGGTGCTAACTGCCGAGATATTAAACCCTGGATGCTCCAACTCCCTCCTGTTAGCATCAGCCATTTCATTAACTTTGCAGACAAGCTTTACTGTATTGCTTTCATCAAAATTGCACATCACTGATATGGACTCGGCTGAAAATAAAGAGAACTGCACTGACCTTGATCACTTTATAGTTCTTTATTTTTATATTCAGCTCTATTTACATTATCAAATAATTTTTCACTCTGAATTTGCTATTACAAAGTGTGTAACGTTCAAGTATAATGACCATAAATGCAATTTCATTCAAAGAGTGACTCAGATTCTCAGATACATTTGAAATTGTTTATTGAAAAGATGATTTCTAATATGTTGTGACGTCTCTTGCTGCCCCGTGGGAAATGGGAGGTAAAGCAGAGACAGAGTCCGAGGGAAGCCTTGCTTATGAGGGCAGAGGGCACCTCCAGAGAGAGCTGAGTGACAGAGTCGAGGGTTGAATAGAGGAGCTTTGGCGCCAGCAGCCTTTTGGGGTTTGGACAAAGTGGAGAAAGGAATGGAGGGTAAAATAAGTATTGACCAATGAGCCTAACCTCTGTCTCACTTGAACTAAAGATGTAAAGACGACTTGCATTAAAATAACATTCTGAAATAATATGGGTTCTATGACAGGAAGGTCCTTCCCAGAAAATCTGTTTAAGTTTAAGTTTTTGGAACACATAACAGGATTTGTGGACAAAGCAAAACATTATGACATAATTAGTTTGACTTTCAAAAAGAATTTGATATGGGTTCATGCTAAAGATTAGTTCAGAAGCTAAAGGCCAGAGTTAACTTAGAAAACTCTGGTTAAAAGTTCAAAGATGGAGTAAAAAAAGCATGGGAATGCTCCACGTGCAGTGAGGTCAACACTTTATAATGGCGACAAAAGTTTAAGTCTAAATGTTGGAAAAACAAAACAAAAATGGCCAACAAAATGCAATACTGAGAAAACACAGCTTAACAGGTGTAAATTGCTACAAGCAGGCAAAGGGAACATTAATTATAAATAAAACATAGAGGAACAGTGTCCTACAGGAGGCAACCTCTGGCTAAGGATTAGGGGTTTTATATGGACACACCACAATGTCACCCATCAGCCACCATTGGGAAACAATAAAAGGTAAATGCAATGTTAGGCTCTGTTGTAAAAAACGTTTAATATAAATCTAGCGTTGCCCAGCATCAGAGTAAAAATACTTCATTATTGTACTAGAGATTATTTCTACTCAAACTTTCCCTTTTATGTCACTACATTTTCAAATACAATTAGTTACTTTTACTCTGATATGTTTTTCCATTCTTGCAATAAGAAACCAGAAAACAAATGGGTAACCCAAATGTGCACAATGTTTTACTCAATCAGTTAGACATCCGTGCTTTAGGAAAATTTGCAAATACCAAGAATTTTGAAATGTACGCTGGTAGCGCTAAAACTCAAAGTTCTACACAGCCGTTCCAGGTACACCTCACCATTGGCCAAGTAGATACTACTGCAGACCAGAGTGCTTATAGGAAGGTCCAGAGATGGATGTAGGTGGGGTTGGATATTTAGGGCGGGACTAGATGTTGGTGACCTGCAATCCCTGCCTAAGTCATTCTCAGAGCTGATGCTGTGCTCACATGTTATTTTTTTTAGCAGCCTGCCAAAACAGGAAACAGGAGTGGGCTGATCCGCAGGTTGCAGCAAAGGGTACTTATACGTTTGTCTGCTCTGGATCATGCACTTTATCATGTGGGTTACCCACATGTCTTCTTACATTACCCAAAACAGATTGTGAACTAGTTGGAAAAGCCCAAGAATATCAAAAAATAGATTACTTAACTTCTTTTTAGGTGCTTTTGTACCAAATGGCATGTTCTTGTACTCTGGTTTTTTTTCATCTAAGGATAGAATCCATTTCTGAAGTCAGCTTGCTTTTTGTTTTTTGTATTATTTTGCATTGTTTTCACTACCATTTTGTGTCACCCGTTGATAGGACAGCTGCCTGTATTTTTAGGGGTGTGTCCTCAGAGGTCGTCACTTTCTGGTATAAAAGGCAGCCGGTTAAAAGTTTATGTTTCAGAGTACTACTTCATCTGAGTTAGTGGATACAAACCCCTTTTATGTCAAACAAAAAAAAAATAATTCACAGAACTACTCTCATGGTGCTAACCCTTTGCTTTGCTATTTTTTGGCCACACTTTTCGTCACTCATTGTGCTCTTATGTGTGATTTTTGATCTGTTGGTTTCCTGCCCTTTAACAACATTTTATCCAGTCCTACTTAAAAAATATATTTGCTATTCCTCGCTAGCATAACAAAAAAAATGAAAAGTGCAATTCTTTTGTTTTGACGAATAACTTTATTATTAAACTAATTATTTCTACTTTTATAAACAAGCTCGGCTTGTTTTTAAAACAAAAATGGGTCATTGTTGGTGCCTTGGAACTCTTAAAAATGCTTTTAATTTACAATGATTGAAATCAGGTGTTCGCATTGCAAACATTTACTTTATGGAGGAATTTTCAGGAATAGATGAGCTCGTCGTTAAAGAGGGGGAACCCTCAATGGCTCTTCTATAAGAATCCACACCAATTAGGATACAATGATTAAGATGCTAGCTTTTAAAGTCACTTCTTCAAATTGCAGTTCCTTGGCTCATACTTTAGTGATTACAATGAGACGCACGTGCAAAAAGTAGGTAACCTCTATTATTTTAAGTGTGGAAGAACTTTTTTGACTATATATAAAACAGAGATCCTACATTTATTTGTACAATTAATGCAGATACTGTATTTTTACACAGTTCTCAGTTTTTTACTTTATTTTAAGTGACATTCCAGAAAGATATCTCCATTTTTTACTCAAGTATAGCTGTTGGGTACTTAACACAGAACTGTAAAAATGAAAGTATGTCATGCTCAGACTGTATAATGCACAAGTGAGACTACATCTGGAGTATTGCATTTAGTTCTGGTCACCACACTACAAAAAAGACATAGCAGCACTCGAAACATTGCAGAAGACTGTCACGGTGCACGGGCATGTGTCAGTGCCCACTAGTAGTTCATAGTTGGATGGCACTCAAGTTGTCCCAAAACAAAGATGAAGCACAAAATCATAGGCATCATAGGTATTGTATGAATAATCATAATCCTGTATTTGTTGGTGAGAAAAAGAACAAAAAAGATGAACAAGAAGGTGCCATAAAAAGGTAACGATATATGTAATAAAAATAATATGCAGCAATCTAGCAAAAGCAAAACAGTTGTATCCAAGAAAAATGGAAAAATTCAATAAATAATTACAAATTTCAATTACTGTAGTTACTGGCAAGGGCTCTGAAAATTCAGATAGTCCAAAGCTGACAAATAAAAAAATAATAATAATCATAAAAAAAAGTCGATCAAATGGCCCTGTAGTAGCTGAAAATTCATATATCACACCAGTGCTGAAGCACTCCCAAAAACTAGGAGGCACCCTGGCTTAACTAGGTTGGCAAATGCCTTTTAAACAGTCAACAACACAAAAAAACTGCACACAATAGCAACACCTATCCTCACCAGTGACCGCCGATCTACTGGAGTAGGAGCTTTATAACTACTTCCACCACAATATCATAAAGGCAATGAACTCACTCTGAAAAAAGGGGGACTCTATTCCCTTTACGGCAAAACACTAAATACCTTAACTACATTTCACACATCCCCAAGGATTACTTATAAAACCCTCAAATAACAACGAAAAACGCAAAATCCAAGAACAACTAAATTGAAACTTCTACACTCCCCTCCTTTCCAGTTTCAACACACTTGAATGTTTGCCAGCTTTTTGCAGCATAAAGGGAGAGAAAAGATACTCACGTGCAGCATGAAAAACTACCCAGCAACTGACCGCAACAACAGCAAGCCCACTAAAGGGGAGGACTCCACAGAGCAGGCAAGTGAAAGCCTTTTAACAAATCTGAAAAGCCGGTTTTCATTAGAAATAAGCATTAACAGAAAATCATCTCGTAAGGATTCAGTTAAAGTAACTTTTAATTTTTCAGTTCTGCACCTTCTAACTCAACACTATGATGGGTTTGGCCAATTAGATGACACTACTGGTCCTTCGACCGACACAAACAGAGCAACCAAGTGCCTCTCAGGACTTAAGGATGTGTCATACTCTGACAGACTCGGAGAACTAAACCTGTTTTCTCTTGAGCCGAGGAGACTGCGTGAGGACCTAATCCAGGCCATAAAACATCCTTAAGGTATCGATGAACTTAATAAAATGGAATTCTTCTGAGTCACTTTCACAAGGGCATTGGACAAAATTAAGAGCATTTAAGGCTGAAACCACGACAAATGTCTTCACACAGCCAGTCTTAGGTATCTGAAACTAAAGCCACGTAGCTGAAGTGGAAACCTGGACAGCTTTTAACACGTATCTGGATGACCTATTTGGATAGCTTAGCTTTTAGTCAATCAAGCAGGTGGACTTTATTGTCTTGTATTATTTGTAAGATCACAATGTTTCTGAAGAAACTTGACAGCTCCAGGAAATGTGAGGAAGGAAAGGGCAATGAGCAAGGATGAATAAGGATGACGGTTGAATTATTTTGGACCTACCCCTGTGATCCAGACAATGGGCAGCTGTTGGTCACTGTGTAAATAGCAGGTTAATTGAATAAATATCTTGAGTCACGGTGAGACTCCACTGAAGCAGTTTCTTTGTGGTTTACACAAAAACACTGAGTTATTTGAGCATGTGTGTCTTTGGCATGCTGAAGGAGACTGACATTCCTGGGAAAAAATCCAAATAAACATGAAGTAAACTCAATATACTGTACGAATTAAAGCCAGGTCTCTGAACCATGAGGCAGCAGTGCTCAACGCCATGCCTCTGTGCCTCCTTCTCCATGAAAATAAGATGGAACTTCAAATATCCCCCAGTACAGTATTGCCGTATTAATGACTGTGCCTCACAACTCCAGAGTGTAGGGTTTAAATCTTGGCCTGGTCATCTGTGCTACAGTGTCCTTAGATTTTTATCATATGGTGGCATTATTCATATACATTTGATTGACACATTTTAATCTAGATTCCATCAGTTTTTACTTTTATCTAAATGAAAGTTTGGTGATTGGGTTAAAAAAGTGCAATTGAGTTAAGTTCAGATTCTAATTCTATGATGTTCAAAACATTAAGAAAAGTCAATTTTAGGATGTGTCTGTGTGTATCTGTGGAAAACTATATAAAAAAATAACACTGACCTATGTCCACTGATAGCTGCCATAGAAATTGCTTAATTTAACTGGATTTTTTTCAGTCTGCTCCATTAAGTAATAAGACTGGGCCTACTAGTTTACAAAATTTTTGCGCTAGCAATTTGGTTTGTTTAAACACACAAGTACATACACACATACAGACACACCCACATGCTCTCACACACTCAGAGAAATTTATAAGTAAAGGTAGCTGACGGCTTGTTTGCCATACCAGAGCACATGCTGGATCATTAGGACATAAGAACAATTTAAATGAGAACAGGCCATTCATCCCAACAAAGCTCGACAGTCCTATCCACTTCATTCTTCTAAAATAACATCAAGTTGACTTTTGAAAGACCCTAAAGTCTTATTGTCTACCACACTATTTGGTAGCTTATTCTAAGTGTCTACGGTTCTCTGTGTAAAGAAAAATCTCCTAATATTTGTGTGAAATTTCCCCTTAACAAGTTTCCAACTGTGTCCCCATGTATTTGATGAACTCATTCTAAAATAACAGTCTCGATCGACTGTACTAATTCTCTTCATAATTTGAAACACTTCAATCATGTCACCTCTTAATCTTCTTTTGCTTAAACTGTAAAGGCTCAGCTCTTTTAATCTTTCCTCATAATTCAACCCCTGCAGCCCTGGAATCAGTCTAGTTGCTCTTCTCTGGACCTTTTCTAGTGCTGCTATGTCCTTTTTGTAGCCTGGAGACCAAAACTGCACACAGTGCTCAAGATGAGGCCTCACCAGTGCATTATAAAGGTCGAGCATAACCTCCTTGGACTTGTACTCCACACATCGTGCTATATAACCTAACATTCTGTTTGCCTTCTTAATGGCTTCTGAACACTGTTGGGAAGTTGATAGCTTAGAGTCCACTATGACTCCTAAATCCTTCTCATAAGGTGTACTCTCAATTTTCCAACCTTCCATTGTGTATTCAAACCCAATATTTTTACTTCCTATGTGTAATACTTTACATTTACTGACATTAAATTTCATCTGCCACAAATCTGCCCAAGCCTGTATGCTATCCAAGTCTTTCTGTAATGATATAACAGATTCCAAATTATCTGCTAATCCACCTAGCTTAGTATCATCTGCAAACTTAACCAGCTTGTTACTTATATTCCTACCAAATCATTTATATACAGTATATTAAAACTAGCAGCAGCCCTAGCACTGACCTCTGTGGATCACCACTCTTAACCTCGGCCAATTCTGATCACCCATCACCATCACCCATCATCCTCTGCTTCCTGTGTCTGAGCCAATTCTGTGCCCATCTAAAAACATCACCCTGAACTCCCACTTCTTTTAGTTTGATGCCCAACCTCTCATCAAATGCTTTTTAAAAGTCCAGATAAATAATATCATAAGCTCCACTTTGATCCTACCCTTTTGTTGCTTCCTCATAGAATTCCAACGTGTTGGTAAAACACGACCTCCCTCTTTTGAACCCATGCTGACTGTTCAGTAAAACTCCTGTACTTACTGTGTGCTACTCAATCTTTTTCTTAATAATTCCCTTCATTAATTCCCCCATTAATCATGAAGAAAAAGAAATGAACACACACACACCTAGACCTATAAAGCTTGGTCAGAGGCATTATGCTACCAACCAGTCTTTGCAGCATGTTAACTTCACTTGATACAATTCATTTGTTTAGTTTCAGTTTAAATATTTTTGAAGGTGTTCATGTCATTCAATTCCCAAATTTACTCTATGTGTATTTATGTACATAATAAATATGTTAATGCATGTAACTGCAGATTATTGTACAATACAATTGATCATTATTCCATACAGATTTTTTCTTTCCTGATATGATCTTGATAGCTAATGGCCACCAAAGCTCTTCTCTAATTTCTGATACTGGACACTGGCATTTAAAAAGGAGCATGAAGCACAAGAGGAGCACTTCATACCAGTAAATGGAGTAGAGGTCAAAGCAGCAGCATTATTTCCATAATAACCTCAGTAAAAGGTTTCATCTAGCTATTAACTAAAGGGGACCTGCTCATGTATGTTGTCAAGTTAATCTTTAAACCTTGGAAAGGCCTGATGGCCACCTTCAAAAAAAGAAGATAGCCTGTAGGAATTCACTGAGATGTGCACAACAATTAAAAGATACTAAAAAATGGAATTCAGGATAACTAAAAAGTCACAGAATATGTGAAAAGGGGTGGGGTGCCATGGGTGACCCTTTTAATGGTGTTTCTTTATGTTAAAGAAAAAAAATAGGTTCAGACAACATCAGTGTTGCTCTTGTATACAAGTGAAAGTGTAGGACAAGGTGGGCATTGCCCATTCCGCTAGACTTTCCTGGCACATCAGGCCTGTTAAGAAAGCAGATTTATCAGATGCACAAATCCTCCACTTGCATTACAAACTAAGTGACTGAACTCTAGCTTATACCTGGATCTGCCTGGACATAATCTGATAAGATGCAAATCAGAGCTGCACTGACATCTCTCCAGAGGCCCCTCTGAAGACCTCATGAGCCAGAAGGCACGAAATGGACTCAAGCAAGGACAAAGACTTATAATTCAGGGGATGAAAACTAAGATGAACAGAAGACGTCATCTAGTAAAAGACACTGATTTTGCAACTGAAGTGACTTTAATCCAATCAGGAGAAGACTGAACTATCTTCAAAACCACATGCACCCCATCTCTCAAAGTAAGTGAGAGGAGACATGAGAATGGCAAGTTAAGAGAAGTTCAGGGATTCCCTCTGGGGATTCTCTCCAAAATGACTGAAAACATCTGAATCCTGATCTCAGAACCTAAAAGTTATGAGCTGTCCTCATCATGAGGACCTGAAAAGGTGAAACTCCTGAGAGCTGAGATCCAGTCTGCCAAGCTAAGCACTGAGCCGTGTCTGCTTAAGAGTGGCCATTACTTCAACAAGGGAACTTCAGTATCTAAACTCAGAGGACAACCTAAGGAAGCAGCAGCACAGCTCTGACAAGGCGCAAGCGGCAAAGAGAAAGAGTGCCCTCCAACACATGAAAATTCTTCCAATTGATTCCAGAACAACAACAAAGCAACAACTCCACACAACATCGGACATCATTCATAAAGACTTGGCATCGAAAAACTATTTATCTGTGCCAAGGTAAAGCAGAACTCTAAATACCCATAATCAGCCAACCTATATGTTATATGTTTGTCTGTTTAGTCTGCCATATATACAGTATGCGTTTATCACAAATCTATAATCTTTGTCTTTAATAATAAAGTGTAGTATTCTGTTTCTTAAAACAAGTGTGATTCAGTTACTTTGATATAAGTCTAAAGGCCCGAAACCTGCCTTCTACAACAGAGAAAGGTAAGGTAAATAAAGTAGGAGCCTTGCTGAATTATTGGATTAATTACTGCTATTGCAAAAGGTAAAAACTGATAATTAATTAACCAAGTTAAAAATTTATTTTTCAAATCCCACATTATTATGGTGTCCTCCAGGGTGGCCATCTTATTGATTAATATTCATTAAAAATTCCTACACCAGAGATGTCCTAGATTGGTGGCTATTTAATTGTGAAAGACCAGATGAGGGAGGACAAGACATGTTGAGTTGAAATGTCAGGCTCTTCTGGTTTGTTCTCAAAGGGACATTTTTAATATGATGGCGCATACTCTTTTAATATGGTTGTCATCCCTGAGTCATGTGATTTATTTGTTATAGAAAATAAAAGTAGTTTTCTCAACCAGAACTGCAACCAGATAATGATGATGTCCAAAAGTCAAAAATTTTCTCCAAAAATGAGTGACTCGGTCGTACAATACAAAGAGCAGGAGGTGTTTCTATCTCTATAGCTGTATTGCCTTCTTGTGTAAAAGTCAGTTTCTCCACGATCAACACTCCTGACCCTACTCCTTGTTACTTCCTACTTCTCCTCCTTGATTTTCCCTCCTTTTTCGAACCTCTCCATTTCTCCTATTTAGACTATTTTATACTCTGTGGGTAAAGATGCTTTATCTAAGGACCCGCAGAGAGTCAATGAGGAACAGTTGAGGACCACAGTGAGGGTAACAACTTATTAGGCTAACTTCTGCGTGTTTTTGTTATGCAAGCCACCGCTTAAAGGTTTGGGTTGGTTGCAGCTGCTGAATTGGTGCATTTATCATTTATACATTCCAAAGATACCCAAATTAGATAAACTGGCATGTTTAAATTGGCACTCCATTTGTGAATGTGCCTCATGGTGGACTGGGGTCCCATCCTGGTTTGGTGATTTGCTCATGGCTTATTCTTTCTGGGCGGAGTAAGTGGCTTTAGAAAATAAGCAAATTAGTAGTACAGTCTATACCTTTTAAATCAAATCAAACTATTTGATATTTTCCATAGCAAACAAAAGAACAAATTTGCTACCAGAAATCATAAAGATGGAGTGTGGGAGGCGAAGTATGACATCCAAAAAAAAAGCACAATGAAATATAATACAAAGAAGGCCTCTATAAATAAAAGGGTAAGATAACCTGAAAATGCTTCAAAAAGATAATAATGGTGATGAACTTTGGAGTTTTATCACATTGGAGTGAATTAATCAATACATTTATTCAGTGTGTCCCTGTAGGGCAGGCTGTTACACCCTAATGTGTGAATGTCTGGTAAGCAGGAATGAACAAACGTATTGACGTGCTTTTCAAATGTCTACCAGAAAAAAAAAAAAATCGGCCACAAGAAGCATACGCTGACCTCTGGTGTACATGAATGGAAAGTGAACATGTGAGCTAAAACACTCAGGCAATGTCTAATATGTCGAAGGGTGTTCTCCAGCTAATTACATTTTTAACGATTACAGTATGTTATCTTGTAGTAATGATTTATTAGGGATCTTCCCAGTAATGCAATATTAATTACAAAATATAAGAAATTATGTACAAATTTCTCAAACACTTTTAATTATTATGAAATTATTTCTAGCTCCTTGCACAATTAAGATATCATGGAGTGTTTTCTTCGGAGCACACACACCAGAATTTACGGGCATCCGTCTCTGCTGAGCAGTGGGCTGCGTGTATCAGGTGACCAGTACAAATTCTAGCAAAAATATTGTGTTCTCATTTCCATAGCAACAGCTAACAGCTGGATCAATTTATTCACTATGTAACCTGCTCCAAACAGACGTCTTCTAGGCAAATTGAATTTAGACCTTAGCATGGGCACACAAAGCTCGATATCAACTTGAAAAGGGGCTTAGTTTTAATTAGAGCAGTCCTGCCTATCACACTACAAGAATTTTGTGAATGGTTTCATTTAATTTCTTTTGCAGACATCCAGGAATAAGTAGTACTTGGGGGCAACTAGAGGTAATAGTGTTGGTATTAATAAATTAGATGACACATACAATACAGTGCCACTGGAAGGAATTCAAACACTTTACTTTCTAAGCAATTTATTGTGTTGTAGATTTAATTATAAGTGGATGAAATTGCTATTTTTGCCCACCAACCTACACTCAATGATTAATAATCACAAAATGAAAACAGGTTTTCTGGAAGGGTTGTAAATTTCTTAAAAATCAAGTTCGTTTCCCAGGTCCTCCCTGCGTGGAGTTTGTATGTTCTCCCCGTGTCTGTGTGGGTTTCCTCCGGGTGCTCCGGTTTCCTCCCACAGTCCAAAGACATGCAGGTTAGGTGCATTGGTGATTCTAAATTGTCCCGCGTGTGTGTGTGTGCGTGTGTGTGCGTGTGTGTGCGCGTCCTGTGGTGCCCTGCCCGGGGTTTGTTTCCTGCCTTGTGCCTTGTGCTGGCTGGGATTGGCTCCAGCAGACCCCCGTGACCTTGTAGTTAGGATATAGCGGGTTGGATAATGGATGGATGGATGATTATCATTCTTTATTATTAATCAGAGCTATTAATTAATTAATACAAAGCAATTGTATAACAATATATGGCGGCTTTATTTTTAGTTCCAATTATTTGACTAAAAGATGTAGTTTGTTTCTTAAAGCCAGAAACAGCCCTTTTTATAGCTTCACTTTTCTCATCAGAGTTTGATCATGTCTTTGTACATTTGACGTATGACGTATGACACTTTCACAGCTTAACGTGCACACCGCACGATCCATTTGTGTACAAATCCATATTCATTCGTCCAAGAGTCTTGAAAAGAGCAAACATCAAGTTTTTGTCTTTTATACATCATTGTAGGGCAGTATATTATTTAATAATAACTGACAGAGACAGATGGAGAGGAGAGGTTGATATGGAACAAGATAATCCAATGCGGCAACCACCAACGGGAGCAGCCGAAACAAGGAGATATTACTTAATAACTAGGGGGTTTGGCGCCTGCTTGCTTCACTCCCCAACCCCCCGGCCTGCACTACATGCCAGCCACTTCGCAACTCTGCCGCTGGCGTTGTGAAGAGGGGGGCTGAACGCACCCAAGGAGACGTAGTCACTCCTCCGAAACCCCTTCTTAAACGGTGATACAATGGGAAACAAATAGTTTGTTTTTTATCTCCTCTTTGCTCGATCAGCTGCTGTCTTGCTGCTGTTGCTGCCATGCCGCATGATCTGCATCTCACACAGTGCTTCAAACATTTAAATGCCTGTACAGCAGCTGTCCTACTCTGTCTTTTATTTCCAGCCCTTGGCGTAATTAAATCTCTTGGCACAAAGTTTCGTCTCACAGGACACAAGTTCTTGATATTTTTTAGTTTATAATTTAAAAACGGAATACGAATCTGAAAATCTAACAGAATCACATTAAAGTTTGATAAATTCTGAAAAAAATGATACCAAACATATATATGTAAGTTTTAAAATAAGCCCAATTTAAAGTGTGACAAAAAAGTCACATAAAATTGTTGCACTTTTAGGCTTATGATTTTATAAATAGAGAGTAGGTAACAAAAGATTTATTTTAATGTACCACGGCCTGCACTGAACACATGGTTTTCCATTTACATGTGTGTTGCATGCGCAAAATGTAGATGAGGGTGCAAACGCGTGCGCTGTAATTAAAGTATATTTTTTTACTGTATTTCAATTCAATCAGAGTGTCAATGAAAATCGTTCTGTGTGCCATGCTTGGCACGTGTTTCGTAGGTTGCCGACCCCTGGTCTACAACATAGTAAAGTGTGCAGAAGGTGAAGGGGCCTGAATACAGTCTGAATCCACTGTACGTATTTCAGTAAATCTAAAGCTGTGCAATGCAAACTGACTTTATATGCTGTGACAGATAGGGGGTGCTATCGCTCCCTTGAACCCCTGTCCAAGACTCCAGACACCAGGAAAAAGTCCAAATGTTGACTTTATTCTCACAGTACAGTGCACAAAGCACCCTCTCCTCCACAACACTCATTCAATACAATAATACTAATCACAATAAACTCTCCACCACTCCCAGACGTGTTGCCCTCCTACCACCCAGCTCAGCTCGCCGTCTGGGAGCTCCCACAATCCCTTTATAGTCCCTGACCCAGAAGTGTTCCAATCCCCAGTCCATGTGATCTTCTATCACTTCCGGGTCAGATCAAAAGTCCTTTTCTTCACCCCGGAAGCACGTCATTCCCCTTGTCCATGTGACTCGGACGTACTTCCGGGCTATAGGGTAAATAAACACTGTTCCTCCCTGCAGCGTCTCCTAGAGGCCCCCATGGTATCCAGCAGGGCTGTGTATAAAAACTCCAATGTCCATGATGCCCTGCTGGTCTTCGGGGAACCTCCATACTGCAGAGAGGGCTCCACCTGGCGGCTTGGGGGTATTGGCCGGGATGAACGGCCGGCCATACACCACAATGCCTAAGGTTACACAAAGAGCCCCAGTCTATTTAGTTTGACGTAAACTCTTGTTAAGTGAATTAGGATTTGGAATAATGGTGTAAACTCACTTATTTTGATCATGTAGTAAGTCAGATAATGAAATCACTTTTTCATACTTTTATAACAGAAATGACCCAGATTAGTCATATAAGTGTAAAATTATATAGTTTTTGTAAATATTTTCTGTATGAAAAGACATTTATATCAATGTTTTATTTGGTTGGCTTATGCACTAAAGGCAAAGGCTGCTTACACATATTTTTTACCACTGGAGCACAGGCAGGTTGAGTGACGTCAGCATCACACAGTGAGTCAGTCGTGGGTGAGAACTGAATCTGCAGCCATGGGGTTTGAAGTTTAAAGTCTGATCCAACCTTCCACATTAGCTGCCTCGTCGTCATTAATAAGGCGCTGTTGCCTCACAGACTGCTTTGGAATTATGGTCCTGGGAGATTTTAATATACACATTGATGTGGACACTGACACTTTCAGCAAATGTTTTACTCATTTGTTAAACTCTTTAAGGATTTGCAGGACTGTGAACATGGCCCAGTTCATACTCATTACCACTCATTTGAATTATTACTTGCAGAGCTGAGATTCAAAATTTAAACAATACTCCATTAAATGAAGTTATTTCTGATCACTCCTTAATCATATTTGACTTGTTTTTGCCTTTACCAATTCACTCACAGATTAAAACAATGACAGTGTGACATCTATATTGTAGCTCTGCATTAATATTTGTGGATATTTTGAGAAACTCAATCAAAAATGTGGAAATTAATTAGATTAGCTAATATTAAATTATAATGTGACTCTGAAAGAGGCTTTGGATACGGTAGCTCTTCTTAAAACAAAAATGATTAAAGCACATAGAAACTCACCCTGGTTTATTAAGAGTAAATCAGCAGGCACGGCGCCAGTATAGGGCCCGGGAAGGCCTTTGCCCACCCACACTTCTCATTGGCCCACCCTGTTTTGGAGCTTTTTTTAACAAAAATAAAAATAAATATATTCTGCATACATGTATTTTAATGTACACTTCACTTGATTACAATATCAGTTAATTATGATTCTGCAGCAATATGGCCAATGTCACTTTACCACTGTCAGAGTTCATTTAACTCTTATATATGCTTTCTAAATACTTTTTATGGATTGATTTTACTGCATATTTCAACCTGTCAATAATAAGATTAAAATTCAGTTTTATTAATTACAAACACATAAAACATTGACAGGAGGCAATCAACTGGTAGCTTGCTGAGTTTACTATAATTATATTATGTAGATGTGTTCTGTTGGAGGGAAATGTGTACAAGGCAAGATGCGCGAGAATGATGACTCAACAAACAAACCTTTTAGGTTTAATTAGCAAAGGCAAACAAAGAAAACTGCAAAATGTTACAGAATCCGATGTTGGTACTTACAATTCTGGTAAAATTCCAATGACAAGTGAAAGCTCTGCTAACATTAGTGATGGGTGCAGGAAAATTAAGAATCGTTCCACTGCCAAATGTCAAAAGATTGGCTAAGATTGCCTGATATTGAAGAGCCACTAGCTCAGCCTGTGCTAAAGTTGCCAACATATCTTATAGCCGGTAAGGTAAGTAGTTTTGTGACCCCTTGGTACAACAGATACAGTGTGTCGATGAAATATATGACATTTTTAGTGATAACATAAATGAGGACAGATTCCCTCATGGATTCACAGACTGGAAATACACAGGAAGGTCCAAGATGTGCATCAACTAAAACTTGGGGAAAGTGCTTTGTGAATATATATATATATATATATATATATATATATATATATATATATATACTACAAGGAATGTCATAACTAGGGTTTCCAGACGTCCCTTATATACAGGACATATCCCATATTTGATCATTTTGTCCCCTGTCCCGTACTGACCTTTCAGGGACACCCAAATGTCCCTTATTTAGTTCATTTTAAATTTCGTAATAAAAATATATTTTTACTATCTTCTTACGGTACTTTGTTGTAACTTTATAAGTTATACTTTCTTTTCTCAGATTCTCTTGATGAAAATAACCCAAATGTAATGAGGAAACTAGTGTTTGCTGCCTGCTTGCAACTTGTTCAGTTGCTATGGTTGGCTGAGGACAGCGACACTGTTACCGATTTGCTCTCCAGCCACGCTGCTGTTCAATTCTTTATCAGCATTGCAACATACGGTGTCAATAAAGTGTGTGGTTACTACTTACCACAGCCCACTTTTTTTTTAACTGCCTGTATTAAATAATGATATTTCTTTATTGTCTGCATTAAATAAATATTTTCAAATGATTTCACTTTTACAGAATTTTTTTAGCTTGTATTAAATAATTTTCAAATGATTTTACTTTTGTTTTCCTCATAACCCATTAAAATCCTTGCTTTATATTTTTAACTTATGTCTCTACTTTTATATAATATATTGGTCTGGGTGTGTAGGGGCATGTATAAATTTATATATATATTAATATAGAGAGAGATTTTTTAAGAGTGTCCCATATTTCTAATTTTCTAATCTGGCAACCCTAGTCATAACCTTTGTTAAAAACTAATCAGTTGGTATGCTGTTATATAATGTTACTGTCCAGAATGATAACAGATATTATTTGGGTGTTTGTGCCTTGTGATGGGCTAGTGTCTTGTACATATCATGAAAGGGTAGGAAATCAGCTTATTTTCAAAAATGTTTATATTAACATTTTTACAATAACATTAATCCAACTTGGGACAAAAACAGGCTAACCCATTTATGAGATCATGTTATTGCTACTGAACTGAATGGACCTAGAGTGTTAAAAATTGTAAAAAAGCTCTCTTTTTGACCAACTCAGACTATTATTCTAGATTAATAGATAATAACAGTAATAATCTAACAAATGAAAATTGTGGACTACAATGCAAAATACCTACAACCATTGGCAGTGTAGACTTTATGAACATCTTTAATAAAAAATTGACAATATAAGATCCCAAATTTCAGTCTCACCTTGCAAACTAGATGCTACATTGGCAAACCTTGTCTCGTCTTGTATACACATTACTTTAGTAATTTTAATATTGATAACAGATCAGGATCAGGAAGTCATAATTATAAATTTCAAAAATAAAACCTACTACTTGTCCCTTAAACCCAGTCCCAACTAAACTAATAAAAATCTCAATTGATGTTCTGGTAGCACCCATTCTTAGCAGTATCAATATTTCATTACTGAATGGTGCAGTTTCTGATGCAGTAAAAATGGTAGTTTTCAGGCCATAACTTAAAAACCCGCAGCTAGACCAACATTCACTTAACTATAGACACACTACAAATTTACCCTCTCTAAAATACTTGAAAAAGTGGTCACCATGCAGCTTCAATATTACCTTACACATCACAATTTATTTGAGAGATTCCAGTCTGGGTTCTGCACCGTTTGTGGTGTAGAAAAGGTAATAACTTGTGTTGTAATGAACATTCTGATAGCCTCTAATGCAGGAAATTCTACAATAATTATTAGTGCAGCATTTGGCACCATTGACAAGTTTGTTTTGTTATACAGGCTGCAAAGTTACATATTTTATCAAATCAATTCCAGTACATACAGAAATGTGCTGATTGTACTCCATGATTATACTCCGAAGTTAAATATGGTGTCCTGCAGGGCTCAGTACTTGAACTGTTACTGTTTTCACTTTGCATGCTTCCATTAAGGACTATCATTAGAATACATAACAATAATTTTCACTCTTATGCAGATAACACCCAGTAATAACTTTATTTTAGACCAACTGTTGTTTCTCCAATTGTATTCTTAATTAATTGTGTCAGTGAGATAAAGAAGCAGATGGATGAGAATTATTTGTCTCTGAATATAGAAAAAAAATAGTAATTTATTTTTTGGGGGCAATAATGCAGGACGCAACAATATTCTGTCACTTTTTAAGTCTGTTGGAATTATCAGTTTTACTGCATTCAGCACATAACTTAGACATTAACTATGACACTAGAATGTCATTTGAAACACATGTTATGAAACTGTCCAAACCATGTCTTTCCATCTTAAACATGTTCGAAAATTGAGACATTTTCTAAATATGCAGGATACTGAGAAATGAATTCATGTATTTATTTCTAATAAGACTGACAACTGCAATGTGTTATTGTTTTGTGTCTATCAGTACATGTTCTTTATTTCCTGGTTATGCTTCTTTTTTATGTCTTTTCTGTTTAATTTTAAGTGATTTTTTAATAGGTTTATAATAGTCATTTATGCTCATTATATATTAGTTTTATGTAATTATATTTCTATGTACATGTTTTTGTTCTGTAATGTTCCTTGTATTTTGTGGATGGCTGCCTGAGAGGTGGAGCCACCTGTCAATCTCCATCTAGGAACTGCCCCCTGCCCAATTCGGGTCATGGAGACAGGAACTTCAGTCAGATATCTTGTTAAAGCTTGGTTTCGGTGAGTTCTTGCTGTGTTTTACTGTTACTTAATTTGAATCACTGGATTATGACGATCTCTGCTTTGTTTTTAAATATTCTTTAGGATTTTGTGCTTTGGGACATTGTTTGCTACTGGATCGCCTATTTTAGGCAAATTCATTTGTGCCTTGGGTGATTTTTAAGTTCTTGTTTGTCAAGAGTATTTTTGAAAAATAAATAAATAAAGATTATTTATTAGCCCTTTAATGATAAGCCGAATGTTCACAGCCAACCTTCCACTTGTAGGGCTTTTCTGTAAAATTTTGGAGCTAGTTGTTTTGCCAGATTCCCATTTTTGGGGCCTACCTCAGCTGAAGCCATCAGGTTGCCCTGGGGCCTGATTGAAGTTAAGTTTGCCTCTGCTTCAGTTAATTCAAAATTCTGCTGCAAGAATCATCACAAGAACTAAAAAGTAAAAACACATAACTCCAGTTCCTGCAATGACTTCCAGTTAGGTTTAGGATTTCAAAATCCTTCATTTAACATATAAATCCTTAAATGGCTAAGGCCCTATTTACTTATCTGAACTTATTATTTACAATTCAGAGTGCAACTTGAGATCTTAAGATGCCAACCTAATTATCATTCCATGGATTAATAAAATAACTGTGGGAGGTCAAGTGTTTAGTTACAGGGCCCTTAACCTGAGGAATGATGTTCCAACTAATATAAGAGATGCCCCTTCAGTCTCAGCTTTTAAATCCAGGCTAAAGACTCACTACAGGGTGGGCCATTTATATGGATACACCTTAATAAAATGGGAATGGTTGGTGATATTAACTTCCTGTTTGTGGCACATTAGTATATGTGAGGGGGGAAACTTTTCAAGATGGGTGGTGACCATGGTGGCCATTTTGAAGTCGGCCATTTTGGATCCAACTTTTGTTTTTTCAATAGGAAGAGGGTCATGTGACACATCAGACTTATTGGGAATTTCACAAGAAAAACAACGGTGTGCTTGGTTTTAACTTAACTTTATTCTTGCATGAGTTATTTACAAGTTTCTGACCACTTATAAAATGTGTTCAATGTGCTGCCCATTGTGTTTGTGCTAACAAACAAAACCACCAATATTGGTCTGACACTAACCCACATTGGATAGATCCCTCCAAGACTGTTGAAACAAAAAAAATGATGGTATGGTGTGGTATATGGGGTACAAAGATAGTGGGGCCATTCTTCATCAATGGAAACCTCAAGGCCACTGAATATGCGAAATTGCTACATGATGATGTGTTTCCCTCTTTATGCACTGAAGCTGGCACGTTTCCTGAGTTTTTCCAGCAAGATGGTGCACCACCACATTATGGGTGTCAGGTCCGAGCATTCCTAGATGAACAGTTTCCTGGAAAGTGGATTGGTCGTCATGGGCCAGTTGAATGGCCCCAAGGTCTCCCGATCTGACCCCCTTAGACTTTTATCTTTGGGGTCATCTGAAGGCAATTGTCTATGCTGTGAAGATACGAGATGTGCAGCACCTGAAACTACGGATACTGGAAGCCTGTGCTAGCATTTCTCCTGCGGTGTTGCTATCAGTGTGTGAAGAGTGGGAGAAGAGGGTTGCATTGACAATCCAACACAATGGGCAGCACATTAAACACATTTTATAAGTGGTCAGAAACGTGTAAATAACTCATGAAAGAATAAAGTTATGTTAAAACCAAGCACACCATTGTTTTTCTTGTGAAATTCCCAATAAGTCTGATGTGTCACATGACCCTCTTCCTATTGAAAAAACAAAAGTTGGATCCAAAATGGCTGACTTCAAAATGGCCACTATGGTCACCACCCATCTTGAAAAGTTTCCCCCCCTCACATATACTAATGTGCCACAAACAGGAAGTTAATATCACCAACCATTCCCATTTTATTAAGGTGTATCCATATAAATGGCCCATCCTGTACTTTATTCTAGCATACCTTGACTAGAGCTGCTGATTATCTGTGCGCATTGCATTTTTGTTTGTTAGTCATTTGTACAAAAATATTAGTAATACAATATTTATAAATGGTTACCCTTGTCTACTCTGTTTCTCTTCTTGGTATCCTGTTATGGCACTTGGTGCCACAGCTCTACTGCCAAACTGCTCTCTGCACCATAGAAAAGTCATTTCAGACAGAGGACTATTGGAACCAAAGGATGGAAAGTTTCGCTCATTAAATTGCACGGCCCAGCACTGACTCTACTATAGAACTTAGTCCAGAACTATGACAGTGTCTGTCTTTGTCTTTGATTTTTCTCTGTTATAACTGACTTGGGATCCCGCAAGGTTTATTTTGTCCAGGGATGATTGTTGTGGAAAATACTTAAAAAGTAGTCTCCAGCCATCATTATATGTGAAACTAAAACATGACCATCGTTTATTTGCATCTATAGGTGGGGCCCCCATATGCCTTCTTCAAAGCATCATGGCAGACTGAAGAAATCTATCAGAAAGTTTCCTTTCATCTGTGAGGTTAGGTTAGTTAGGTTAATTTACATAACACATTTCAATATATTTTAAATTTCACCAGATTTAACTAAATGGTTTAGCCTAGAAACACACCACTGAATTAAGTATTATGTAAAGTCTAAATCTCATTAAACATATTAAAAGTCTTAAAAATTAGAAGTAAGACTTATCATATGTAAACTGTTATCACAGAACAAAGCACACAGCTAAATTTTATATATGATCTCATTTTCGAATCTAAAATGTGCTGGTATGAATGACGTCAGGTTGTCTTAGTTTAACAGTCAGGCAGTTTCAAGCACTTTTTTACTCTTACATGATGCTGACTTGAGCTTTTTTTCTTTTCCTTGACTATCAATCGACCATAGTCCAACAATTAATTAATGAGTTCCATTCATGTTTGTCAGTTCCTACTTTGATTTCTTTGTGTTTAAACAAATCTATTTCTTTATGTGTGCTAATTCTGTATTTAATAATTTGTAAAATTATACAGCCGGACCCTGATTGTTCGTGCCACACTTAACCGAGGTCCTGAATTATCCGAGGCAAACCTGTAAATGTAATTCAGTACTTTTCTTATACATCATAAAGGCTTTGCTGTGAATTCTGTACCGAGAATTCTGTAACCTTGACTATCCTGAGCAAGCAGTCAAGGACCTGGGGCCTCATGTATAAACGGTGCGTACGCACAGAAATGTTGCGTAAGAACGTTTCCACGTTCAAATCGCGATGTGTAAAACCTACACTTGGCGTAAAGCCACGCACATTTCCACGTAACCTCATACCCTGTAGTATGCAAGTTCTCTGCTCGGTTTTGCAGACTGGTGGCACCCGGCATCAAAGCAGTGCTACTGTTCCTATGTGGTTATTCTTTCTTTTCCTGACGCGGCTTTATAAATACACTGAAATTAACTGCATATTGTTTATTAGTGTAATGCATCTGATTGTAATTAACCTGTAATAATATAATGGTCCATATTATTCCATAGCCATAGTATTCCAAATACCATAACTGCTTAGGCGTTGTTACTCTCACTGCACCTTCTTCTTCTTCTTCTTTCAGCTGCTCCCTTTAAGGGTTGCCACAGCGGATCTTCTTTTTCCATATTACTCTCACTGCACCACTCGGAGTATTTTTATCACTGTATCTGAGTGGGGAATCACAGCAGCAGCTGATCGGAAAGAGAATTATCGGTATACAGCATCAAGCACACGCTGCCTCAGCCACGGCAAAACGTTTCAAAGCCTTTCCTGTACGGACCTCGCGGTTCAGAAACCGTTTCATCCCAAGAACTATAAACTCACTCAATTAATTGCTCCTTGTAGAACTGTTTGTACTTATAAGTACAATCACCTCACTGTAAACTTGTGATACAGTTATAATATTGAACAACCTGCGCCACTTTATAAAGCGCGTATTTATATATGATGATGATATAATTTTTAAGATGAAATGCAGCAAAATATGTTGATTATATTATACAGATAAAACTTTAACTTCATTTAAAGAATCTGTATTGTTAATAATTAAACATGTGAGGACACGGTGCCGCAGCGCTGTATATTTACAGAGGCTGGTGCGACACTGGAAGGATAAATGAATAGAATAATTAAACACGTACTATGAAGATATTTCAATGTTCCTTAAAAGTTTTGAAGAATCGTCGTTGTAAGCTTACAGATGGCTTAACGTCTATTACAGAGCTGATTGTGTGGCGATTGGATATTTGGGGAAAGAAAAGTAAGGACAGGAATTGAAGGTTAGTACATTTGAAAGAGACAGTACTGCTACAATAAATTATTTCATCGATGGTTGCGCATGGTGCAGCAGCATCTTGTGTGAGACATGAACAATCACTGCGCCATCGTATTCCCGTGTTTAATAACATGCTTTCGTTCCAATCATCATGAAAATGATATCACATATACATCTCAGTATTTTAATTATTCAGAGAGCTGTAATATCACGAATGTAATGGATTCTGTGTTCTGTCAGAGAAAGAGAAACAACCAAAGCACGTAGTGATTCAAACACATAGAGCACATAGAAGATCAAATACAAAACAAAGCATTTAACGTGCTACTTTAGTTACGATGGGATTTGAGAAATTAGTAAATTAAATGATTTTAAGATGAAGTTTATGATGTTCTACTTTAATGACAAAATAAACTACTTGATTAAAGTGGACATTTCAAGATTAAAGTTGACATTTCATGCTTTTTTCCCACTGTGTGCCTATTTTTTTTTTGTCTGTACCCTAATAAGCTTTTATATGACACCTTTTCACGGCGACTATGATATGTGACTTCTTTTTTATTTTGGCACTGTGTAACTTTGTGAACGTGAGCTTTTGAGTTTCTCCGACACGCTATGTCACTCGATCAACTTCCTTTTGTTGATTATACCACTGTTTAAATCAACAAATAGTATGTTTTTCCTTTGCCTCCACTTGGTATTCACTGAAATTCTTATATTTTCCCTGTGCTTTTCCCATTGTCTTTTCACAGAACGCTGAGCTTAAAGGCTATTTATATTGATTTGCATATTCAAAGAGGTGTAATTCTGGGAGGAGTTGGGGTGGGACAGCATGCGCGTGCACGAGCGTTACTTTTCACACTGACCGGGATTTATGTAGCAGAAGAACGTGGAAGTTGGCAAACGCACAGATTCCTGCATCTGGATTTTTGTGTGCGTAAGCACATTTCGGCTTTTGTGCTTACGTCATGTTATAGTGCGGATTCTACGCACGCCGTTATGCATGAGGCCCCTGATGACTGTGGGAATATGGTGTGGCACACTCACCCCTCCGCAACTGCACCCCTTGGCTATTGTCAGTGTGTCACCTGCACTGACTGTGTACATGAAGGACAGATTAAGATTCCCCACAGGCCCCTAGGTCACTAAGTCCTTAACATAGAGTTGATCATACTTTAACAATATAGCGTGCGGTCACCGGGTCATTTAAAGCAATACGGCTTTTCTCACTGTTGATTTCAGTACGAGACTTGATCACTTCATCAATTAACTCAAGGACACTTGATCATTTAATTGAGCTGGGGGGATCACACTTTTTCATTTAGACTTGAGGATACTCAGTTGTTTCATCTATTTTTCCCTCTTGGTCTTTTTGACTCACAGGTACTCCGTCATTTCTTTGGGGGGTTGGGTGTTGCTGAAGAGGTCCATTGCCATCATGGGCCCCTGAGTGCTCATCCAGAACACCCTGATGGTAGATCCACCTCAGTACACCTACTCTACTGTTTTTTTCATCTTTTATCATTTTATTTTTAATTTCAATGCCAGACATACCATTCATGTTAAAGTTTAACTACAAAAATGAACATTTTTGTTTTTAAAACTACTATATGTATTAGTTGTATATTAAACAATGTATTACAATAATTAATATGTGGGTGTGTATTTCACTCTATTTTTACATAGCATTAAATTCACTAAGGTATAAAAAGAGGCTTAAATGTGATATTATATCATATAAATTGGCAAAATCTTTGATATGATTAATTTTTTTATCCAAGTTTTCAGTTATGTAAGGTAAACATGTTACCTCGGATAATTGGGGATTTACTGTACTTGCATTTTACCTGAGAATTGTCACAGCACTACAGCACTCTGCACCAGCACTTATTGAAGAGCACTAACTTAAAATAAACTGAACTGAACTGGTATAGATATCGATACAGTATAATTTAATTATAAATATTTACTGTAATAAATGGGCCATCTCTATTAGTTTAATAACTGTAATATTTGCAACATTTTACTGTTGGAAAAGATCCATTTGCTAAACCCAGAGCTAATCACAGGGCAACCATACCTCACAAGATCCATGAGCAAAATTAGACCAAAATGTCTGCAATTGTGTTCCAAAACATAAAGAAACACCTAAATAACATCAGCCCCCAAAGATGTAACAGCACTGAAATTTGCTGACTTCATTATGCCTTTACAGCCAGTCAGTCTGGAAAAGAAACCAATATAAACTCTTCAAATTGCATAAATAAGTTTCAGGCAGAATTCAAACCACAGTTTCCTGATGCAGATCATCCTGAAGGAATTGAAAACTTCTTATTTATGAACATGGGGTCCTCTCACAGACTGGCAAGTTTGCTATCCCAGCCCACCAGGCACACTGTTGATGTTAGTATTTAATCTGGTGGGATTTAATTAAAGCCCGTTGCCTAGAGAAAGAAAATCAGCTCATATTTGAATCAGGAGTTCTTTATAATTTTCCACCAAAAAAAAAAAAAACAGAAGACTTTTCAATTTGCTTCGTGCTAAAAGAATTGCTGCAACATCACTGGAGGATAAACTGTAAAACCGAAATTTGATTCAAGCCTCACAGAATTACTACGGACATTTGTTCCATTTCCTTGGAGAGTTGCTGAATGTGGGAATAGAGGCTCTAATAAAAAACACTCTGCATGTTTTCAGCCTCATCCACATGGTCCCAAGTTCATGTTACGGTTATCGGAAGGGATCTATGAAAAACGAGGCAGAGCACAACTGCATATCATCAGGGCAGCTTAACCTTGTCAAGCGAGGGGCACACCAGGAAGTGTCTGTGACACTAACTGGCAGAAATACAAACCGATAAACAAAACAAAGAGGAGACGCTTGGGTTTCAGACGAGAACGGCAAAAGGAGAGCACATCTGTTTGTGACTCAGGGTGCCAAATGGTAGAAAAAATGTCTCTCTTAAGCTTGTAAACACTAAATCCTTCACAGTTTAGAAACATTTATGTTTCTTTTTTAATTGCAAATGGTACAAAAATCAGGGGGAAGGGAGATTAAGTTAATAGGAACATAATCCAACCTGTCTGGAGTGTGAAACTATTCATATTTTATTATATATCAATTATGAAATTAGTGACAATATAGGTACTGTAACTATAAAAAGTATTCATTAGAAATGTTCACAATTTATTATTGTACAACATTGAACCATAGTAGATTTAATTTGGCCTTTTTAGCACTTTCCAACAGGCCTCAAATGAAAACATATCTTTGCAAAGTAAATTACATTAATTACAAATACAAAACACAAAATAATTGATCACATTAGTATTTACTCCCCTCAGGTTAGCATTTAGTAGATGCACCTTTGGCAGACACAAGAGCTTTGGGTCTGTGTGCACAGGTCTTTATCAGCTTTGTAGAGACTGCTGTTTTCCCCCATTCTTCCTTGCAAAACTGTTCAAGCTCTGTCAGGTTGCATGGAGATTTGGAATGAAGAGCCACTGTCATGTCCAGCTACAAATCAGGCAAGTCAATGTTTACTCCCGCTGTCACAGACTAAATGCTTGTGCTCTTTAAGTTCATTTTGCTATTTCTGCACGATATATTTTCTTATTATTTTTTCTTGATGAGTGAAAAATCCACTGCTAGCTCTGCTAACATTAGCAATGGGTACTGGGAAATCAACAACCACTCTGCTTCCAAATGTTGAAAGATCGGCCAAGGTCACAGATTTGCCTGATATCGGGGAGCCACCAACTCAGCCTGTCCTAAAGTTTCCAGCATCCAACTTACTGCTGGTAAAGTACACAGTTGTATGACCCATTGGTACAACATATACAGTGCGCGGCTGAGATACAGTATTTCTTAAGATGCAGATTTTTGCAAACATGCAGACATTTTTTCAACAAGATTTATTTATATAGCACATTTACATATAGCAGCTTTACAAAATTACAAGAAGAAAGTTACAAGAAGAGAAAACAATTCAGATTCAGCTATAATATTAAATAAATAAATAACGAGAAAGCAAGGTAAGGTCAGATGTCCAGGAGGACTGAAAAAAAACAAACAAAAAAAAAAAAACTCCAGTTAGGCTGGAGAGAAAAACAAAATCTGCAGGGGTACCAAGACCAAAAATCCACCCAGCCCCCCACTGGGCATTTTATTATCATAAATGTTCTTAAATCAAACCTCCTAGTTTTCATGCTTCACATTGATAGGATTTGATGAAGCTGGTCTCGTGGACAGCTGAGACAGCCACCCTCATTCCATCATCTCCAGGGCCTGCATGGTGCCTTGATCAGGTGGTGGTGACATAGATTGCCACCACAAAAGAACCGGAAAAAAACACAAGAGATAGCAGGGATTAGTTCAAAGTGATAATATATAATATAATAATTATATGCCCATGTAGTCTAACAGGAATGAAACTGAAAGGTAGCTATGAAAAAGCCAAATTAAAATAATGAAGTTAGAATTAAGCTTATATAAAATGTTCCACAGTATTAGCCTTGCGAATTTCAGTTGGTCAAGTATTCCATATTTCACCACTTCTTTTATGTTTAGCTCTTGGAATTATAAGCAGACCTCCATTCAAAGAGCTAAGGTTACAACATTCCAAAATATAGGACGGGGCGAGATTATTTAAGGCTTTATAAACCATTAGTAGTATTTTAAAGTCAATTCTGAATGACATGGGTAACAAATATAACAACACTAAAACTGCTGAGATGTGCTCAAATTTTCTTTTTCTAATTAAGATTCTGGCTGCTGCATTCTGCACTAATTGCAACCGATTGATGTTTTTCTTAGGTAGTCCTGTTAGGAGTGCATTACAGTAATCTAGTTGACTATAAACAAAAGCGTGAACTGATTTCAGCTAATTTCAACTCAATAACCAAACCAAGGATAAGATTTACTTGTAGATTCAGAGACTGGAAACACGCACATCAGGCATGTTCAAGATTGAATAGAGCTTTGTAAATATACTATCTATCTATCTATCTATCTATCTATCTATCTATCTATCTATCTA
>JANRMT010062833.1:23044099-23084161 GCA_026402145.1 Polypterus bichir lapradei | reverse complement strand
AACCGAGGTTCCACTGTAATTATCTAACAATATACATATTCCAGTTTTTTTTAAATATTTGAAAGACCAGTCTATGAAAGAGATATTGTAAGCTTTTATTAGCAATTATTTAAGACATCCAAATGGTAAACATACAGGTTTCTTTACATAGCTATTTAAAAGTATTTTTCACAAAATATTCAAATTGTTATAACAAATTATTTCTCAAAATTATGAGAAAGCTGTCTTTTTATTTGCTTTCACTAATCCTGTGAAAGTGATAAATCTGCAAGTACTGCAAATATCACAAATAATTTAATCATGCAGCTTATTGATTTTTTAATGAAAAATATTTGCTTTTAGATGTAATATTAACCTTTCACAATAAAGAAAAAAACAATAATGAAGAAAGTTAAGGAAAGAAACATAAAAATGTTAACAAAGTGACACATTTGAAATGGGTGCAAAAAAGCATTTTTGTTATTAAGGGTTATATACAAATTCCAGTTTTAAAATGATAAACTCAGTCAGACCCAATTCAGATTAATTTATATTGTATAATACAATTTAGGAAAAACTGACATTCCTTTCAGTGGTGTATATATTTTGATTATATTCTGATGACAAAATAAACATAACATACTGAGTATAATAAACATTATTAATGTTGTTTGAATAAAAAAAACCATCAATGAGCCTTATGATATTTTGCGAAGATACTGTAGAGCTTAATCAAAAGTTTTTTTGATATTCCAGTTTGCATAGGCATTGTTTTTTGTACTTGTACTCATCAGTTCATCAAATACAACACAATTATTCTGAGAAGCAAGTTTGCAAACTGTAAGTCAAAAATGCAAGCATTTGGCTATGTTGTTAATAGAATAAAAACTAAGATTTTGATCATGTTTCTTCTCTGCTGATGTCCAAAATGTTTTTGTATCCAGTTAACCAAGCAGACTGTCAACTGTCCAGGTATTTCACATTAGGTAGGAATGTTTGGTCAGTGCAGTCTGTTAAGAAATAAAGAAAAAATACACACAAATTAACTTTGAAAAAGAAAATGTTTTAACAATATTTTAACAGTGAATGTAAGAATGTATGATTTTAATTATAGAAATGTCTGGATAAACCACTTTTATTTACTAGAGACATGAAAAAATGTAATTGTACATAAGTATTTCTATCCACGTATGGTGTTTTGCAAAAGGAGATGCCAAAGAAGAATTAACAACAGAGAATCAAGACAGACTGGTAAATGATTTTAAAAGTCCAGAGACACTTATTTTGGATTTCTAACTTATGACAAGTCCAGATAAGGGCTTATTATGAATTCATGTATGAATATTGGTCTCTGTATGATTTGTGCTCTTAAATGTATGTATTGTAATAGTAATATTCTGTTCCTAGTATGCTTTTTGTCATCTCACATTTTTAAACACACATTACAGAATTCAAATTAAACTCAGTAAGCTAATTGAAACATCATTAACCGCCTCCTTTAAATTCCATAGGTTATTTGAATTCCATTCTGCACACAGACATGCACAACAGCAACATTTGATTAAAAGTCTGATTTGTTTCCCAATGCAACTAAAGTGTAAATATTTACATAGCAAAATGATAACTGCAGTGGCAATCATACAAGCTATAACTAAGTATGATGGAGAAACAGAATGTCACCTTTTATTTCTGTGCATATACAGTTGTGCTTGAAATTTTGGGAACCCTTTAGAATCTATATTTCTGCATAAATATGACCTAAAGCATCATCAGATTTTCACTCAAGTCCTAAAAGTAGATAAAGAGAAACCAGTTAAACAAATGAGACAAAAATATTATACTTGGTCATTTATTTATTAAGGAAAATGATTGAATATTACATATTTGTGAGGGGCAAAAGTATGTGAACCTTTGCTTTCAGCATCTGGTGTGACCCCCCTTTGCAGCAATAACTGCAACTAAACGTTTCCAGTAACTTTTGATCATTCCTGCACACCGGGGCTTGGAGGAATTTTAGCCCATTCCTCCATACAGAACAGCTTCAACTCTGGGATGTTGGTGGGTTTCCTCACATTAACTGCTCGCTTCAGGTCCTTCCACAACATATTGATTGGATTATGGTCAGGACTTTGACTTGGTCATTCCAAAACATTAACTTTATTCTTCTTTAACCATTCTTTGGTAGAACGACTTGTGTGCTTAGGGTCGTTGTCTTGCTGCATGACCCACCTTCTCTTGAGATTCAGTTCATGGACAGATGTCCTGACATTTTCCTTTAGAATTCTTTGATATAATTCAGAATTCATTGTTCCATCAATGAAGGCAAGCCGTCCTGGCCCAGATGCAGCAAAACAGGCCCAAACCATGATACTACCACCACCATGTTTCACACATGGGATAAGGTTCTTATGCTGGAATGCAGTGTTTTCCTTTCTCCAAACATAACGCTTTTCATTTAAACCAAAAAGTTCTATTTTGGTCTCATCCGTCCAAAAAACATTCTTCCAATAGCCTTCTGGTTTGTCCCCAAGTGATCTTTAGCAAACTGCAGACAAGCAGCAATTTTTTTTGGAGAGCAGTGGCTTTCTTCTTGCAACCCTGCCATGCACACCATAGTTGTTCAGTGTTCTCCTGATGGTGGACTCATGAACATGAACATTAGCCAATGTGAGTGAGGCCTTCAGTTGCTTAGAAGTTACCCTGGGGTCCTTTGTGACCTCGCCGACTATTACACGCCTTGCTCTTGGAGTGATCTTTGTTGGTCGACCACTCCTGGAGAGGGTAACAATGGTCTTGAATTTTTTCCATTTGTACACCATCTGTCTGACTGTGGATTGGTAGAGTCCAAACTCTTTAGTGATGGTTTTGTAACCATTTCCAGCCTGATGAGCATCAACAACTCTTCTTCTGAGGTCCTCAGAAATCTCCTTTGTTCGTGCCATGATACACTTCAACAAACATGTGTTGTAAAGAGCAGACTTTGATAGATCCATGTTCTTTAAATAACACAGGCTGCCCACTCACACCTGATTGTCATCCACTGATAGAAAACACTTGACTCTAATTTCGACTTCAAACTAACTGCTAATCTAGAGGTTCACATACTTTTGCCACTCACAAATATGTAATATTCGATCATTTTCTTCAATAAATAAATGACCAAGTATAACATTTTTGTCTCATTTGTTTAACTGGTTTCTCTTTATCTACTTTTAGGACTTGGGTCAAAATCTGATGATGTTTTAGGTCATATTTATGCAGAAAAATAGAAAATTCTAAAGGGTTCACAAACTTTCAAGCACCACTGTATGCTTTAACGTTTTGTAGCAAAGCCATTTTCAGCTGAACCCCTCTGTTACAGGTCAGAAAAAGTACTCATGAACCAATACACTGGGCTGTGACCGAAATCAGCTGAATTTCACTGTAAACACCTAATTTGCCAATCAACAAATAACTAGACGGTCATTGGCAATTTTATGAGATACTGACTATAAGATAAGTTCCCTGTTGGCATTTACACGTTTGTGTTTTTAAGAAAATGAACATTTTAGGAAGCAGGTGCTATTCACTTTGTCAGTACCTAAATTGTGTATCTTTTTTTGGAAAGTACATTCAAACTTCATTTTACTAGCTATTTGTTTCAATTATTTTTCTGGTATTAAACAACCTTCTTTTCGCATTGAAGCTTATATGAAGAACACCACAATGTGCTTCAATCACATGCACTTGGACAGTAATGTATTTGCTAACGCTGAATGTGAAACAAGATATTAGCAACTTGCGCACATTTTTGCACACTTAATCAGGACATGAAATGACAGTCACGGTGAAAATGGCTACCATTCTAATTCTACATTTTTAGTATGGTGGAAGCATAGCTCCTGTATAACAATATGGACACAAAAATGAACTAGATAGTTTACATAAAGGTTTCTTCACCTCTACTGCAGGTAAATCTTTATTTAAATTTGTTTTAAACAGTTTGTTCTTTTGGTCTGTTAGGTTACCTAGTTAATGTACTATAATTTAGAAATGTCCCAGCCTTTTTTCAATCAATTTAAAAGGTACAGTACATTAGAAGCAAGCATATCTTACATGCCAATAGAAGTAGTCCATTCTGGCCTCAACTGCTTGCTGTTTGAAATGAAGAAGCTTGTAAGTTTTGAATTAAGGCAAAAAAAATTATGTCTAGGTGCCCAGAATCTAACCAAACATCAAAGAAATTATGACAAAGCAAACTAATATGGTAAAATTCAGCATAGTTAGCAATGTTTATAACAGACTTTAATAGCTACATGCTCTCTTATTTTACTATTCAACTGTAAGTAGTGTTTTGTCCATTTCACAGTAAGAATGTGGAATGGCTACAGGTAAAACTACCCCACATTTACAGGAAGAGGCATCATTATTTTACATATTAAACTATGAGGAGAGTAACATTTGGTACAGCACAACATGTCATATGTGGCATGCTGGATGTGAAAAGGTAACAACAAAGTGCATTCTAGCCATTTGACTTCCCAAGGAAGAGTTGAAAAGTCACCTCATTCTACATGTACAGCAGAGTCTATTTTTGGAATGAGCAATGGGACCAAGACGTACTTTGTAAACAGTACAGCCACACTACCTAACAGAAAATACATACTTTTTATTGTATTTGTGGCTCCCATAGCACCATTCATGGTGTGCAGAGAAACAATGAGTGTGCATTGCTCTTGTAAATATTTATAGATAGGCAGACAGACAGAAAGTAAACAAGATCAGAATTTGTAATGTGTCGCAGTATTCTGGGCAATGATACTATTTTTACATATGATTGTGAACAAATATTTGTAAATGTTTCAGAATTTTCTGGATTCTGGTATGAATGACTCCTAAAATGTGATCTGATTTTCACCCACCCATTCATTTTTCTAACCGATATACTGTATCTAGATGGATGTCACAAAACAATCAGCACAAGGCTAGATCTAGTAATAAAAAAGATAGAGAAAGTCTGATTGAACAAATAAAAGAGGCAAGATATATATTGTCATATCTTCACTGGATATATTTAAAATGTCATGGTCAAAAACTGAAAAAAACGTATCCTTTAGGAAAGAAATAACTTGGCTCAGGTATTTAGGTGTTTAGTTAATCAAATGATATTCATGTGAGGGTTGGAATTGTTCTACCCTGTAATAATAATAATAATAATAATAATAAATAACAATATGTACAAATATGAGTTTCTGCTCTTCACAACAGAAATCTGTTGAAAGGCAGCATGGGCCAATCAATAAAAAGTTCTGGGCCTTCATCAGGATACAGTTAGTCACAGACTAACCAAATTCAATGCAGTTACTACTACCCTAGAAGTGGACATCCAGAATTAACAATTGCATAAGCACACTGTAGAATGTTTAAGGAGGTGACAAACAACACACGGAGAGGCAATTAACAATCTAAAGGCATATTTTGCACTTCACAATGAAGGGAAACCCCCCCCAAAAAATGTAATAATAAAAATGCAAAAGGTTTACATACTTTTCTTTCAATTGTAAATAAGTCAAGCATAATCATCTCTTAACTAAGGTTAGTCATGCACTATAAATTTCAAACTTAAATATATTACTTATAATTAACAATCAACAGCAAAAAAGTAGGACTTAATGATTTTAGTATGCATCTAACTTACCCACATCAACACAGAGAATTCAAAGCAAACAGGCATATGGTTTTAAGCTCCAATCTCATGTGTTTTGCATTTTTTTTAAATGGACGCAGACTTTTCAATTTGCTTAGATTTTTTGCCATAAACAAACATACATGGTAAGCAAAATACTACTCTTATTTACATTTAACTCAAATGAAAAACAAACTTATTTACTCTCAAGTATTATCGTCATATGCAACACTTAATTAGCATTATGTCTAAAAAATCATCATAATATAGTTTAAAGTAGTAGCAACCTGTTAGGGGGTTAAAAAAACACCATGGACATGTTAACCAGATATCACAGTAGGTTTAAACTCTAACTTCAACTACAGCTTATCTCAGTTGATAGAATTCACCCAAACTCAGTTAGTATTGATATTTGCATGACTTTTACCCCATACTTTTTAAATATCATATACTGTATGGACATTAACTTACATATTATTCCATTACAGTTAACAACTTCATTTCACATGTTGTTTCATTTTTAGTTTATGCAGTACTAATTATACATGCAACTTCTTATGTATGCCAGATCAAAACTTATCTTAAAGTTCTCAAATATTTTGATTACCTTTAGTACAAAAATAAAAATCTTGTTCTGTGAGATGCTGCCATACTTTCAGACATATTGCGAACTTTAAGATAGTTCACAAATCCTCTGAAGAACAAAAGAAGACCTAGAAGAGAAGCAAAGTTAGTACGGTTTCATATAATTAGAAAATAAAAAGTCATCCAATAATTTAGAAAATATACTTAATCATATGATAATACAAGAAAAACAAAAGAGGAAACACATTTTCTCTCTCACTAATAATAAACATTCATAACAGAAATGAGATCAGTTTAAACTGAGAGATTGTAATACAGTACTTAACATCTCAACATTTATTTTAAAATACTTAAGTTCTTTCACAAGACTATGGTATTTCTAAACATTAAAATAAAACTAACATTTGTGAAGTTTTACATATCCTAATTACCTAAATTGTCTGTATTTGAGATTTCATTACAGTTGTAATTTAATTCAGCACTAGAGGGCAGTACAGGATAATCATAAGAGAAGTAACCCAAAACATGAACTCCCTGAAACCCTCTAAACATGAATATATGGGAGTCACAAAAATACTGAATAAGCATGATGATTTCATAATATTAGTTTCTCTTTGCAATAGAAACTTGCTGTCCACAAATAAAGGTTTTGAAGGACTCAAGACTGAACAGTGTAACAAGTTGCCTTTAGGGGAATAAAAACACATCATAAAACTCACCAAGAACAAGGAAAATCCACCACAGCCAGTACTGTCCATTGAAATATCCTGTAAAGTAGTCAGAAAACTGCAAAATAAAATTAACATCAAAGTATGTTAATTTACGCCATTTTGCAACATTTAATCAGTAAAGTATTTACACAAGCAATCCAAGAAAAAAAAAAACACAAATAAATAAATATGAGCAGTAGCCAAATATACAGTGCTTCAAAAAAGAAAAACAATTATGACACAAAAAAAAGAGATGGCACATATTGAGTCAAGAATGTTAGTTTTTTGAAGGCCCTAGAAATGGTGTTTTTTGAATTGGACTTGAATGTTCAGACATAAGGAGCAGGACAGTATCAGCTTCAAAGTGTCAAAAAGATGATGCCTTAAAATGAAACATTGTTAAACACAGTACACAAAGACTTGAAACATCAATATTTAAAAATGTTTGCTAGGCTTGGCAACAAGGCACCAGCTTTTGATTGCCATTTGTAATAGCCTGTATTTGGATTAATTCAAATGCATATAAATGTGCATATTTTAATTTAAAATCCATCTAACAAAAGGATGAAATTTAATTACGTCAGTTAAACTTGCATTACTGACTGGTTCGTTTTGCCTGCATTTCAGGTTTAACAGCTGACGTTCTTTCTTTTCTCATTGAGTACATGAAGTGATACTAAAAAATCTTTTTGCTCTCTACAGTCTTTCATGGGTCAAAAATATACTCCTTTATTAGTCTATCAAGTGAAGTAAAAAGTGAAGTGAAGTAAAAAGTGAATTGTTCACCTCTAGGCAAGAGTGGATTCTGACTGGTGAGTTTACAATTGTAAACTCTGAGCATGAAACTGAATAAACTACAAACACAGGGCTTATAGGCATTTACTTTTAAAGCACTTTTGAACTTAAACTTTTTAACAAACTCATATTTGTTGCTAGGGCCATTACACTGCCTTTTTAGCATAATGCACAATTAATTTGTAATTTCAAAAATAGCCTTTGTATTTTTATTAAATAAAAGTTACTTTTACTAGTACCTAAATTTCCTGATCATAACACAAAACTATTTGGCATTTTTTAGAGATAAATGATGACCATGATAATTATCAATACATAGAACTGATTGCTGCAGATATTTTTGATAACAGAGCACTCACCACTCAATGGGCCTGAGTATTACTTTTTACATTAAAAATAAAATTAAAATAAAATGTCAAATAATGTTTAAAATGCACAAATTGCTGCTGACATTTTTTCATATCTTAATTAGAGAAGCAAATCTGTTGGCTTCTGCATTCAGTGCGAGAATCTTTCCATCATCCATCCATCATCCAACCCGCTATATCCTAACTACAGGGTCACGGGGGTCTGCTGGAGCCAATGCCAGCCAACACAGGGCTCAAGGCAGGAAACAAACCCCAGGCAGGGTGCCAGCCCACCACAGATCTTTCCATCAGCGATAGTCATTTTTAAACACAAGTAGAAATGCAAATTGTTTGCTCTCCATATAAAATAAATACTAAAATCAGCAGAAAAGACAAAATAAACATGTAGGGAGGTGGCAGCAACTAAGTAAGCCATGGAAGGGGGTAGTCCGGCCCTGACAGTCGCACAGTGCCATGTGTGAAATCAACCTAACATCTCCTTCCTGACACTGTCAAATATTTTTCTACTAAAACTCTTTAAGGCTATTTTCTTTTTATTCTTTCTTGTTAGGTTATAATGAACAGCCCATTTCCATTCTAACTAAAAGTAAGTAGCCACAGTCTGATGAGTCACCACTAAACCCCAAACTGCTGTGCCCATATGGGGGAGTCCATCAAACCCAAAACAATCTACCTATAGATGAGACAATCTAAAGCCTCAAACACATTCAGCAGTCACAAGAGAAACAATTCAATATCAGCTGTAAATGTAAAATAGCTACCTTATATGCAGATACTATCTATATACAGTATGAAACTCAATTTTATGTTAGGAATGTGTTCTTTAATAGTCATTGCGGGACACATGTAACATGATTTCCATAATGATGGAATGGGTCACTTTAAAAAGATCCCAGGGCCAGAATGCCTGTGGTCCTTAAATTTGACACACCTGCTATGGCTTGGATTTTTACTGAATTAAGTATTTTGCAATTATTTTAAGTAACCTTGCAGCTCCCTTGGAAGTTGACTCTGATTGAGGACCACTGCGTTAATGGACTTCCACACAGTAGACATGGCAGTGGAATTTTTTTTAAGTCGTTCAGATTTCATCTCCCAGGTAACTACATACTCGGGCTGCTCCAATTACAAGAAAGGGATGTTACCACAGAGCTTAAGGAAAATGTCAGCATTCTGGTTATGTACACAACTGGCTCACACACCCTTGCACATTAGCCAGTCATTACACTCACTTTTAACTTGCTTTACCTGTATAAAGGAAAGCCAGCAAGTGCAGTATGTGTGTGTGCAGTTAAATTTGATTTAAATCATAAAAGTGACTGGTGATTTCCAAGTTTATATGATTACACACAACCAGCAAAAACTGCCCAGTTCTGATCCACTGCCGAAAAGCCACTAAATCACTTAAGTGACTGCCACTGATGTGAATTAAAGGCCCAGCAATGGTTGCCAAAATTCTTGAGCTATTTGCCAATGGCAACAAAGTGCTATTAATTTCTAGCCCTGTACAAGACTAGATTTAAAAGATTACCGTTTGTACAGGGTTTTACAAGGGATATAAATTTGGACAGAAGTCTGAATCATTTGGTTTCAGAGGACTGTAAGATAAGCAGGAAGATACCTATTCTAACTGATAGTAATTTGATGTAGCTGACCAGCACATGAGTTAGTTAATGCATCTAATATACATATTATCCTTCAGGAATTCTAGTGTTAAATAAAAAGTAGTGATGACATGTAACAATATTTTCATCCAAAACTGCAAAGTAGTGTCAAAGCATTTTAGTTATTATGTAGAATTAGAGGAATCCTGACATATATGCATGCACCTATTTACTCATTTTAATTCCAACCAGAAGGCGCGCTGGGGTTTGGGGACCGCAACATCAGCTTCAACTTATGAATATGGGGACACTAAGCAGTGGACAAATTATACATATAAAAATGTTAAACAGCCAGGAACAATCTACAATATAAGACAAATTAAAGGCTCCTGCAATGCAATATGTTGTTACTTTTATAAAACAAAAAAAAGCTGGCTATGAGCATGAATATAATAATGACAATAAATTGAGCTTTTTGTTATAATCCATAGTATTACATTCATATATGTAGAACCTAATTATCCCATCACAAGAAGATGGTTTTCCGACTTTTTGTTCATTCTAAACAAATGTATCTGACTGTAATAAAACTGATGTGTGATTTTAAAGTTAGGCAGTTTAACTGACTTAGTACTGAGCCCATTTTAAGAGCTTCATATGTCTCTAGTAAACTAAATACAGCCTAGTGTTACAGTTATTAGCCAGTTAGCCACTAATTTTATGCATGGTTTAGAGGATTTCAAACATGTAATTCAAGTAAACAGGAAAAAATCGGTAATTAGCCAGTACACAAAACTACATTTATCTTTTATTTCACTAGGTAGTGACACATTCTTTCTCAGCTAGGGTAGCTACAAGTAACTTTCTGTAAATGCTGATCAGCTTCTCATGCCTGCTTTACTTTGCCTTGTGATGAAATGAGGTACGCGGCTGGTTGGTGTTTTAAATAAAATCTAATTGCCGCACTTGTGTCTTTGAATGGGCGTGGTAGCATAGCAGGAGCGGACGGCCCTGCACTTAGTGCACAGGTGCCGGATCACCAGTGACCCAAATTGGCACTGGGTGCTGCTGATCACCACAGCCCACCATATTAAAAGGAAAACAACAGAAAGAGAGAGAGAGAGAGAGAGAGAGAGAGAGAGAGGGGTTAAAGGAGGGAGAGCAGAAAGGCAGGAACACGAGAGACAAGGCAGACAGTCGGGAGGAAGCCCCTTGAGGGAGCGTGTGAACGGTGCTCGGGACTGATGGCCACTCCACCTGAGTGACCTGGCAGCTGGAGTGGCTGAGGAGCTGCTTATTTGGGTTACTTGCCAAAAAGAGGCAGTGCGGCTTCAGGGGAGTGAGAGGCACAGAAAGAAGTCCTGCAGGTGTTTCCATGGGTTACAGGGGTTCAAGCCTGACAGTGGGAGTCAGAGGCTTTGGCTTAGTGCCCTGCTGGGACCACAGATGGCAGCAGGGGCCCGAGCCTAGGAGCAGTGGGCTCAACTGCTGAATCGGCACCTCCTTGGCTACAAGAGCCTTTATAGGGATAAGCTAAGGAGACGTCCCTTTCAAATGACTGCACCAGGATTCATGTTTTTGGGGACAGTTTCCTGCCATATTTTAACCTTGTTTTAATGGATTATTTAATTGCTTGACTTTTAATCTCCACACGGACACCTTTCTTTTTATTGGAGGATTTGTTTATTGGACATTTTGTTGCACTGCACTTTTGAACACAGTTTGAATTATTTTTAATAAAAGCACTACAGCACATTTTACACCTATACCCTTGCTATCTATGTGTGTTTTGTCCTCATCTACCAAGCTCATCCCAGTCATGACTATCGACAGTGTCGGGTTCAAGAGGCACCTGAGATCAACTGGAAGCGTGACGCCAACCTGCACTGCCACATGCCTATTTTAAGTTACCAGTTTGTCTGCCACCTTGTCAGAATAGTGAGCTTTATGTCTTGTCACTGAATGTTTATACTTGCCATTCCAACACTTACATTTTCTTCCTCTTATGTAATTTTTGGTAAAATTACTGTAATATTTAGTGTAAATTTCATTCTATAAGGCATATTTTCAGCTTAATTACATACTCTATCACTGAATGAGGGCATGACAATTTCCTCCAAAATATTATAACATGACCTTGAAATGTATTGTTCCTCACAGTTTTGACAAATCATCATGGTTCATGGACAGAAAAGCAGCTCCAGTTGTCAACACCCTCATCTCTAAGCTCAAGATCGGGAACGTGTTTACATTGGAAAGGAGCCTTTTACATTTCCATAAAACACTTTTTGATGCTTTGACTAGAATGAATAATTTCAGGTTTACTGTTCCAGAGAACATTATTTTAAAAAATGTTTTTGCAAAATTAAAATGCATCATGGCATTTCTAGGATAAAACTTTTTTTTTCCTCAATATCATGCTTCCATAAATGCTACTGCAATTCATCTTGCATTATACACTACTGAAATGCAATGAATCACTGAAAATGGTGAAAAGGTAAGCAGCAAAATGCCAGAGGTTTAAATGTAATGTTTAGCTTGGCAAAAAGTGAAAAAAAAGGAAATTTCACAATATTACAAATGGGCTTTATCAGAGAACAACTAAGGTTATAGCCTACAGATGTTCTGTGGCGATTAATGTAAATTAAGCCCTTAAAACGTAACAAATCAAACCATTTGCACAGGTGTCCCAACTTTTGTTGATGGATTGTTATTATATACATTATATGTTCTCTCTAGAAACATGACAATGAAAAGAAAAATTCAAACTACTTACCTTTTATACATTCTACATATTCAAAGGCAATAACCAGTACATTTGTTTTACATACCCTAACAATGAGAATCCATTTAATCAATGAAAGTCCAAATCCACAAATTGCACCATAACGTCCAGCAATAGTGTTGGTTAGGCAAAAAGAGAGACAAAAGCCAATCCAGTTGAACAAAAATGCCACTGTGAAGAAGAAAATAAAGTCTTTACTATTCTACATTTCATGAATGGCAAGAAATACAGAATAAAATATATTAAAGGAAAAATTTAATAATTTTCATGTCAAAGATATTTCTTTGTAGTCATTTTATATATTAGTTTGCCACATGAATCTGCATTCAAAATTCAAGCAAATTTTATACATTTTAAAGAGTAACTATCCCGCTCTTGCATTTTATAATGGAACTAATAGGTACCGGAGTCTCTCTGTGGAGAAAAGACTTAAATGTTATTGTATATTTCAACTTTGAAGTAGCAAAAGTTTCAATTTAATAAAATGTAACATCAACATTTTGAGGCATGCTTGTGGCAACAAAATTAAACTGGAAATAATATATTTTATCACAGATTATTGGTACTATTTTCTCAAAGTAATGATGCATCTTGCTTGCTTCTCTGCTTGCAGTGAGTTTTTTACATGAAATTAATGGCACAATAAAAAACTCAAAAAAATGAAAAAGGCCTAGTGTGAGATAGAGTAGATTGAAGTACCAGAAACTAGTTTAATGCATGATTAGTCATTTTTGCTGATCATATGATAATAAAAGAACTAAACACAATTTCTTGAATGAAAACTCACATTCACTAATACCAATCAAACCATCAACACAAAGGGAGACATGCAGACTCTATATAGAACCTGGCGCTGTGAGGCAAACCTAGAAGCTCTCTGCTACCACTCTGCCTATGCTAAAATACCTGTACTAAACTTCATATACATCAACAAGATTAAACTTGGGTGAACTGGCATTGCTAAATTGGCCTGTGTGTGTGTGTTCAGACTGCGATGGACTGGCACCCTTTCTGGGTGTTGTTTTTGCCTTGCGTTTGATACTTGTTGGGATAGACTCCACTTGTCCCATGAGCCTGCCCTGGATAAGACAGTTAAGGAGATTGATGGAATTTTTTTTAGTATTATTATTATTGTGGAAAATATATGAATAGATTAATGGAAGGAAGATATTGAGGACAAATATTATGATGATGATTGTTGTTATTATTATTATTATTATTACAATATTATTATTCTACAGATGTTGTTTCTGCCTTGCTCCCTATAATTGCTGAGAAAAGCTCCAGCTGCCCCACATCCCGGAAAAGGATATAGGTGTTTATGTTGACGCAACATTTTCATCATCTAAGCAATGTACAGAAATTGTTATATAGGCAAATAAAATGTTAGGTTGTACAATAAAAACTGATGAATATAAAACAAGGACTATTACGCTCAGACTATATACTGTGCTAGAAAAACCGTGTCTGGAAAAAAGCAAAATATCCAATTTGTTTTATTGGTTTAACCACAAATGTGGTTGCACCAACATTTTCATACAATGTATTTGATATTATTAAACTATAAATAAAAATCATAGGCACAGAATGAACACATATGTACTTAATATTGACATTACACTAACAACTTCATGACTGTATTACCTGTACATTATAAGGATTCAGTATTTCTCTGACACTAAGATTTATCAGCAAAGCCTCAAACTTGTTCTCCATCATTGTCCGATGCAGCCAACAGCTTTACATTCAGACACCAACAGAAATTTTAACTTCCCATTAGGTATGTCTTTCAAAAATATTATGTTTAAGAAATATGAACTACAATTAGTCATAGACCCTCCATGACCAACAACAATTGGACATCAATCAATGCCATTTGTACATCACTTGGTTGAAATCTGCTGTTTGTGAAAACTATTGAGCCACCGTAAGCCTATCTGGGCTACATTTTTAACCACTTGACATCGTTAAGTACTGTTAAAAACATGTATTTAATGTAGTCTACTAATACATGTAATTGTATTCTATTATCACTATTAATTTTGTACACGATTCATTGTTACAAAAATATTTCATCAACAAAATGTGATAACTGACTCTTAAATGAAGTCACTAAAATTTAAAAATGCTCCAACTTTCAAATCAGATAAAGTTGCCGAATACACATGAAAGCTGCTCCATTTTCCATCTTTTTTTTTTTTTTTTTAAATAATCCAAAAAGGTCACATCTCTCTTTCCATGTTTCTGACAAGTTGTTCAAGTTAACACTTGCATACTTTGTAAACTGCTTAAACATACTGGTTGGCCGTTCCAAGGTAACAGTTTACATATACTCTATATTGCATTACTTGAAAAACATTGTTTTATATTTTTAATAACTAGGGGGCTCTGCCCCCTGCTTGATTCGCTCGCCCACCCCCGTGTTTGGTTTACCGGATACACAATTTAAAGTCATTGTTATTTTCATGGGAATTGTTACATATGCATTATTCTTACTTATACTTTAAAAACTTTTGTAAAAACAATACTCGTCCTTTATTTTCTGCCCCGGGCATGGTTACATCTTTTTCTCGCAGGACGTATAACGCTGCTCGCGTTGTGAAGGGGGGGCAGCTGCTATCGCGCTGCCCATCGATCATTTTAAAGCCTGTATAGCCGCTGTCCTTTTTGCCACTGCATGTCTCTGCTGCTCATGTTGTGAAGAGGGGGGTTTAGGGTGGCTGAACACACGTAAGGAGAAGTGGTCGGATCACCTGCTGTGAGCTGCGTGCTTTGCTTGTCGCTTGTCATTGTTTTAAGAGCTGGGAGCAAGTTAAAGTGTCTCTCGTGGGTAATCGGATATACAATTTTAAAAGCTTTTTTTTCTTTGGAATTGTTTCAATTTCATTATTTGCACTTTTAATTTAAAGCTTCATTAAAAACAATATTTGGAATTACCTTTTTTTTCAAGATTGCATTGAATTTTGATTCCGTTTTTGGAGACACATTGTGACAACGCAACGTATAACTTCCCTTGAGTGAATATGGTTTCTGTTTCTCTAATAAATAATCCAACTTTTTCTAATGTTTGTCCCTATGATTTGTTAATTGTCATAGCAAAAGCTATTCTCACGGGAAACTGTAAACATTTTAATACGAATGGCATATCAAGATCTCCTTTGGTGTCTAAAGTTATTCACGGAATATATACATTACCTTTCTTGTCGCCTGTTAAAATTTGCATCGCTTCTCCGTGATCAAAAATATACACCTGACCGAATTGTGTTTTCTTTGAAATTAAACTTGTCGTTGCTTTAACTGTTGCGGGACCACAGATTCTCATAGCGTATGGTCCTTTATTGTGTAAATCTACGTTTTGTGCATTGAATGATGCGAAGGCGAAATGACTTTGTTTTCTGCTCTTTGCCTTTTATTTCTGACCTCGCTTTATCCTGCTATTTTTTCAATTACACCGGGTCCTAATGATTAATTTCCTTTTCTTTGCACTAATGCTATCTTTACTATCTTTTTTTTGATACTGTAGCGACTTACGTAATAAAGTGTCACAAAAGTTTTACTTGAACAATCGCCAACTTCGTAACCCCAAACACAACTTTCTAGCACCTTCTCCAAACCCTCATAGCCCGGGTCTCGCCCCCCACCCCTTACTGCATCAATCAATACCCCGCTATCAGTCTTCCGTGCTGTACTCTGCCCTCCCTCAATCGGACCTAACAGTCACTTAAAACAAAAAAGGCTTCAACCTGGCTGGGACGCTACAATACTTTCAAATTTTACTGCTTTCATATTCTTTGCCTTTCTCTGCATGTGTATCACACCATCATTTGTTTGAGCCTTTTGAATTTCACTGCTTTCATAATCTCTTAATGTGCCTTTTTTCTCTCCAATTCTTTTGGGTCTCTTTTCTCCGTGCTGCTCTTTCTTCTTTACTTAGTTGTTGACGTTTCATCTAGAACGTATTGTCCTTATACGCTTTATATTTACTGACAGCACAGGATCTGTGTGTGCTATGTGCCTGAGTGTTTTGCTGGCTGTGCTCTTATTTGATATCGTTTGCATCTCGCGGGTCTTTTAAGTGTCTTCCGAGAACTTCTGAGAAGATCACATCTCGTCACCCTGCATTTCCTTTCCAGGATTTTTTTTTATAATAGAGAGACATCAGCACGGTGTCTAAATTACAAATTTCCCAACATCATTGTGAACAACAGAAAGGTTACTACATATGACTATTAGAGGAACAATGGAAGATTTCTCTCTTTGCCAAGATCAAAAATATTGGTGTATAGTACTCCAACTATGTATGAGGGTTTTAGTTACAATTGCTACTCTTAATTGAAACATTACTTGTTTTCTCTCTATTATAATAAAAAAATCTTAGGACGAGGCAAGACTAATCCAGAGACGAGACGTGACTTTTTGAAGACTTTTTGGAAGGAAGTCCCACAAGATGGAGACTTTTACCATTCTTTCAAGTCACGCCCTACTTACAACTATTTTCAAAGAAGTCCACGGTTATCAGGTGCATTCCAGCTTTTAACCTGGACAGGCACCAATCCATTAAAGGGCTTACTTATGAACACACACACACACACTTACGAAGATCCAGTTTAGAATCACCCATTCATCTAAATATGGCAGCGAGAAACGATGAAGTCAAACGAATTAACATGAAAATTGTTGATCGGTTAAGACAAATTAATTAAATGCGTATCAATAGACTTCGCTGAAGCAGTTGGTAGCGATCGTGCGGAAGATGAAAACATCAATTTACAATATCCCATAACATATCTACAAGCGTTAACACCATTCGGTCTTCCACCGGCTGAATTACGGTTGAAAGAAGGATATATCGTAATGTTATTGCGTAATTTATGTATGAGTAATGGACTATGCAATGGAACAAGATTAGCTGTATTAACAATTGGTTGAACAATTCTAACGTAAAATTTTAACAGGCAACAAGAAAGGTAATGTAGTACATATTCCGCGAATAACATTAGACACAAAAGGAGATCTTGATATGCCGTTCGTTTTAAAACGTTTACAGTTTCCTTGAGAATAGCTTTTGCTATGACAACAAATCACAGGGACAAACATTCAAAAAAGTCTGTTTATTTATTAGAGAGAAAGAAATGATATTCACTCACAGGCAGTTATACGTTGCGTTGTCACAATGTAAATCCAAAAACGGAATCAAAATTCAATGCAATCTTGAAAAGTTAATTCCAAACATTTACTTTAAAACTTCAGTTAAAACAAAGTGAAAATATTGTATATGTAACAATTTCCAAGAAAATAATCTCTTTAAATGATATATCCAGTTAACAAATCCCGGGGGTTGGTGAGCCAAGCGAGCAGGGGGCAGAGCCCCCTAGTACTTTTTAATTAAGATGTCACAAACTACTAAGGCACTGGAGCAATGTTTAATGATAAATTTTAAATAACTCTAAGATTTCTGTTATAGTACATCCTTTAATGATACTAGACATTAAAAGCAAATCAAATAATTGTAATATTTATTTAATACTTTTTATTATCATTATTATCATTGCATTATCATTATTAGTACAGATCCCCAGGATAAAATTCTTCATTTTTAGTATAGATTATACACCTTCTCCGTATATCTGTATACATTTGTTAGCACGTACTTCAGTATTCCTCAATATCAAAAGACGTAGTAAACTGGCAATTCTAAAAAGATGCAGTGGGTGTGAGTGTGCCCTCTGATGATCGTCACCCTGTCCAGGTGTGCTAGAAAGGCTTCAACTCTCATTATTCTAAAATGGAATTAAGTCAGTTAAGTACTGAAAATGGATGTATGAAAAAACAGTTTAGTAACCTCTTCTACTTAAAAGCTTTTAAATATGATAATCTTGTTTCGTAAATTTTATATTCATATAGATGTGAAAACAGACACAATTGTCAAGTTTTCTATGCCCAATTGATTCAGCAAGGTTTTAGCAAATTGAGAAAGTTCCTTTCATGGTCATATGCTGCCTATAACTACCACACATGATATTAACATTCATGATGTAACTTTTGCATCTTTAAAAAAATATTAATTACAGGTTAGATAATGGATGGATAATTACAGGTTGAGTATCCCTAATCCAAAATCCCTGGGAAAAAAAGTAGCTTGGATATTTTCTGATTTTGAAATATTTTCATATACATAATGAGATATGAGATATCTTTGGGACACATGTCATCAAATATGGAAACACAGCCAAACCAGTTAAATGGTGACTTGCACGTGAAATAATTCTTATCACTGAACTGTTATAATAATGTGCATTGATGTGAAAAACATTAAATTTCAAAAGTAATGAATATGATGTACAGGCTCTATTATAGTTCCCTTGATAGAGGGCTGATATTATATATTTGCTCTAAAGAACTTTTTGGGTTTTTCTTTGTTTTATATAAGCTACCTGTTGTCACTTCTCAAGAATATCTTAACTAAACAATCACTCCATCTTGCCTGCTGTGGTGAAAACTGTTAACCAACAGATTGGGCACTACATTAAGTTTTTGCATGTTACTGTTGTAGATCTATAAAACATAACCAAAACCAAACATAAAAAGGCAACTTGAAACAGAATCTGTTTTTAAAACGTAATCATAGCCTTTTACTGCACTCATATTGCAATAAGGACACTTTGCGACAATGACGCTGCTTTTGTTAACTGTAAGAAGTGACATTCCCTTAACACAAGTCAACAAACCTTTCTTTACTATGAGGTATTCAGCAGATAATTGCAGATATAGCTGCTAATATTAGTGATAAACTATCTGTTTCAGAATTCAGGTCAACGCTGAAGATTCAATATTTTACCATAACTTTGTTAGTGCAGGTGGTGAGGTTATTCAGACAGCATTTCAATAACTGTGGTAGTCACTATAACTGGACCATTACCTTCCCATTATTGTTTTCTTAATGTCCTGTGGTGGTATTTGCAGTCACAATAATTTTATTAGTGTTTTAAAGTGAATGATTTACTACATACAATAGATAGGGCAAGGGAACTCAATTGTATTTTGACAGTCATTGACATCTGAACGCACTGTCCAATTATTGTGTAAATTATTTTCATCACAGGGTTGTCTAAATTATGCATTACATGCAGGTGTCTAAGGGTGTTTCTTTTGATAAGTGTACCAAAAATTATATATGGAATATTTTAATGATAATTACAAAATTCTTCATAGGTTGAATTAACTAAAAGAATGATGCCACTAAAAATCACTGAATTTTGATTGTGAACAAAATATTTTAGGGATAACGGTGCACTTATAAACATTGGATTGTCTAAAACACAGAATGTTGACTGTAAATATAGTAAGTTTGAGATAAAGGTGCACACATACAAAGCACTTTACTCAAAGTGACATATTAAATTATATACGTTGCTGGCACACACTTGGAGTATGGTATGGCTCCAGAATTCTAATGGCCAAATCTTTTTAGCTGCAGTGCCACTGCCATTTAAAGAAATCCTGCTCTGAATATCTTTAAATTAGATAAAATTTTGCTTAATCATATTTATCAGTGTTCTTATGTATGTCACACAATGATACATAATTTTAGTGAAGATAAAGAAGAGACACCATTTAAAAGCAAACTCTACATTTACTCATATTTGACATAAGCTAAAAAGTTTGTACTCTATAGATTGTACTTTGCCCAAGCAAAGTTTATCTGGAAAAAATAGATTTTATTGCACTAAGTGAAACGTGGCTTAACTCAGACGGCGCAGCTGTTTTAATCGAATCTGCGCCTCCGGATTACAGTTTTACTCGTGCAGACCGCCATGGGGAAAAAGGGAGGCGGACTGGCTAACATTTACTCGAGCCGGATAAAATGTAAAGATATCAGTTTTGGTAAGTTCAAGTCCTTTGAGTATCTCGCCGTTGTTATTCATGGAGATTCACAAGTTATAGTATTATCCGTGTATAGACCTCCAAAATTCAATGCGTCTTTTTTTGAGGAATTCTCTGACTTAATGTCAATTTTAATTACGAACTATGACACACTCCTAATAGTTGGCGACTTTAATTTTCATATAGATAATCAGTGTGATCTAAAAGTAAAAGAATTTATGAACCTCCTGGATTCTTTTGATTTGAGGCAGCTCATAAATCAGCCTACACATAAAGCAGGTCATGCGTTAGACTTAGTGATTACCAAAGGATTGAAAGTTGATATAAAACAGATCATTGATATTGGTCTATCAGACCATTTTCTTCTACTTTTTAATATAGAAATAATGATAAAAAACACCCATGAGAAGCATATTGTTAAAAAACGCTTCTTTGACTCGGCAGCAGCTTTAAAACTTACAAACATTCTAAGCAATCAGTCCGTTTATAGTGCCAACTATAATAGTGAGGATAATGTAAATAGTAAGGTGGAAAGATTTAATACTAAAGTGAGAGCTGCTGTTGACATAGTTGCACCTGAAAAGACAGTGAAAAAATCTTCTAGCATTGTTATACCATGGAAGACCCAAAGAGTGTCTGATTTAAAGAGAACATGCCGCAGAGCTGAGCGTAAATGGAGGAAGACTAAACTAACTATCCTCCATGAAATATTAAAAGTCAAAATAACACAATACAATAACACTGTCCGTCTTGAGAGACGCTGTTATTTCTCCAAGATTATAAATAACAATGCTAGTAATCCCAGAGTCTTATTTTCTACAATTGATCGCCTACTAAACCCAGGTAACTCAAAGGAATGCCTCCTAAGTACTTCCAGTAAAACCTGTGAGGCTATCGCTGTATTTTTCAATCAAAAAATTAATGATATTAGAAATAACATAGTATATCCCTCCAACACTAAGGATCCTCCTAAACCCCAGCATCCTGTTATAAACAAATTAAACTCTTTCACTAGGATAGATTTACCTGATTTACAAAAAATAATCTCTCAATTAAAATCCTCCACCTGCGTCCTTGACCCAATACCAACAGTGTTTTTCAAAGAAGTATCGGGCATGCTAATTGACAACATTCTTGACATAGTAAATTCGTCATTAGATACGGGGGTCTTTCCAGACTGTCTTAAGACTGCTGTAGTTAAACCCCTACTTAAGAAACATAATCTTGACCCCTCGGCTCTTGAAAATTTTAGACCCATCTCTAACCTGCCTTTCTTAAGTAAAGTTCTAGAGAAGGCAGTCATTATGCAGTTAAATGACCACCTCAATAAACATGCTATTCTTGATAAATTTCAGTCGGGTTTTAGAACAAATCACAGCACAGAAACTGCACTCGTTAAAGTAGTAAATGATTTGCGAGTGAATGAAGACAGAGGCCATTTATCTGTTCTCATCCTCTTAGATTTGAGTGCTGCATTTGACACCATTGATCACAACATTCTTAGAAATCGCCTTAGTCAATGGGTGGGCCTATCTGGCACAGTCTTAAATTGGTTTGAATCCTACCTGACAGGGAGAAAATTCTTTGTTAGTTGTGGTAATTACAACTCAAAGACACATGATATCCAATATGGTGTTCCACAAGGCTCTATCCTGGGTCCGCTACTCTTCTCAATCTACATGCTTCCGTTAGGTCAGGTTATCTCAGGGCACAACGTGAGCTACCACAGCTATGCTGATGACACACAGCTGTATTTAACAATAGCACCTGATGACCCCAATTCTATTGATTCACTAACAAAATGTCTGACTTGTATCTCAGAATGGATGAATACTTTCTCAAGTTAAATAAAGAGAAAACTGAAATCTTAGTGATTAGCAATAATGGATACAATGAGGCTATTAGAAATAAACGATACATTAGGATTATAAGTCAAGACGGAGGTAAAAAGCTTAGGGGTAATTGTTGACTGTAATCTGAATTTTAAATCGCATATTAATCAGATCACTAGGACAGCATTTTTTCACTTAAGAAACATAAGTAAAGTTAGACCTTTTATATCACTGAAAGATGCTGAGAAATTAGTTCACGCATTTGTTTTCAGTCGACTAGATTACTGTAATGCGCTCCTATCAGGACTACCCAAAAAAGACATAAATCGTTTGCAACTAGTGCAGAATGCAGCTGCTAGAATCCTAACTAGGAAAAGAAAATCCGAGCACATCTCTCCAGTTTTAATGTCACTACACTGGTTACCTGTGTCATTCAGGATTGACTTTAAAATTCTGCTTATGGTTTATAAAGCCTGAAATAATCTCGCCCCATCTTATATATCGGAATGTCTGACACCTTATATTCCAAATCGTAACCTCAGATCCTCAAATGAGGGTCTCCTTAGAATTCCAAGAACAAAACTTAAAAGAAGTGGTGAGGCGGCCTTCTGCTGTTATGCACCTAAAATCTGGAATAGCCTGCCAATAGGAATTCGCCAGGCTGATACAGTAGAGCAGTTTAAAACACTGCTGAAAACATATTACTTTAACATGGCCTTTGTATAACTTCAATTTAACTTAATTTAACTTAATCCTGATACTCTATATGTTCAATTTCCTCATAATAACTATTCATGGTGGATCTAAAATCCGTACTGACCCCTACTCTCTTTTCTGTTTCTTTTTCTGGTTTCTTTGTGGTGGTGGCCTGTGCCACCTCCACCTACTCAAAGCATCATGATGCTCCAACAATGATGGATGGATTAAAAGGCAGAATTCTACGTGACCATCATCATCAAGCCCTTCCGTGAGAACCCTAAATCCAAAGAGGACTGTTTCATTTATGTTAGGTAGAATGCCCAGAGGGGACTGGGCGGTCTCATGGTCTGGAATCCCTACAGATTTTATTTTTTCTCCAGCCGTCTGGAGTTTTTTTGTTTTTTCTGTCCCCCCTGGCCATTGGACCTTACTCTTATTCGATGTTAATTAATGTTGATTTATTTTGTTTTCTTATTGTGTCTTTTATTTTTCTATTCCTTATTATGTGAAGCACTTTGAGCTACTGTTTGTATGAAAATGTGCTATATAAATAAATGTTGTTGTTGGAAGCTCTGACATTCATAAATTGTAATAGAGACATTATAGTGCTACTCTCACTGATTAACTAAATAAAAAGAACAGATGTCTGTTCTTAATACATCAGGCCTGAACTGAAATGGTGGAAAGCATAACATTTTGTGGCAAGCTAGCACAATTTCCTTTTCTCTGCAAAGGTTTACATCAAAAATTTTAAGAAAACTGGGTCTTTACAGAATATTTCTTTGTGGCAAAGCTTTTTTTTTTTTTTTTTTAATTTTATGGACTCAAGTAATACATTAAAACTCTAAATGGTAGAATTCATTAAAAGTCTGCAGAGCCAATAAAGTAGGTGGACAGAAGAAGATTGGTTTTGGAATAATTACATATTAATAACAAAAAAAAATCATATTTGAAAATGGTCTTTGTAATAATTAAAATAAAGCTGTACATTGCTATATTTTCATGTGTTAAACCATTCTTTTTAAATATTTAATTTACAAATGAAAGTTTGATATAAAAAAATGACTAAAAGCAAACAAAAGTTTGTTTTTTTCCTGAGAGTAAAGGACAATTCTGTATAAAAATGTATAAACCTTTGCAAACCTACTAAAAAAAGCCAAAAGAAATACTCCATCATTGCCAACTCTGAGCTGATCTGCATCACTGAAATCATCTCTTGGTGTAAACTCTTCTTCCTGTACCTAAAAAGAGGAAAGAAATAACAAACAAAAAGAATCAAAACAATGCAAATTCATACCAAAATATTAAACTGGTTAATTTGTTTACTAACATCAAATTTCAAGAGTGATTACGAGAAACTGTTGGTTTGAAGACAGCAAACAAGTAAATGCTTTGCAATATAAATAAAAAATAAAAAATCTGATTTCACATAAAAGAGAAGACAGTGTTTTAACTCAGTGTGCAAATTTCACAATGTGAATCAAAATAAACCCTTTGTGCAGAAATTCTTCTGCAAGCTGAAGGCAATGAAAAACCCACAGATACACACTATTTTACCATATATTTAACAGTAGTTTGGATTACTTCTAGGTTCAGGGCTCTTCTTAACTAAATGATAAAAAGCTTTAACAGAGCCTACAAAAGCAAACTTAAATGAAACAAATTTAATAAACATTTTTTTTACATTTCCAGATTGCCACAGTAATAGCACTGGTGATAAATATGTTCTGAGATTTTTCAAATGTTGCATGTTGAATAGCTTATATAAGTAAGAATTGAACCGTATATACACATAACAATAATGACCCTGTATTTACAATGTAAAAATTTGGAGTAACAGACGAATGCTTCCTACAGTACGTCTGTATTATTTACAAACATTAACATTAGATTAATATTCATTAATGCTGTGCATTGTTAAAAGATTGTCTTAAGTATGTGACTATTCTGCTGCGCTTATAGAGATGAGAATAAGGTGGCAGCAGCTAAAACTGACCTGGAAAAAAATTATACCTTGGCCCCATCTTGGTCCATCAGCAAACATATAAAAGTGTTGCCCAAACTCACAAAAAATACTCTTAAAACCTGGAAGGGTAAAAGGAGAGGCTCTGGCTCAAATACAGTACTTTGTTGCGTGCAATAGAACCTGCTTACAGTGTGCTAGACAGAGCACCTTTACTTTATAGATTGACGACATACAGAGTGTTTTCTGTGTACCAAGATCATGTTTTTTTGGTGATTAAGAAAAGGTTGTACTTGCACTTGTTTTCATCGGTGCACAAATTTGAATTCTATGTGCAGTTTTTGCTCCTAAAACTTGATTGACATTAACTCCTTAGAAGTTTTTTTTGCTTTTTTTTCTCAGCTGCAATGGAGCATCATTAAGCATGTGAAGGAAAGCAGAACTTGAAGAAGGGGCTTGTGTATAATTTATAAGAAAGGACAAGAAATGAAAAATAATACTACGGAAATCAACACTCAAGCCAGACAGCAAAGGTAAAGTGCACATTCTAATAAATAAAGAGAAGCTAATCAAACACAGTGTAAGTAATGGCATTTGTGAAAGTAAAAAAAAAAAAAAGCTATGAAGCAAAATGGCAGGCCAGCATTAATAGACACAATCATATAGAAAAGCAGGCAGAAACATGAGGGAAAATAAAAAAAGAAACATAAGAAAGCGGATGAAGGACTAAAGGCAATTGAAATATTACATGGCTATAATTAGAGTCACACAGCAATCTGTAAAAATGTGCAAGTCGCAGCAGGATAAAAGAAAAGACATTTGATAGCATTATTAACAGATGATACAACCATTTATTTTCTTAGCAGTTAATTGAATACACCACAGAACTACTATTGTAGCATAAATCTCTGAAAAACTTAATTCTTTCCATGTCAGGTCTGAACATGTGCAACGCAGCTTGCTATGAATGGGGTCTTCTAAGCCGCATACCATTCAGAGTGCCCATGTTGACCCCCGTCCACAAGTGAAAGTGCCTACAATGAGCATGAAAGCATCACAACTGGACCATGGAACAATGAAAAATGGTGGCCTGGTTTGGTGAATCACGTTTTCTTTTAGATCATGTGGACAGCCGAGTGTGTGTTGTTTACCTGGGGATTAAACGGAAGCAGGATAAACTATGGATAGAAGGCAAGATGGTGGAGGCACTTCAATAATTTGGGAAATGTTCCACTGGGAAACCTTGGGTCTTGGCATTCATTTTGATGTTACTTTGATATACACCACTTACCTAAAGATTGCTGCAGACCACATAACCCCTTCAAGGCAACAGTATTTCCTGGTGGCAGTGGATTCTTTCAGCAGGATAATATGCCCTGTTACATTGCAAAAATTGCTCAGGAATTGTTTGAGGAACATGACAATAAGTTCAAGATGTTGACTTGGCCTCCAAACTTTCCAGATTTCAATCTGATCATAAATTTGAGGAATGTGTTGAAAAAACAAGTCATAATCCATGAAGGCCCCAACTTGCAAGTTGCAGGACTTAAAGGATTTGCTGCTAACATCTATAGGACACCTTCAGAGGTTTTGTGGAGTCCATGTCTCGATGAATCTGAGCTGTTTTTGTGGTAGTTTTAATGTGGTGACTGACTGGTGTATATACTTAAAATGTATTAAACATTTTCACAAATATAACAATGAGGACAATGCAATATCAGTCTTGTATGATGACGGACTTTTAGGATGCCTGATTGTAAGAGGTCTATCTCTGTGACCAGTGCCATTTAATCCAGTACCTTTAGTACTGAAGTTAATTATCTTTGGTTGGAAAAAAGAATTGTATGAACTTGCCCATTGTCTTTTAAATAGATAGAATGCACTCCTGGAGTGGAGCAAAATGAGACTTTAATCCAGAAGGGCAGAGAAAAGAGGGTTATGGTTGGACATTAGTGTAAGGTAAGAGGTGCACTCCATTCAGGTTTACCAACTCTGTAGTTAAAAGTGTCTAACCTAATGGGACTGAATGGCAACTCTGACATAACTAAAGGTGGTATAAGGGATGAGAAGACCCTCCTCTGTAGTTACACAAATAAACTACAATATCAAGTACTAAGTGGAGCCTTAGTATGTTGTATACAACAACACACTGTTCTTTGCATCTCCTCCCAAGGTTAAATAACATCATGAAGTGAGTTGGCTCCATTCTGGATGAACTCTTCAGAAGTTTTAAAGTTTGGCAGTATGAGCAAAGGTAGAATTTATGTATAGCTGGACTGCTAAAATGAAAGGGGTGCATACTAAAATTATATATAGGATGATAGTGAACCACTGTTTGTTAAAAAAAGCGTGTACTGCCACAGAGAAACAAGACTATGTCATTTCTGTTTTATAATGGTTTGCTATACTTCTGCAAAGGACAGTATGTTTTTGCATTATGTGTATCTTGATTTCATTTACACAGTCTGCCTAAAGGTCAAATATTTTTATGCATTTGGATTAGAAGATCATGGCTTTGCATGCTACTGTACAGACTTTTTCTAGTGACATTAATGTCAACCACTATGCTGATGAAGTTTTAGTGTTGTTATTTAGCAAGTCAGCTCGTGTCTTACATCTAAAAAAATTGTAGTTTTTATGTGGAAATTTAACAGGAAGCGACTTACCCTTGGGGTAGCCTCAGCTCCTGCAGCTGCCAATGCTGCTGCTTTGGCCTTTTCAGCTTCATCATACGTAGGCAATGAGGTAGCAACACTGTATGGAGGTGGCACTGGGTAGGTGGTATTCTGAAATTCACTTTCTGCTGAAAGACAATATGCATCTTATTACTGATTAAGCATTTTAAGCAATAACTTAGACATTTTATCAATATCATATTTCTAATTTAATACAATACTGATATAAAATATTTTACAGAAAAAGATTAAATGTCTAAACTTTGTTTTACATTCATCCATTTACATGAAATAGTTTGAGATACAGTACAGCAAAATCTACCTAATTTTGATTAGTATCAATAAAGTATCTTAGATTTTCACTAATGCCATTTCTATCAAAATTACCACCTCACTTAATAATGATGGGGGGGGGGGATCTACAAGTAAACAAGATCTCCAATGAGCTATATTCTTTCTTTTTCAATACATGCCAATATCATATTTGTCTCAACCTATGATTCAAGTTTTTCAGACTTAAATATTCTGAGCTAGTGTTCTATTTACAGAGGTTATTCACAGTTAGATATGCCTAAGTCAGAAGAGACAAATGTAATCTGTCATGTATGGAAGGTTGAATTGTAGCTGGACATGCAAGAACAGAGTGTTTTACAGTATCAGAGAAGCATAAATGATAACTTACTAGGAGTGGAAAATTAATTGAAACAGAAAAACAAAAAGAAAATTCAGTTGGAGTAAAAGTCGGTCACCTAGCCTGCAGTGAAAGCCTAAAAAGAAATGTCTCACAGGCAACCAGCTGAACTGAATTACTGAAAACACAAAGATAAAGATTAACTCAGTGCTACACCGAACCAGTAAGTTCAATATGTTCTCTGCCTGTCAAGGGCATGTTTATATATTGTGGCAGTTCCACCTGACAAACAATTGTGAAGTTTAAAGTTGGTGGGAAAAACAATGCACTTAGGAGGATTGCATTAGGAACCTGATAATGATTAGGCAAACCAAACACTGCATTGAGTTGGTGTGTACAGAAAAGTCAGTCACTTGTGATTTGGCTTCAGTCTCTCCAGGCCTCACTATAGCTAGTACACAGCCAAAATCAGTAGCACCAATTCAGCCACAGGGTGAGTGGGTTAAAATTTAGCCTCTCTGTACCCAGGTCACCAATTCAGACCCAGAATAGATACAAGGCTCAACAGCACATCTGTCGAGGATGAGAAGAACAAAGTGTAAATAATGTAATGCATGCTTGAATTTCAAACTATGATAATCCAGCATTTAAATATAAATGCTTCCTAGGGGAGGCTAAATTGGGCATCCTGTCCGACAATGAAGTATCTAATTTATTGGTACATGTCTGCACTAACGACATTGCTTTACAACATTCTCAGGTAATAAAGTTGAACTTCATATCCTTATACACCAATGCTGAAAGAATATGTTGGAACATACGCGTGTGTGACTTCTTAGCAAAATTACACATAGGAGATGTGGTTTATACAAGATTGCTATCCATATACTGCTGGTTAGAAATATGGTGTACAAATAAAAACATAAACTTTACTAATAATTGGAATGACTTTTGGAAAAGACCTAGACTTGGCAAAATAGATATTCTTTAGCCTAACTTGATAGAATCTTTTATTTTATCCTAAAATGTGTCAGCAAAACTGCTTGGTTGACTGATCAGAGCACCATCCAGGTCACACACAGCTTTGCAATCTTAAATTGCAGGCTGTTGTTTATCCACCAGTAAGTATGCACTTTCTACTTGGAATCCCTGTTTTGGGGCATCTTACAAATTTAGCCCTTTAGCAAAAACTAAGTAAATGAATAACCAAGAGGATAAAAAATATGCTTAGACTAAGAGTTAAAATCAGAACCTCTACTGGGGTACCTGTATTTAAAACTTAATTCAAATTAAAATAAAAAGTATAATACACTCAGCAAAAAAAGAAACGTCCCCTGACTTTCAACTGTTTTTACTTTCAGTAGACTTAATGTGTAAATATTTGTATGAACACTAAAAGAGTCAACACCATAAGACATAAACTAAAAATGTTTCACAATGTGTCCCTGATTGAAGGGAGGCTCAAAATCAAAAGTACCAGTCAGTATCTGGTGTGGCCACCAGCTGCTTGAAGTACTGCAGTGCATCTCCTCCTCATGGACTGGACCAGATTTGTCAGTTCTTGCTGTGAGATGTTACCCCACTCTTCCACCAAGGCACCTGCAAGTTCCTGGACATTTCTGGGGGGAATGGCCCTAGCCCTCACCCTGCGATCCAACAGGTCCCAGACGTGCTCAATGGGATTGAGATCTGGGCTCTTCGCTGGCCATGGCAGAACACTGACATTGCTGTCATGCAGAAACTCACGTACTTTTTGCCACTCCTGTCTGGTCCAGCGAAGGTGGGTTTGTGCCCATAGGCGGCGTTGTTGCTGGTGATGTCTGGTAAGGACCTGCCTTACAACAGGCCTGCAAGCCCTCAGTCCAGCCTCTCTCAGCCTATTGCGGACAGTCTGAGCACTGATGGAGGGATTGTGTGTTCCTGGTGTGACTCAGGCTTGTTGTGGCCATCCTGTACCTGTCACGCAGGTGTGATATTCGGATGTACCGATCCTGTGCAGGTGTTGTTACACGTGGTCTTCCACTGCGAGGGTGATCAGCTGTCCTTCCTGTCTCCCTGTAGCACTGTCTTAGGCGTCTCACAGTGTGGACATGGCAATTTATTGCCCTAGCCACATCAGCAGTCCTCATGCCTCCCTGCAGCATGCCTAAAGCACGTTCACGCAGATGAGCAGGGACCCTGGGCATCTTTCTTTGGGTGTTTTTCACAGTCGGTAGACAAGTCTCTTTAGTGTCCTGCGTTTTTAGAACTGTGACCTTAAATGCTTACTTTCTGTAAGCTGTTAAGGTCTTAACGACCATTCCACAGGTGCATGTTAATTAATTGATTATGGTTAATTGAACATGCATGGAAAACATTGTTTAAACAATTTACAATGAAGATCTGTAAAATTATTTGGATTTTTAAAACATTATTGTTGAAATACACAGTCCTGAAAAAGGGACGTTTCTTTTTTTGCTGAGTTTATGAGTTGGAAAACATCCTTAGTTTAAAGTGCTGTTTGCTAAATATTCACATTCTGGAAAATAAAGCTGCTTTGGTAAATTATATTAACTACAAAATCTAATCTATGTTTTCTTTCTGAAATCTGCCATACTAAATATTACACTATTCCTTTAACCAAGGCAGCACCAAATGGTCATATATTTCTTCATAAATCAAGACATATTGGTTGAGGAGGTGGCTTTAGTACAATTCTGTGCGATGAACTGCAAATCACATCTAAAGATTTAGGTGAACTTGCATCCTTTGAGGTACTCAAAGATATTACAACAGAATTCAATACAATACCACCAGAGCTCTATTCTTTGCTAATGACTGAATGTGGCAACATTTTATTTTACTTAACTATTAATTATGATCATGTACTGTTGATGGGGGATTTTAATATACAACTTGATTTGGCCTTAGAGAGATTTATTTTCTCCAACATGCTTGCCATTTGGAGTTTTCATTATCCTGTCCACTTTGACTATCTCGCCATAGTGCATGTTATCAAATAAGATATTGACCTTTACCATTTTAAGCATTAGTGGCTTCCAAACTATAGATTCTTTGCTTTTACCTTTTTAATAACTTCAGATTTTCTTGTACTACTTATGAAGCACATTGAGCTATAATTATGTATGAAAATGTACTACATAAATAAATATTTTTAAACAGTATTCACTTACCAGAAGATGCACTTGCTGCAAGACTGCTGTAGGGAGGAGGTGGAACATTGCTGTCAAGATGGACAACGGTTTCTGAAGTGGTTGTGTTCTGCATTGAACTGGAGGACTCTCCACTCACAGAAGGCTCAGGAGAGTCACCATCATCCTCATTATGGAGCTAAATAAAAAAAAAATGAAATATAGAAATGTATAAGTATTGCTTTTTTAATATCAGTTGTAAATAATTCATCAGGTTGGAGTTTCAGTGTAAATAAGCAATCCAAAGAATTCAGGAATACTATAACTGACAACAGAACTGGGGAGAGTGGGTTCATCCAGGCCTGAGCCTGGGCTACTTTACCCTATTATTAATGATGAGCCTGAGATTCAAGTAAAATGCAATATGCAGTGAAACATAAAATTTTGCTTTGTTTGGCGGGTCTGGAGAAAGAAAAACCAGGAAACTATACTGTCACACTGGTAAGAGAAGTGCTTGTTTAGTTAAAAATCTTTCTCCCATGGCTGCTGTGGGGAGCGAGGAGGAGTGTGCTAGGTATGATGGGAGGAAGCCTTCATAATCATATACAAAGCTTAAATATGAGCAGTACTGTCAAAAGTCGGATCTCAAAGACCTCAGCTACAACATTTTTGTTCCTCTTGCAACCATTTTGGACAAAAATCTTGATTGTTTGACTGGATTACAGCTTTTGCCTAAGAGTACTTTTTTGTGTTTTTGTGGAGTTTGTTTAGCCATGTTGTATTTCCCTCTGTTTATTTTCATCTAGTCCCATTTGTGAGAAACGTATGGATCCAAAAATAGGTATAACAGTGAGAGATCATTGTTCCTTTCCTTCCATACCAAACAAAAAAAACTGTTTTTATTTGAGTTTAACAATTGCAAAATAAGTTTTACTATGTATAAAACTGTTTGCTAAGGGGCATTCGGAATTTTTGCTCATCATGATCAAATACATTTTGTGACGTTACATTTTACATAACCTATAGTGACAGATTCATTCCACTTAATAAGGACTATGATAGCATAATGTGTCGATCAAATGCACAAATAGGAATATCCTTGTACTTTCCTTGAAAATTAATTTCAAAGAAACAGATTACATATTTTATCAAAAGCAAAGCCTTGTATTTTTGAAAAAGGCAACACTATTGTCCAAGGTCACAATGAAATAGAATGAACTGTTTTTCTCTATAGCGCATGCCTTTGTACTTTGGAGTATGCCTTTAGATAATGAGAGAATGCACTGGCAGCAAAATTGTTGCTAAATTGTATTACTGGGTGATCTTACACTGGTTATGTTTGAAATTAGGGCAGGAGTAGATTTTGTTTTAAATCCTTTACACCAAGTTGCTCTTGTTAAGAAGACAGTAAAGAGAAAACAATTGGAAATGGCATTTTTGTGTGACTAAAAGAGCAAAAGTAATTAGTAACACCTAATGTTTCTTATTAGTAGAGATTTATTAAAATCTGTTTTATGATGAGGCTGTTCAGTATAAGGCTTTGATGCCAATACTGAGTCATTATTTATAGCAATTTTAAAATCAATGTTGAATGAATTCACTTTGAATCATTTTTATAACACTACTGAATACAGTACTGCTACTGGTGCTGTAATATGGAGACCTGTAGCACACCACTAACCCCACACCAAACACACCCCCAATGGAGATGCTTTCCAGTGTCCACGACTATTATACAGTTAAAAGTCACAAAAATGTACATTTCAATTATCATTCATCATTTGAACACAATATCAAGACAGTAGTAACATACTTCAATGAAAGCGAGTTAAGATTTCATAATATATAGACAATCTTCATATATATACAGATTTTTCACACATGTATTGCACTACTCAGGCAAATAAAAAAAAAAAAAAAATTTAATTTAACACATGTAGGTTAGAAAAAGAAAAAAGTCAACATCTGAATGAGTGCTAGTAAAAGACTAGTTAAATCTCATTTGTAAAACACTTTAGGATTGTACATTAGGAGGGAGAAGAAAGAGTGAGAAACTGAAAAAGTAATAGAAGGCAGCTCTCAAACATTGTAACCTTATCAGTGCATGGTTAGCATACTAAACGTGAAGATAATGGTAATTCTGAATTAGCCTTAGAAAAAAAAAAATACAGTGATACACCATATTTCTCTATTTCTTATACTACAGGATGAATCACACGGAGTTAATGTGCTCTGTGAATAGTACTGCATAAAATCTAGATTTATTGTCTGTTAGAGGGAGTTATGTAAAAGACACCTGGATGCAGAACAAGATCTCGCTCCAAATGCATCTTCAGCAGTCTCTCTGTTTGCCCCAATTCTGTCTTTGGAAGCTTTTTGTTAATCAATGGTGCAAATTTGGAGCCTGCTTTAAAATATATGAAAAAAAATCTCCATAGCTTACTAATCTTCTCCACGCTTGCGAGACTTTTTGCAACATTTCTGCAGTGCCTACCTCTAATCTTCACTGCCTCCATTTACTTCAGCCTTGTCAGCAGACTTACTAAAACCCATCAGATAAGCTACTCAACCTTAATAACAGCTAGGCTAGGCAGCATAGACTACCTTCAACAACTAACAATATAGCATAATGTTTCAAAATACTTTATGTGTAAAAAAGGGATGATTTGTGCAGTGCCACAAAATGGGATGGGGATGCAGGAAGTTACAGTTTAAGAATTAAGCAAAAACCTATGAAACTAATATCAGCTTAATGCTGATAAAATATAGAAGGTGGTTACTTATGTCATGGTACTCTACTGGCTTAAAATTATTTAAAAACTTAAACTTTACTGACTATACAGTGGTTGAGTATAAGAAAATGTCATTTATCTTTCAAACACAGTTAGAAGTATATTGTCTACTGCCTGTACAACAAGTAAAACAGAACTGAAGTGACCGCACCATGTGATGTGTGCTTTTAAAGGTTAGGACATGACTAACAATCATTTAGTCCTGACAAAATCCTAAAATAAGATAATTTGAACCCGAGATGACAAAAAAAAACAACAAAAAAAAAAAACAAAACATACAGTAACAGACTTCTGTCACAACACAAAATAATCCAATATCCAGAAGACATGTGTGAGTAAGTAACCACACCTTTACTTCTTCCATATTAGTTTAGCAGGTAATTAAAGCCAAATGCTGCTAGTGACCTAGAAGTGATACTATCACATACTTGCAGCATGGCTTAGGTAAACAAAGTTTCATCTAAACAAACCACAAGAATTGTAAAATAATACCCTATTAACACACAAGACAAAAGTGAAATAATTTATTCCGTATGCACAATGCCATCAAAATCTGATACATTTGGTTTTATATCACTACAAGAACATTACACCAGCCTTTAAGCATTTTGGCAAAAAGAGTGTCAATCTCGAAATCATTAACTCTATCTTAAAATCCTCTTTACACTAAAATTTTCTAGAAAAAAACAGTCAGTTCATTTCCTAACTGGTAAAGCTTTCCTAAAACTGGATAATGCAACAGGACAAATGAACAGATGAAAAAGAATCAACTCTTGTAGTGTCCAAATAATAATATTGTTATGAAACCTAACAGAGTTGTGCATGAACAAATGCTCTCAATTGTCACAGAATTAAAGCAAATTTGGAAGGTACAGTGAGCCAAAAATCCTCTAATATCATCAAGGAGAATGATATACTCATTCAGAAAACAGTTACTTCAAGTTAAAGCTTCTAAAGATGGTTCTACAAGCTACAGAATCAGCAGTGCAAATCCTACATGGGCAGGACAAGCATCCCAACCAGAGAAGGGGATTGTTCCTCCGGACAGGAGGGTCTGAACAGGCAGATGGGCATCCCGAACAAGGGAAAGGAAGGAGCCAGACCTGGAAGTGATGGCCGGAGGAGATGGGCAGACCGATCACCGGAAGTGGAAGATATTGCTAGGGACTTTTTATTCCCCCAGAACCGGAGATGGCAGCAGCCTTCTATATTGGCAGCAATTTGGGAACCAGTAGGGAATGCAGAGAGATGTAGTTGAGCAACACAGCCCTGCTGGGGACCATGGGTGCCACAAGGGGGCGCTGGCCCTGGCACCAGAAGTACTCTCGGTCATTAATAAGAGGGACCGCACTCCCTTGTCCAGGCGAGTCAGAGCTGGGAGGACGAAAACCAGCACTCAACTGGAGGAGGGCACTGAGGTAGTGAGACAGAGTATTGTGGAAGGAGAAGAGATTATTGTGGAGATAGCGAGAGAAACCTGTGCTTTCTGTTACTTTTGAAGTAATTTGGTTAATAAACCATCCTTTATTTGAACATAGGACTCTGTCTGTTCGTGTTAGGGTTTGGGGCAGGCTGATGCCCCGGTTCCCATCATACTGGGTATACTTTTATATATGCCTGGTGTACTTTTTCTTTTTTTTTTTTTTTTTTTTACATATAAACAGAGAGAAAAATTAAAAACAAATGTCTAAAAATGAAAAAATCACTTGTGTTGTCTGTAAGCTAAAGTTAGATTAATTTAAGGGCTTGGTAAAAACTAAATCATTATTAGTTATATCTTGCTACAAACTACACGTACATGCAGAAAAGGGTGTAATTAATATTTAACAGGGTATAAATTTAATTTAAGTCAGGAGGGGCTCTACATATTGTGATGATAAATAGCAGGGTTGCATATGGTCTATAAAGAATGATATGATCATCATAAACTATCTTATCTATTCATGAGCACAAACTAAATTTATTTACTGACACTTTATATTCAGGAATTCGAAACATGCTGCTTAAAATACTAAAAAATATAAATGCAAACATTATTTCATTGACATATGAATTACTAAATACCAAGATTATCTGGATATTTTTATTTACACAAACTTGTTAAAACTGTCTTTTCAACAACATAACTTTCAAATCAGGTTTATCAAAAAAGAAGTTTCTCAGATTTGTGACATTGGGTGTTGTGAGACTTCTGTTTGTATAAGCATTTTGGGGAAACGTGAACTGGTTAACACACTCACCAAAAAGTAATAGACAAGTGAAATTAATTTAAATGTCAAATGTCACAAACTTCTGATGCTTTAATTTTCTAAAAAAAAAAAATATGTATTTTTTTAAATATGTGTCCCAACATTAAGGCTGCCTTTATGAAATTCAACTTGTCAAGAAAATTATACAGTTATTTCAGAATTCCCGCTTTCACTATATTCCTCACATTTTAGTTGTTATACAGTACTACAGTATTGAATATTACCCTTGGTTTCAAAAACACAACTTACAACGCAAATTTGGTTAGTGTAGCAGTTTGTCTGCTGCTATGAAGTATTCTGTTTCAGCAGCATCACTAATTGTGCGTGATTATGAGCTTTCGTTATTGCACTGCATGTTGCATAATTACAGAGGTTTGCCTTGTGCTTCTAAACATTATAAGCCACACAAATTTCTGTCCAAGTTTTACAACAAACTTGCCTCAATTTTTACTTGTTACAACTGTAGCTTGCACCACCTATGTGGACAATCCTCCAAATGTTCTGGTTCTCTTCCCAAATCCCAGAGGCATGCAGGACAGATCAATTCATTCTATATTGGCCCCATTCAATAAGAAAGGATGTGTGCAAGTGTGGCATCTCATGTAATGTTAGTTCCTGCTTCCTATGACACTGAGCTGGACAAGACAGAAAACGGAAGGATGGTTGAAAGGACAACTACAGTCATGTCTATTGCATTCCTTTCTTGAGACTATGTATGGTACAGTTTTAAAAGGCCATTAACCTTACAATCATTTTTAACACCCTCAATCAAATGTGTGATGCTATAAAATAAAACAATTGCAGCTCGCAGCTAAATCCATTTGTGATAAAACTGTAACAAAATCTTTATTTGCCTTAAATTTTCTACATGCTAGGTTTTTAAATGATAGACATTATTTCCATAATTCCAGGCTGAAATTCAAACCCTGTTTAATGCTGCAAAAAAGTACTGTATGACTGACAGACATATTTCATACACTGATGTCACATATGCATTAAAAGGTTAATTTTTAAGTTAAAGGTCTAATAACATTTTTAGAAAAAGTAGAAGTCCATGGAGGTAATGCCATTTGTCATATACAACAAATAAAACCATTACTCTTCCATATACTGTATCAAAATACTGTTCAACAATATCAGCATAGACCTCACTCTTTCCAAACAAACTTTGCAGTTTTTTTTTTCTGTTTACTTCATTAGGCCACATGGTACTAATATTAAACCTAACTCAGCAAAACACTGCGGCTCATTTTTCAGAATGTCACAAGGACTTTTCACATGTGTGAGATTCTCATAAAGCTCAATCAAATATTGCTTTACTTACTGTTAAATTAAAAAACAGGGCTGTAGTTATTATTGTAGAAAATATATGTTGCATATTAACTATGTGAACCCAAGGGCAAAACTTTATTTTTTAACACTGTAGGTGGATGGCTCTTTTAACTGATTTGGCAATGCTTTCGACATTTGCAGTTTAAAATCTTAGTTCTGCAGAAATTTGATACAAGGGTCGGATGGCATTATGGAATTCCTGCCAGACTGGCTTCAAATCAGCAGACTAAGGTTAGAAAACACAAGGCCACTTTCACATTGTGGGCATTTAAAACCTATAAATGTGTAATAAAGCACTTTTGAAAAATGACCAACTAATGAATATCTCAAGAAAGCTCGTAAAAACTAATTGTGCTTTTGCATGATAGCTTTATTTTACGGTTGAAAGGAACCTTATCAGTGGGGTAACTTGCAATCTTTGCAAGAGATTTGTAAACATAAGAGAATGATTAACATGTAAGCAAAGAAAAATGTGTACAGCATTTTGACTTCTCATTCTGTTTTTCTTTTTAAATTCTGCAGATGAACTTCCCAATTATAGTTCTTTCAATCCTATCATATCATACACCATGGTAAAAATAACTCTAGCATGTTATGCATTTAGAGTTGATTACATTCTGGAGGAGTCACTTTGGTATCTATGTTTCTTAATGTTACAGCATAAGTTTGGTGAACATGCCATCTGCTTGGCTCAGTACACATTTCTACATTTTCCAATGGTATTCAGAGCTGGTCATACACTTTCATGACTCACATTATTTATAGTATACTATGTAATTTACGAACATAATATTCTCAGATTTGCTTGATCCAATTCAGAGTTTGGGGGTGGGTGCTACTACAGCTTATCCTAGCAGCACTAGGCAGAAGGAAGGAACCAACCATGAATGGGGCACCAGGTCATGACAGGGTTCACACTCACAAACTCCTATATGGGGTTAATACAGTATTAAGAATTAGCTGAACCTTCACATCTTTAGGTATGTGACAGGAAAACAACAGAATCCGAAGGAAACCTAAAGCAGACCTAGTGAGAATGCCTACAATGCCAAATTCTCCAGTGGTGCACCAAACTGTAAAATGCTCACAGGGGTCACTGATGACATTCACGAGGGTTGGCTTCAGCCCAATAGCAACATTTTTGCTTATTTACGTAACCATTCAAATGGAAATGTGTCTCGTCGCCACACATGACGATAGCATTTCGATGAACGGTTTGTAAAATGTTCGCGCAAAACTCTCTATGGCTCTCCCAGACTCCCTCAGTGAGTTCCTGCACTAACATCATGTTGTATGGATGGAAACTATGGTCCTCATGCAAAATCCTCTTCAAAGACATGTTGGAAATACCTAAGGCAGAAGCATGTTTGAACACTGAACGTCTACGAGACTGCAAAAATTGATGCCCTTACAGCTTGGATGTTTTCAGGCGTTCGTACAGTCAGAGGATGACCTGGAGATTTTCTGTTCAATGTTGCACCCATCTGTCTAAATTTAGACACCCACTAAAGAATTGTTTTCTGATTTGGGATGTCACCATTAGGAGGAATGCTGAAGTGCGTTCGGAAGGCTCGATGAATAGCAATGATGGATTCATTGTTTTTGAAGAACGCTTCGACAGCGAAATCTTGGTTCACATTGGACCAAGGCATGTTGCCGACTGAAAACTACAAGGGATTGCCTAACAACGGACCCCTTTCCCCACCCCACTCAGCTGCCTCTACCTCACTCAATGACCTTGAGAAATGTGGTACTTCATTTTGTCTCACCCTGTATATTAGAGTTTGTTTAAAGAAAACTGTTGTCCCTGAAAGAGAAGACATTTTTATCACCTTCAACCCTGAAGTGTTCTGGAAAACTGTAAATATCATTCTTAACATAATGTCTCCTTCCTTTTAAAAGATATGTTCTCATTTAGTTTATGTTTTTCATATTTGTTTCAAGAAAATTCTGTGGTTGATCTATGTTTCAAAAATCATCAAAACATATATATCCATTTGTTTTCTTAGGTTATGGCCTCCCAACCTCATTAACCACTTATGATTTGTATAAGTGTTCTCAACACTGAATTTTACTTTAAAAACTGTACAGAAAAATTATTTAGGATATGTGTGTTAACAGAATATTAGATTAGGTAAACTTTCTTAATCCCAGAGGGAAATTTACATTGCAGCACAAGAAACACAAACAACAAATAAGCAGATTCATAAGACAAATAATGCAATCAGTCAATAGATACATAAATACAGTGGTGTGAAAAACTATTTGCCCCCTTCCTGATTTCTTATTCTTTTGCATGTTTGTCACACAAAATGTTTCTGATCATCAAACACATGTAACCATTAGTCAAATATAACACAAGTAAACACAAAATGCAGTTTTT
>JANRMT010062833.1:23012820-23023064 GCA_026402145.1 Polypterus bichir lapradei | reverse complement strand
ACGGGGGTGCCTGCTCATTATTACCCCAGCGGAACGGGGCTAACTCTGGCGTCCGGGAATGGTTGTGCCTTCGGTACGGCAGCACAGGGACCAGAGTTAGTAGGGTGTGTATGGGGAGTGTGAATGGGTGTCTGGCGTACATCCTTGTAAGTCTTGGGTTGTATGTGTATGTGAGAGCATGAGGGAGGGAGTGTATGACTGTGTTTGTGTGTGACTGTATATGTCAGGTGGGGTTTTGGACTCCTCCCCTCTCCTGGGACATCTGGCAATGCTACAACATCTTCGCCTACCCTCCCCCTGCCACTTTTTTTTTTTTTTTTTTTTAAAACATCTGTCTGGTCGCTCCCGGTGGCTGCCTGGTGGGATCTGGGTCCCTGGGCTCTGTTGGGTCCTCGGCGGGGTGGGTCGCCCTTGTGTCCCGGGCTGCTGGGTTCCGGGCCCGGCCGGCTCCGGGGTGAGCGGCTACGGGCGGGCCTGGGGGCTAGCCGTTGATATCTCCCGGGACTCTGCAGGCTGCTGGTTGTGGCACCCCGGGGTGATCCTCTGCGCCTCTCGAGGGGGGGTTGGGGCTTCTCTGGTGACGGTCTCCCTGGGGTCTCCGCCCTCTGGGGTGACCACTGGATTTCTGGGCTTGGAACTCCCTCCATCTTCCGCACGTTTTTGGGCGCAGGTCTGTGGCCCTTCACACTCACTATTGGACACTCCTATAGAGAAACCTTACACATACAAGCGTGCGTACGCACACAGGTGCTCACATGGTGCTTTCATAGGTATGACTTGGACATCTTCAGCACATGACCTAAGGCTGTGGTTGGCCCTAAATGCCTTAGTAATAATTACTGTGTGATTGTTAGCAAACATTTTTACTTTTATATGTCTTCATGTAGCTGATGCATCAATGTTTTTTGTCTTGTGGTTTTTTTTTTGTTGTTTTTTTTCCCCCTCTTTTTCTGCAGGTCTAGAAGCGGATTCTGGTTCATTTATTGTTTATTCTATACGAAAATCCCCCCTTCCCCCTTTACCTCCATCTCCTCCTTTTCTCTCTTCTTTTTCTTTCATTTTTGTCTCCGTGTCCGGTTCGAATCTTAAAAACATCTGAAAATATTTCTAATAAAGTTTTGGTATCAGGCATGACGTCAGCAGAAGCTGTAACGCTCCACCTGAGAGAAAAACTGTAAGGCTAGTCGTCAGCATTCAGACATCAATTCTGATTGCTTCACAGCCAAACAGGACACGGTTTAAAAAAAAAAAATAAAAAAAAAAAATAAAAAAAAATAGTTTTATATATTACAGAAATGCTGCCCGAGTCCTCAAGAGTGTGCAGTATTTTTTACGGCATAAAGGTAGGTGGGAGGTGACGAAAATTGGGCAGGTTTTGTTTAACAAAGTTTTGAATTTGAAGGTAGTGAAAGAAATGTGTTGTGGGAAAGTTACATTTGGAGTGTAATTGTTCATAGGATGCAAAGATGTTGTTTATGTATAGATCTCTAAGTGATTTAATCCCGAATGTTTTCCAAGCATTAAAAACTGCACATGTTTGCGAGGGAGGAAAAAGGTGGTTCTCGTGCAGAGGTGCCACAGATAAAAGCTTCTCTATCCTAAAAACTTCCTACATTGGTTCCATATTTTGATTGAGTGAAGCACAATTGGGTTGTTAGTTTATTGCACAATAACTAATATTTATTGGGGTGCAAAGCAGGGACTATAAAGAAGTACTGTACAATTTTATTTCTATTGCGGACCAAGCCTGTGTATGTTCATCTACTTGTGTCCATGTTTTTATAGTTTGTATGTTTGCTGCCCAGTAATAAAATTGAAAGTTAGGTAGAGCCATGCCACCTTCCGCCGCAGGTCTTTGTAGGGTTGTCCTTTGGATATGTGGATGTTTTGAATTCCAAATAAATAAGGTTATGGTTGAATCTAATTTCTTAAAAAAATGATTTATTGATGTATATTGGAAAGTTTTGAAATAAAAAGAGAAGCTCCGGAAGGATACTGTATTCATATTAGCAATGTTAATTCTTCCAGCTAAAGTGAGATGAAGGGTTGACCATCTATGCAAGTCTTGCATAGTTTTTTCCATACAGACACCAAAATTCTGTTGATAAAGAGCTTTATGTTTACTTATGATGTTTACCCCTAGGAATTTAAACTGATCTGCGATGATAAAAGGGAAGGTGTCCAATCTAATATTTTATGCTTGAGAATTCACTGGGAAGAGCACACTTTTATTCAAATTGATTCTGATACCAGAAATCTTTTGAAATTCTGTTAGTGCTGTTAGGACTGCAGGCACAGTATTTTGTAGATTTGATATATACAGTACCATATCATCTGCATATAGAGAAACTTTCTGTACCAGTCCTTCTCTGATATTCCCCTTTATCTCAATAGCATTTTGACAATGAATTTTCAGTGGCTCCATGGCGATTGCAAAAAGCAGTGGTGACAAGGGGCATCCTTGTTTGGTACCACGCTCTAGTTTAAAATAGTCTGAATTAATGTTGTTAATACAAACAGAAGCTTCTGGATTGGTATACATTTGATCCATGCACAAACGTTCGGGCCAAACCCAAATTTTTCCAATGTAGTGAAAAGGTAGTTCCATTCAACCATGTCAAATGCTTTTTCAACATCCAATGATAATATCATCTCCAGGGTGTACTTTGTGGGCGAATATATTACATTAAACAGGCGTCGAAGATTGGAAGCCAAGTGTCTGCCTTTAACAAATCCTGTTTGGTCTTGTGATATTACAGAAGGCAGCACTTTCTCCATCCTTCTAGCTAGGACTTTGGAAAGTATCTTAATATCATTATTCATGATGCAACTTCAAGTCTTTCTGTGGCAAAACAAAAATGCTTAGTATAACCTGGATAGCTATGTAATGAAACCTAAAAACACATAAACCATATCATGAAGTGATATGCCCCATGTCTTTTGGTGAGGTGTCCCAACAACTACCTACTACAAAAAAATGTCACATTATTGAAGATGGTCACTGTCCGATAATTCTGTATTCCTCTTTTTTAAAACACATGGGAGAAAATTTTGCATAACATCATCAAACTTATGCAGGAAATACAGCCACCACCCTATCCATCCTCCAAACCTGCCCACCTCTCCCTTGTTCTGTATGGACCAACAATAGATATACTGTTCAGTATCATATGAAAAATACAATTTACAAGACATACTGTACATGAAAATATAAAATATTCTTTTGTAAACTAAATCCAACATTTATCTTTTTAAATTTTGATAGGTTGTAACTATTGCAAAGCTGGACCATTTAAACTAAACTGGTATTCAGAAAGTGTTCTTTTTTATTTGCCTTGTAAGGCTACAATCAGACTCATTGGCTAACACTACTCCTTACACCTCAGTTCTTGCCTTCTCTTTAGCCGTTTGTGCTGCGGATGAAAACAGTATACATCATTTGTGGTTCACTAATGCATAACTTTTAGACAGTGCAATTGCAGACATGTAAACAGATGTTAGTATTTGTTGCTCAACCAAAGCAAGCTCTGACACACTTCGGATTTGTTTACTTTGTTTTTCTACTTTGATCCCTCAGCTAGGCCACAGAGTAAATAATATAGGTCACAATTAAGAGGAGTAATGACCTAAATTCCATTTACTAAGCTCACATTTGTTCACAGACAACTTCACTCTCTAAGTTTCTCAAATTAATCTCTAATTTTGTCCTTAATCACACATATTCTCATATTTTATAATAATAAGACTTGATCTAACCAAATAACTAAGCATGGCTGTTGCATTTGAAATTAGCAATCCAAGCCTCAAACTTAACATTCCAGATCTTTACAGGACTTTGAACATAAAATAAGAAACACTACTATCAGAACAAACAATGTTCATATATTTAAAAAATAAGGGATACCTTTACAGATTTATATCACTTGACATCAATCTTGTTGATTACAAAGTCCCCCAGTATATACTTATATATAAATTACCATGTGTGGTCTTTGGCCAGCTTGTCATCCCGGCCAATACCCCCAGGCCACCAGATGGAGCCCTCCCTGCAGTATGGAGGTGCCCCAAAGACCAGCAGGGCATTATGGACAATGTAGTTTTTATTCACAGCCCTGCTGGATACCACAGGGGCCGCAAGAGAGAGCAGCAGGGGGGAGCAAAGAGTCATATGTGCCCTATAACCCGGAAGTGCGTCATAGGAAGAGCGACGACAGAAGTGACGTACCCGGAAGTGATACAGAATCACATGGACTTGGGATTGGGAACACTTCCGGGTCAGGAAGTATAAAAGGACTGTGGGAGCTCCCAGACAGCGAGATGAGCTGGGTGGAAGGGTGGCAACGTGTCTGTGATTGGTGGATTGGTTTATTATTATTGTATTGTGGTTTATGAGTATAGTGGAGTAGAGGGTGCTTTGTGCACTGTGGCATTTAAATAAAGTCAACATTTGGACTTTATCCTGGTGTCTGGAGTCTTGGACAGGGGTTCAATAGAGCGATAGCGCCCCCTATCTGTCACACATGTAAAGACAGTATACTACTTTCTTTCTAGCTATGGTCTCCTATCTGTGACAAGCTTTTTTATTTTACATAAAACAACTTGTAAAGATTTCAGATTACACCTACACTTAATAACCCTACTCAAACAGATGTGACATTTTGTAATGAAATTGTTTTGAGCCATATTCTCAAAAAGCATGGTGCAATCATTAGAACAAGCAACTGAAACTTAATTATCTTCAAAACATAAATATATCATTCAAATATGGCTTCAAAATTTGGTTCTACGTGGACATTTCCAATTGTTTCACATGTCAATAGGATGAATGCTGTCTTCAAATGGAAGTGAAAAAACAGTACAAGTCATGTCTGGAATCATGCCTATTATTATTATTATTATTATTATTGAAAAAAAGAACAAAAAAAAAAAAAACACACACACACACAGACACTTTTATCCTATTACAGAGTTAGTTCAAAAGTAAATTTGTGCATGCGTTAACAGTACACTTATGTGACAAATCAAATGTGATTTATAATCGTTCAACTTGTAGAGTCACAAAAGTTGTAAGAGGAGACATCTTCCAGAGGGCTAAATTAATGGTGTGATGAATCATTTTTTATGAAGACTGATTTTAAATACAATGTCCTACAAAACCCCTACAAAACAATGCAGGCTTCACATTCGTTCTCCAATTGAATCGAACACATCTACAGATGTGTGACGATGCGGGTTTGGCTCCACGCTCCCATCTGCTATTTGGAATCCCTTGAACCCAACACCGTCGATAGATATAACCGAGGTGAGCTAGACAGTGAGACAACATTTGAGCAAGGGGATGGTTCAAAAAGGTGCATAGTGCTTTTATTAAAAAGACAATCAAAAACAAAGTGTTCAATAAAGTGCAGTGCTTCAAAAATAGTTCAATAAATAATCCAATAAAAGACATGTGGAGGTTTAAAAACACTACAAAAAAACAATCCTTTAAAAACGAAGTTAAAACGTTCAAACAGGAAGCAGTCTTTAAAAATCAACAACAAGCTCGGTGCATCTTTTCTGTTAACGTCTCACTTGCTTCTCCTGCTAGGGCTATGCAGCAGGCGAGACTCTCTCAGCAGCTGCCCTTTTCTCATACACACTTACACAGGTCTGGAGATCTCCCGATCCTGGCTTCGGTCTGGCACTCATCCCAGACCAGAGACTTGGACTCCTTGGTCTCCAGGACACCCATACCAAGGACTGCAGCACCAAGCCTCGCGACTCCCGCTGCCTTTCCGGTCTTATACAGCCAGTCGCCTTTCCCTGGTCACTCCCACTACCTGATCGCTCAGCGGGAGCGACATCAACTCTAACGCCTGGGTGTCGGCCTAACACCCAACTTCCTCGCAGCTGCCCACGAGCGCTCGTACGCTCGCTCACCCTCACACTCGGTGTGTCTCTCTCTTGCACCGACCTGCTTCCTCTCTCGCTCCCTATAACCTCCGTCCTTTTCGTTTCATTTTTTCATCTCTGATCCTTTCTGTACCCGACTCGCGCTTCTTTTATATTGCGAGGGGCCATAGCAGCTGCAGCACATTAGCCACGGGAACAATCACGGATGTGGGCAGTCCCTCACCTGTGCACTCGGTGAGAAACACCCACAACGCAGATCGCCCCGTGGCTTGCTATGGCCACCACGCCTCCTCACTAAGCCGCCGCGAGTACGGTGATTATTTATTTAAATAACGGCCTTTGCTGAGCACCACAATACGAGGTGTAGCAGAAAAGTAATGAGACTGATTTTTTATTTACCAAAGTTTTTATTTTTTTCAAACATCAATGTTATCCCCTTCAAAGTAGTTCCCTTGGGCAGCTACACACCGATGGAGACGTTGTTCCCACTGTTGGTAGCAGCGCTGGAAGTCTTCAACCGGTATGGTCTTCAGCATGTCCGTTACACTCTTTTGGATGTTTTCTAAAGTCCCAAAATGACGTCCTTTGAGGACATTTTTCAGTTTTGGAAAAAGGAAAAAGTCACACGGACTGAGGTCAGGTGAATAAGGGGGCTGGGGAACCACAGGAATGCGTTTTTTATTTTGTCCTTCTGCTCAATTGTGAGGTTTTTCGGCACCATTTTGGCACAGACCTTTCGCATGTGCAAATGTTCAGTCAAAATTTGATGAACGGTAAATCTGTTCAAATTTAATTGTTCACTCAACATTCTTAATGTTAAACGACGGTCTGATCTCACAAGAGTGTTCACACGTTCGATGTTTTCATTGGTTTTTCGAAGTTGAAGGCCTCCCTGAAAAACTTGAGCTTGGGATAAAGAATGTTCCCCATAGGCCTGTTTTAACTTTTCAAACGTCACACTTGCCGATTCTCCAAGCTTAACACAAAATTTAATGGCACAACGTTGCTCCAAATTCCGCTGTTCCATTTTGCGTGACGCACAACCAAAAACACAACTTCGCTAATAGCAGTCACAAAAATCACGTAGTTAACGGAAGGAGTTGAAACTCGCACTGAGCTATGGGAGGGTACTGATACACGTGCTCTATCAAGGACAACAGCGCAGCATTGCCAGATCGCTTGCAGTGTTGCCAGTCTCATTACTTTTCTGCCACACCTCGTATGTCCTTTTAAAGGAAAACTAAATATAAAAAGGATTTTTTTAAATGTTACTTACCCCATGTAGTTTGTAGTGATAGTCAAAAACATTTTATCTAATTTTTCATGGAGAAAATACATGTGAAACATTCAAACTGAGCAGGACCCAAGAATGACCAACTCTGGACAAGGGCAAATGATGTGAAAAACGCCATTGAAAAAAAATTATCATGTAGATTGTTTTGCATAATCTACATGTTCATTATCCATTCAAATGCTCAGAACATGGAGGATGCATGTATGTTATGCTAGTTAACACATAATTCCAGAACACTATGTGCTAACAATAAACAGGAAAGATATTTTTCCACAATACTTTGTATTTGAACTAAATACATGGTCTTTGACCAGTAAATGAAAGCGAGAGGCAGATCTTCAATTCTACCTATATGAACCAGACTTCTGGGGAAACTGCATCATAACTCGAAACAGATGCACCAAATGAACTGTGCATCTTACTTTGTAAAGTGAATATCACAGTAAATTAATTCAACAAACACCTATTAGGTTTGCACAATATATTACAGTGCATCAGTTTATTGGATGAGCAGTATAAGTAGTCTCTGAGCTGCAATACATCCAAGTCTCTGTAAGGTTGGGAGCATGCACTGATATAGCATGCTGCCATACCCACCACTCCTCTGTAACTTAAGCCGCATCACAATTTTTGAGGAAGTTGCATAAAATTTGTTTGTCAAATCATACTGCATAACTTAGAGAATACAACAATTCATCTTATTATCAGGCACCTGTAATATTGCTACCTACAGCATCAGCTAGCATCAATAAAAATCAAATACTCTAAAGTATTAATTTGTAATTTCATTTAGCACTTTTCCATCAAAATAGTAACTAGTGTTTTACTTTGATTAAACATAAAACAAAAATTTGTTGAATCACAAAATCCACAACAACAAAATTAGATAAATACAATAAGCACAGACAACAGTGAACTACCTAAGGGAAAGTTTTTTTTTTGCTACACACACACATTCTCCCCTCGCCCTTAATTTTCTTCACATAATACAAATATGCCTTGTGGATACTGTAATGAGCTGTAATGGAGCAGTGCCCTATCCAGAGATAGCTTCCTCCTTGTACCAGATGCTGCAGGAACGGGATACATCTTCCAGAAGGTTAAAAATTAGCTTCAGCATACTTAATAAATAGGATGAAAGGCTAGATGGATGATATAATGGAGGATCTGGGTAATGATAAGTACAGATTTGTACCAAATTGTTCAAGGTCAGTTTTGTTGTCGACATCAACTACTAACCACTTCTAATGGCCGGTCATATTTCTGATATGGTGTATTATACAGCTGCAACATTAGTGACTACTGTTATTATGTTTACTGCTTAGAGGAAAGAAAAGCCTTCAAATACTTTCAAATCTATAAAATGCATTGTTACTGCTGCAGACTCTTGCCACTGTTGCCTAATCTATTAATTTTCTCATCACAACCTTTAATATAAACTGCTGTTTTTCTCCTTATGGAATATAATCAATGATGTTTACTGTATCTCATTGATTATACAATCCTTTACAGAACATTATCAATGATATTTGATAATGGCTTTCACTAGCTACTGCTATGGCTGCTGCTATTCCTGCTATATATTCAGTTGCTACTTCGTACAAGAAGTCAATTAAAAAGAGAACAGCAGTAGTCAAACACACCTGATTAAAGCATGGCAAAATACTTCATTATCCAATCTAGTGCAGTGGTGCTGAATTGTTGATATTTCAAAGTTGCTAAAATGGGTTCTTAATTCAAAAGAGGTCACGCTAATTTTAAGCACAAATTCGATTTTTCTAAGAACTGAGGTTTGTCGGTCTATTTGCACGATCACATCATTAAAAAATATTGTTAAATACATAACTCTGGAAATATTCTAGTAGGAAAGGAATGTTCAAGGATGAGGAGGAGAATAGTATTAGTAAGCTAGAATATCCAAACATTGAAATAGTAAATACTGTGATGGTGCATCTTTCTGCAGTTCAGGAACACATAGGTAACTTTTTAAAAGTAATAGGGACCACTAAGGAAGTACTTGAGGATTTAGTTTGTAGAGGGAGAAGTGCTGCTTATATCGAGTTCTTATATAAACCTTGATGTTTATTTTTTGATAATCGCTGCACACTAAGGAAATTCCCAAAGACTGGAAGCTAGCAAATATTATCCTATTGTATAAAAACGGTAACTACAGGACAGTAAAGTTAATGTGCACCACAGGTAAATAAATGGGAGCAATTAAGGAAAAAATAAAACAGCACTTTTCAAGAACAGATGTAGCAGCATATACAGTAATCCCTCGCTATATCGCGCTTCGACTTTCGCGGCTTCACTCTATCGCGGATTTTAATATGAAAGCATAACTAAATATATAACGCGGATTTTTCGCTGCTTCGCGGGTTCTGCGGACAATGTGTCTTTTTACTTCCTGTATGTGCTTCCTCAGTTGGTTTGCCCAGTTGATTTCATACAAGGGACGCTATTGGCGGATGGCTGAGAAGCTAACCAATCAGAGCACGCAGTTAAGTTCTCCTGACTGAGAAGCTAACCAATCAGAGCACGCAGGAGCTATGCAGTGTTAACCAGGAAGTCTCATCTCGCTCATTCAGCATCAACGTGCTTCGCTGTGTAAAGAGTTGTGCTCTTTAGTGTTTATCTTTGTGCATAGTCAAGCCCTTCATTATGGCTCCAAAACAATCTGCTACTGCTTCAGGTGCCGTGCCCAAGCGCAAGAAGAAGATGTTAACGATTGCCGAAAAGGTAAACGTTTTGGATTTGTTGAAGGCTACGATTCTTTTTATTTAAAAAGTAGGAAAGGAATATAAGATCTACGGCTGCAGCGTCCTTTTAACCAGGGTGCAAAACGAGTTGTAAGTGCATGTAATAAGGCAGTAGTCTGGATGGAATCTGCTTTAGGGATTTGGATTGAAGACTGCCAGAAGAAGAACAACGGCAGTGCTACACAATCGCCTGAAGTGGCTCCTTTACAAGGGCTGTAACGCTCTCCTTTGTTGTGCAGTAAAATTAAACTCATTGTTATCGGACAAGTCATCGTGTCATTGTTGGTGAGTAACCATAA
>JANRMT010062833.1:22975500-23012810 GCA_026402145.1 Polypterus bichir lapradei | reverse complement strand
GGGAGAGTTTATAAGGGCTTAAAATATATAAAAATAACCATACAAACATATGGTTTCTACTTCGCGGATTTTCACCTATCGCGGGGGGGTCTGGAACGCAACCCCCGCGATCGAGGAGGGATTACTGTATTCAGCAGGTGTTCATACAGGGAAGGCGTATTTCATTAATACACCATAGGATTATGACAGGAACTTTTCCAGAATTAGGTAATGTTAAAAATGGTGTCCCTCAGGGATCAGTGCTGGGGCCGCGGCTGTTTTTAATAGAAAGAGACTCTGAACAAAAACATAAACAACAAGCTGGTTAAGGTTGCAGATGATCCCAATCTAGGTGGAAGTGCAAATAATGCAGAATCAGTTACACTTTTACAGAAGGACCAGGACAGCATACAAGATTGGGCTGATTTTTCATAGATGAAATTTAATGTAAGCAAATGTAAAATATTAGACAGACGGGCAGGCAGGCAGATAGATAGAAAGATACTATAATAATACCAAAAGAAATAAAAGAAGTCTGAAAGAAACTAAAGCTTATGAAATGTTACATTTAAATACACAATGTGAGGTTTGAAATTTGAGAAGTATCTAGGAATCATAGTGGACTCATTACTGCAGAAGGGATGTCAGGTTATATAGCATGTAGTCTGGAGTACAGATCAAGGGGCATTATGCTTAAGCTATACAATGCATTAATGAAGTCTCACCTGGAGTACAATGTACAAGTTTTGGTGTCCGTATTACAAAATTACAAAAAAAAAAAAAAAAAGGTCCATACAGTGCTTCCATGTAAATTATGTTTTAGTGATAGAGTAGGAAATCACTAAACGGAAGGTTTTACAATACAATATATTGTACTGTACAATAATATTCTATCAAGTACATTAAATAAATAAGCAGTCAGCTATGTTTACTCAAATTTCTTTATATGTGTGTGTGTGCATGGATGCTTTTACATGTGCCTTCCTGCATATGTACATGTATATCTTGAGACTGCATTGTATTTTAGGAAAACAAACTTTAGGGGATATTTTCTTTAAATAAAAATATCTGTCTGGAAACAATCTGAGTAATTGTGCATGAGATATGGGGTTCTGTGACATCCCCTAGTGGCCACAACTGGTGTAGTCAGATGTATTTCCTAGTCACCTGCTTAGCAGGTACCTACCTATACATCAAAAGTATAGTAGTGACTATGACCCAGACACAAGCCCGACTTGATACAATTGTTGTGTGACTGTTACACCTGTGAAAAACCTGTTAAAAAGGTGGAAAACCCTTAAGGAGCAGGGTGCCTGTAGTTATCGTTCCCCAACAAACTTGCCTGGACTCTACTGATGAAGACAGACTGCGGAGATGAACAAACAAAGATCACCCACAGAGGCAAGTGGAGTGCTGTTTAGCAGGTAAAGAAAAGGACGACCCCGGACACTGTGTGACTGTATAGTGATGGGTCTGACACAGAGATATGTGCTGTCACTAGGTACATCAAACTGCATAATGAGCCATTTGTTGCCCTGTTATTACCAGAGAGAGCACTGTATGTTTTGTCTATATCCATATCCTCACGAAAGATGGAGATGATATGCAGAGGAGCCAGATGGATAACCAAAAGTCTAGAATATCATTGGCAGAGGACAGACATGTAACCAACCACAGAGAAACATAGGAGTTACATATTTAGGACACTGACACAGATCAGATTCTCCCAGAGCCATACACTGGAAAAAACAATCTCCGAAGGCATTTCATGAGTGACTGCTTCATAGAACTCCAAACTAGTGATAGAGGACAAGATACCTCAAACTTTCAGGATGCCCTTTATTTCAAGAATGACTATGCACAGATGTGAGCCAATTCTGAGGGGAATCGCAGAAAGACATGAACCCATTTGTGATGTATGTAAAAGGGAATCGGACAGATTAACCATCCTAAGGAACTGTCCGAACCAGCAAATCACCCAGCCTAAGTGACGTTACCACAAAATCAATAGCAGTGAAGTGGAAAGGTTTTGTACACTTCTACAGACCCTGAATACCCTAAAGAGTGCTGTGCAAATACCGCAAGCAACCACCAAAGTACTGTTGACAGGGTTAACTGTCTGCTAGCTAAGGCTGTGAACAGAAGTCCTTTCAAGAAGTGATTTAACTGTACAATTAAGCAAATCCTGTAAAGTGCAAAGGGGTTCCTGATGTACCCGAGTAGTTCCAACAATGGTACAAACCGAGAGGTTAACTATGCCTGCACCCAAAGCTTGCGAAATGGCAACCCAAATTACAAAGGTCAGAATATGGACAGAAATTGTAGTGCAGAATGAAAAGGGTTGTTGCACTAAAGCGGGGATCAAAATAGCACTGGCTCCCACAAGTGAAGCAATATCATCTCCAAGTCTTTTAGCCACTGGCTTAGCTTTGCTATTTTGTAAAGGCAGTACAGATGGTAAAGGGCACCACATTAATTCATTGAGGATTCCAAATAAGAAAGAAGCTGGTTGTGACAAATACTCATAAACAAAGGGAGTCATGTGTCCAGAGGACACCACCACCCTTGGCCTCATTAATCAATGGGAACCAAGAAGGGGATGGACGATTGAAGGGATGAAAAGGAAACATATAAACCAATGAGACCGGACTGAAATTTCATCTGTGTTTTAAAAGGAAAGGAAGAAAAGATTTCAAAATGTGTTTTCAGAGCCAGCAGATTGGACTTTAGTGAAGACACTGTTCCCTGAAATTATAGGCAAGATTATGGGAACTACATCCTGTTACTAGCCTTCTGTTTGCACAATGTGAAGAAACAAGGGAAGCAAATGTCTAAAACTCAATTTCCTTTCTGAATAGGTTAGCGGATCTTTACCAACCTCTGTCACATACATACAGACTGGTTTGGAACAGGAGCAATGTCACAGATGGATGGGCTTCTGATAAAGGTGGACCCTATTCGTTTACCTGGACAAGAGACTGACATAATGAATGGTATCAGTCAGTGTGACAGAAGATCATGCAGGACTGGAATACCGGTAGGGATTGGTTGGAAGTTTCTTATCCGGTGAGGACATTCCAAAAGAGAAGGTTAGCATCCCCTGGAAGACAAGAATGAGTGGAGGGCTTTGGGAGTGCCAGTTTCAACTTCTTTGTACCCTGGGGGGCAACATCCCTTCTCTCCAGTCCCTCTCCGGATATCCGCAGGACAACATGAGAGTTGTGGTTCCACAGGATTACCCTGTTGGGTTCTGCAGGTGTCACCTGGGGGAGAAGGAGGAGAGTCCCTTATCTTAGGGTGGTTCAACCTGATGGAAGTACTTCCAAGAGGTGGTGATTAGGCACCAGAAATACCCCAAAGTTAGGCTGAAAAGGAAGAGGTCCACACAGCCCATGGAATCAGAGTTGGGAGTAGGTGGACATTGCTCGCCTGGGAGGGGTGGAGGAAGAATTACAATTATATGAATTTTGAGGAAAACAAAAATGTGGAAGACATTTTCTTTAAATGAAACATTATTGAACCTGTGTTTGGGATTCTGTAGACTCCCTTTTGGCCACAAGTTAAACAAATAATGCATCTCAAAAGCTACTCATGAAAAAACTTCCCTCTCCCATGAAGAACTGCGAACTGCAAAAATTCCCATTCCATTAAACGATTTCTATGGTAGTTATCGTTAGAAATGGGTCAAAAGGTTTTTGAAGGATTTAGACATAAGTACTGGACAAGACAAAAAAAAAAAAAACAAAAAAAAAAACAAAACAATAGACCTGCAGCCTGTAACAAGACAAACACGATGCAACTTGTTTGAAAAAGATAGGTCAATATTTTCAGAAATTAGCTTTGTATATTGGTCCCTGAATTCGAGGTGGATATCTTAAAAAACGCTTGCTCTGAAATGTTCTATCTTTGCTAGGATGTAGTCATCTTAGAGCTGTATAATAACAAACAAAGTGCACACTTTTACAACAAAATTGTAATTTAGAGACATGAAAAACAAATGCTGATTTTTCACACACACACCATGTTGAAATCAGTTTCTCATTGTTTTGTAAATCATGGAATCAAAATCCAAACTTAACTTGGCAACAGATTTTTGACCCCATCACAGGGCTGAATTAAATGGCAAAAAAATAAAACTTAAGATTTTTTTTAAACTTAAGGACGATTCACGGTTTATTTAAATATTTCTTCATAGCAGTCACTTTCAGCTACTCTCAACTTTGAGGGAAAAAAAAAAACTACATGAGAAGGTTGTCCACCTCTTGCAAACTGAAAACACAACTGTATCTTTCTTAGAAATTCTAAACTATATATATTTATTGTCAATGAGAAAAGGTGAAAAATAAGAAAAATTCTTTCTGTGCAGACTTTTCTGTACTTTTTTTTTTTTATAATTTATTTTTACATTTGCAGCCCTTGTTCTTCTTCCCTGTGGCCTGCACATGGCCTTTCATATCATTTACAGGGACCTTTCTTTGAACTCTGCAGTTTTCATACATTTTCTTTAAATTTTCTTCATTTTTTGCAGCCCTTACTGTTCGTTCCTATATGTCCTACAAACCTTACTTTTCTTTTTTTTCTTCCACACCAAGGCACGCCAGCCAGCTTCTTATGTTTACTGTAACTACAGGTAGGGCCAGCCCTAATCATTTTGGGGCCAGAGGCAAGGTTTTGCTGTGGGGATCTTGACTAGTACAATGCAAACATGTATTGTAAAGTTTACAAGAGAGAAGACAAAATTTCTCCTGTTGTCTCTGTAGCTTGAAGGAATCCCATGAAGTGCTCTTTAATCCTGGGTATTTCGCCCAGTGTGACAGTTCTTATTAGTGCCGTTTGTTCCTCATGACTAGCATCAGGTGTGCAATCCAGAATAATGAAGCAAATCTGAACTGCTTGATGTCACTCACTATATGCTCACTTATAGAATTAATAAGTTAATTTTGATTTTCTGTGCCAAGGTAGCTTGTGTGGGTGCTGGTGCCACTTTCTAAGGGTTCTATTTTTTGTTTCATAAACGCCTTTTTCTTGAGCCAAACTATGATTAGATTCACTGAACACAAAAAGCCTGCTGTTTGGGAAAATGTAACAGATTTCACATACTGTGTATGACAATAGGGGAACAATCTTTTATTATTATTATTTTAATGAGATACAAGTATTAGCATTCCTAGCCTTGTTTTGTTTCTCACACGACAAGATGTCCCCCTTGTGGAGATTTACAATTGATTATTTAGTAAATAATTTGCAAATCAATTCCCTTCCGTGTAAAATGAGATGCTGCTTTTCTCATGGAGTATTCCGTGGTGTTGAGAAATCCCTTGTGTGGATTACATAACAAAATATTTTAATATTTAGCCAACCGTAGATAGATATTAATCTGGCCCTGCCGTCCAAGATTGTGCGCTTTATATTTTATCGTAGCGTTTTCTCTCAGAAACGTAAACCGGTCCCACTAGCTATCAATCAAGTATCATAGATGAATGTTGACACCCACCCACCAACCCATAATGAACAGATAAGCTACCTACAAAGAATAGATCTATAAGAGTGAACCAATCAAACAACTCCCACTTTTATAGTTCCTCCCACCTGTGGCACCTTATGGCCTAAACATAATTCAATGACATACGAAGAAAAGAAAAAAAAAAAAAAAAAAAAAAAAACTTTGAATATAGCCAATGTGAGCCAAAATGATCCTTAAGGCCCTGGGCAATTACCTGGGTTGTCTAGGCTGCAGAGTGGCGATGACTACAGGTCTCCAGAGTGACCTGCCTATAAAGAAGTCACTTCGTCCAAGTGTGCGCTAATAGCCCTCCCACTACCAGTTTTTAACAATTTCCTTATTCTTCTCCCCCACCATAGGCTGTTCTCAATGGCAGGATTAGAAGGCATATTTTTCCTCTGATCCAAGACAAAGTATGCTCTGTTCCTAACGTAATCACACCGACATACAGGATATACAATGGGAAGTGTGCCTTGTGCATTACATTCCAAAGCAGGCCAAAAAACACATTGAAGCTGGCAGTTTGGGACATGATTTATTTTCATCCTGTGCTTTCTTGCAATGGTTCCATGGTTATAAAATTGTTACAGTCAAGTTTTAGGCACAGAGGAAGCTATAGACACATGCAATAAATTACCACCTGTAAATATTAACTCATTGTCATTTGGAGAAACTAGGTAAAACAATTGGTGAGTTTGTTGGGCTGAATGGCCAAAAGTATTCTAATGTTCTAACATGGCTATAGGCAATATTGTCATCTATTTGCACAACTCTATCCTGAGGATAAATTCAGCTTCAATAACATGAATATAGAATTAGCTGTAAAATGTAGATGATCACAAACAAAACACCATAAACTAAAATGCTACTTGGAGAAAACATATTACAGTAGAGTCTCGCTTATCTATACTAATAAAAGGCAAAGCCCTCACTCACTCACTCACTCACTCACTCACTGATTCTCCAACTTCCCGTGTAGGTAGAAGGTTGAAATTTGGCAGGCTCATTCCTTACAGCTTACTTACAAAGGTTAAGCAGGCTTCGTTTTGAAATTCTATGTGTAACGGTCATAACGGTCGACAACGTCCGCCATTTTGAACTTTCTCATTTATGGCCCCATCTTTATGAAACTTGGTAGGCGGCTTCCCTGCGCTAACCGAAACCGATGTACATACTTATTTCGGTGGTATGACGCCACTGTCGGCCGCCATATTGAACTTTCCAACGGTCTTTGTTACTTATGGGCCCATCTTCAAGAAATTTGGTACGCGGGTTCCCAACGCAAAATGAATCCTACTTACGTACAAATATACGTCCATAGCCTGCAGCTCGGTCACCATGTGAGGCGGTGTTGGGTCCCCCATCCCAACGCCTCCCACGTTGTTGGCTGCCTGCCTATATAGGGCCATCCGTCGCTCCGGTCTCTATATTCCCTTCCTTGCTTCGCCACGGGATTCACGTCTCCCTGCTGATAACTACAGCCTTTTTATTTAATCCACAGCTTCTCCGCTGTTTTATTGTTCGTTTGGTATCTGAGCTAACATTAAATAAAGCCGTGGACATCGCGAGATCGCACGGGATAGCACAAGCACAGCTGAGAAGCTTCATTGTGTGTGTGCGTGTATATATATATATATATATATATATTATAGCACAAACTCAGCGAAACTGCGAGAGAAACTTTTAAGTGCCGGGTCTTAGCTAACATTAAATAAAGCCGTGGACATCGTGAGATCGGATGTCATAGCACAAGTACATCTGAGAAGCTTTGTGTGTGTATATATGTGTGTGTGTATATATATGTATATATAATGAAAGATGTTATCTTTACAATGGTTGACAGACACAGAACGTAACATGAACACAACACGTCCTCCAAATACAAACCTGATTGAAAGAAACAATGATAATCAAATCCTTGATGACAGCAACACTCATAACAGTTACAAAACAATTACATTGACAATCAGGTTATGTTATTTTTAAAATGTTTCCTTTTCTTTTTCATAACTTCTTTAACACAGTACTTCGCTGCGAAGCGTGGGTATTTTGATAGTCCGACATAAACGGGCCGACAGAACGCCGGATAAGCGAAAATGTCGGATATTGGGAGGTGTTAAGAAAAAGCCTATTAAACGTCAAACTATGTTATATTTACACATTACGAACCTAATACAGTGGAACCTTGGTTCACGAACGTCTCTGGACACGTACAAATCGGGTTACGACCAAAAAGTTTGCCAAACTTTTGCATCTGTTCATGACCACACACTAGGTATACGAATGAGCCAGTTTCCCTTTCGGTTTGTGCGTGCCGATGATTGCCGCACGTATTCAGTCTCTCCCTGTGCATTCCCTGTGCAGCAAGAGAGAGCGCGAGAGAGAGACACAGACAGACAGACACACGCGCGCACACACACACACGAGAGAGAGAGAGAGAGAGAGACACACACGCACACACAAGCGCACGAGAGAAACGCGTACACACACTCGCGCGAGACAAAGAAAGACACACACGCACGCATGCACACACAGGTGCGAGAGAGACACAGGCGCGCGAGCGCGCACACACACACACGCGCGCGAGAGAGAGACACAGGCGCGCACGCACACACACATACACACGTGCGCGAGAGAGAGTCACAGGCGCACACAAAAACACGCGAGCGAGAGAGACACAGGCAGACACACGCGAGCGCACACACACACACACACACCAGAGAGGGCTGGCCACATAATCCACTGTAACAGGGCTCCAGACAGAAAAAAAAAAATTGGGAGCCATTGGCTCCTAAACCCAAAATATTTAGGAGCCAAATGCTTTTTTTGGGAGCCATAATCTCTACTGCATGCCAAATGTGAAATAAACAAATAATATTTACTTGTATTGATCATTTGTTTCTTCGGTCTACCTAACACTGCCTTTCCTTTCTCCTATCTGAGCATCACTAGGCCACCCAGTATACTTTGGTCTGCGCTTTTTTTTGCTGGCTGACAACCAGTGCTTTACACTGGGCCCTGGGTCAAAAAGTTTGAGTGTAGGGCCCTCTGTACTGATCCTTACCAAGTCTTCCAGTGTTTCTGCACTTAGGGAGTTGCGCACTTTTGATTTTATTCTGTTTTGTGCTGGAAATCCTCGCTCGCACTGAGCTGCAGATATCGGAAGCACCAGCATTAGTTTGACTAAGTGAAGCAGATTTTTAAAATCTGTACAGAACGGCTCCTTGCTCAGCATCACTGTCCATAGGTCACTGTAAGTATTATCCATAAACTGACCCTTCACCAATATTTTCAACATTAGCCATTCCTTCTGCACAGCTGTAACATCACAGCCATTGTTTGATAAGAGCTCCCTGTACCATTTAACAAGTGTGTCATCTCACACTTGCCATAGCCATCAATGTCCTCTGGCCATGCATCATGACAAAACACTGAAAATGACTTGATGATTTCTGATCCCTTTGAATGTCCGTGCTGTGTAACACTTGACATCATGTTTGCAAACCTGATCTCCAATTCTTTAACAGTAATGTCAACTGTTTTTTCAATTGCGGCCTTTAGATCACTTCTGAATGTGGCCTGATTTTGGGGGCCTTTCAATTTAACATTTTGGAAGGTTATGACTGTGTGGCTACTTGCAGCCCTCTCACTCCTGCTTGCTGATGGCCTTTCCTGTTGCATTGAACCTTCAGGATGAGAACCTATGTGCTGTAAGAATTCCTGCAGCTTCCCTTCTCTCAAAGCATTTTCCTTCAATCCTTTAATTGTTACCAAACAGCCCACAATTGCAGCAACTGCCTGAGGAACTATAAGAGAATTTTTTTGAAGTGTAAGGCTCAGCTTTGAGACCTCTGAAAAAAGGTCATGTAAAAAGTGACAAAAGGCAACGAAAGACAGGCTTTCCTGTTGCTGAACAATGTGTTTGGCTCTTCCCTTTATGTCTATGTTTTTGGACATGACTGCAAGGTGCTCCATATGATGATGCACAGCAGTGTACTGCCCCTGACCTGTTCCATAGTTTGAATGTAGAATAACTGAGAGTGTCTGATAAATGTGTGGCAACCAGTGCTGAGTTTTTACTGCTGATGGGTTTCGTACTGTGCATCCTAACTCTGCTCCTATAGCCTTCAGCTCCCGCTTGCTTTTGGGACTGAAATGATATGTTTTCCACACTAGTTGTAGAAGGTCATAAACTTTTTCAATCATTGGCACTGACCTTTGTGTGTTTAGCATTGCCAGTTCCAACCGATGGAGTAGACAGTGGAAACACAGAGCATGTTCACCTGTCTCTTTTCTGAAAAGTGCCCCTATTCCCCCTGTTGCACCCATGTTCACGCTTGCAACATCTGCTCCAAAATTACTCATTTTATGTACCCACCAATTTGGGTTGGTTGGGTCAGCATTCTGAAGCAGTGATTTAATGGTGTTTTGAATCCCTCCTGCATGACCATAATCAATCTCAGCCAAAACTACTAGAGGAGTCTTAGGTGTTCCATCAGATACAACAGCAGAATTTGAGATTTAAACTTTGTGAACGGTATTTCTTCCAGTGCAATCATATATGCTGCATTGAATTTTATTTTTAATTCTTTTATCTCATTTTCTGTCACTTTCTCACAAGCACGTTGCACTGCCTTTGCTATGGGGGTGTCACGAGGAGCAGACCTAGCGATCACACAGTCTCTGGCATTCTTGTGTTTCTTACTCTCACCATGCTTTTTCACAGTTTCCTTTTTGAAATAGCTCGTACCACAAAAGAATTCTGTTTTACCAGCAATTTCTTATCCAGCTTGTGCACAAAAGCTGCAATGCATCTCTCCCGTGTCATACCGTAAACAAGTGAACTCCTGTAACCAAGCCGCTTTAAACTGTCTTCCAGGCGTCGAAGCCACGGGCGCAGAAGACTTTGCTAACGGGACGGAGTTGTCATCCTTTAATAACTGTACATTTCCGGACACCGGTGGCTGTACCTCAGATAACCCACTGACTGAATTATCTTCGGTTCGTTCAGAAGTAGACAAGGCAGGATTTGGACGAGTGGGCATTGAGAAAAAGTCGGAAATTTTTCGTTTGGCCATTTTGCGTGTTACATGGAAACTTAGAACATTTCGTGTGTTACGTGGAAAGTTAAGACGGAATTCGAGGAGTAGTCGTGGGCCGATTCTCTTCTATTTCAGATCCCTATCCGCAGCAGTTAGCGAGATGACGTTTGAAGCAGAGTGGGCGTGTCAGATGATTCCTCGCTTCGGTTTGGCTTTAATCACGTGATAGTGTAATAGGAACGGCAGACGCGGGCTGAGAGTGTTCGCACATAATTAAAAGCCGTTTCTGCTGCTTTAAATTTTAAACTTTTCTTAGATTGAGAGAGAGAGAGTCGCCACCGGCGACTGGAATGAAAAAACTAGACGCAAAATAGAAAATCAAGTCGCATTGGCGACCATTTCAGTCGCCATCTGGAGCCCTGTGTAATCATGTTTTACAACAAAACAACAGAAAAATTTAACTGAAAAAATGAACTTAGCAACTAAAAACAGACTACGCTCACGCTAGCAACTTGCAGTTCTTGTTGCCGATTGATGTTTTTTTTTTTTTTTTTTTTTTTGCGGTGGGATGTCGGATAATACAGAATGTTGGATAAGCGAGACTCTACTGTATCTATTTAATTGAGGTGCAAAGTAGTATCTGAATATCCCAACTTGTTATTTGTGGGATTCCCACAAGAGTTTCAAAGATGAAAAATTAGTTTGTGAATCTTAGGTGAAAGAGGTGGTAATCAACATCTCAAACAAAAATTGCTTACAGTATGTGCACACACTGTTTCCTGCTAACTAATTGGCTAGCAGTTTTGACACATCAATGCTTGAGGTTCTGACTGACATTGGCTGGCTAACATTTTAATAAAACTTAAGGCAGTTTAGTGATAGCAAGTCCCTGGCTTATTAATGAGCCAGTACATTTGGACTTGATGTGGTAAAAAGAGGCAGCTCTCCATATTCTTTGTTTTGTAATACTGTACAGCTATTTACAACTTAAACACACAAAGAAATATTTACATCTTATTAGTACTTGCACAAATCAATTATGTGTTTAGTACAATTTAAGCTGTAAATGAAACTATACATGCATTGAAACCCATCCAGAACTTAGGCAAACTTTAAAGAACAACTGAATGTATGCAAAGAATATGGGCCCACAAAGTGGATAGATGTAACTTGATCCATAATTTGTATGAACATGTAGACTGCACACTCTTCTCAAATACAAATTTGGGACAAAATGCTTTTAATAGTATCTTTGCCCACTTCTTCCAAAGGAAAGGCAAAATCAAGTGAAAACCCACAGGGCACATAAAAACTGGTTAAGGCCAAGCAGAACTTACTATATGACGCAATACACCACCTGAGTACAAGCTCTGAATGTGTCTTGTGAAATGCAAAAATGAAATTAAAAAAAAAAATGTGTTTAGCCTAAAATATTACATAACACCTATCACACATAACAGCTCTCACTGAAATACACAAATGGAATGACTGCAGCATTCAGTCACTGCAAACCACCGCCTACTTTTTTCTTTCTGAGTACTTATTTACAAATGACTATTTGAATACTTTGTTCCTAAAGCCCATCCACAGCTTATGTTGCAAGCTACTAGACAAATGTTATGCAACACTCATAAATACAATTATTTTTAGATATAAAACAAATTACTTTAACAGTAGCAAAATTATCGATCAATTTCCTCCATATCTTCCTTGTGATGAAATGAAGAAGTAAGCATACGTACATGCATTGCCTCCAAGTGACATTATTAATGTAATTAGTCGATTTTTTTCATTGTCCCTTGTATATTAAAAAAACACCTTGGTGATTGTACTTGCACCAGTAGTAACAAAAGATGCCAAGACTGAGCAACAGCAACTGTGAGTTGTAATTTTTCAAAAGTTAATCCAGGAATCTTCAGGAAAAACAAAGCAAAGAAAACATTTAATGGAACAGTCCAATTATGTTTTAACTTCAAAAAACTGCATAAGTATCGCAAAACAATGTAGGAAGACATATACCTGCAGTTGCCTGAGCACCAATCAGTAGTTCCTGGCTCATGCCTGGCGCTGCCAGTGGCTCTGCTCCCCTCCATGACCCTGAAATAGCTTTAGCGACTTTGAGTATGTTATATAACTTTCCTTCAATCCATTTTCCATAGTGTATATGCACAGCATAATCAGCAAAACTTCAGTGCACAGCTTAAAGGACCAGGACACTATTAGCCAAAACAGGATTTATATTAAAATGGTACCCACACCTGAAGTGTATATCTACCTATTAAAAAATATGAATCATTTTTACCTCTGCAACAAATAGTGATTTATAGAACACAAACGGATTCAATCTGCAGACCATGAGTGAACCAGTATTAGGATGGATGACAACAGACTCCTAGGTATGAATCCTAATTCAGCCAGCCCATGTGTGTAGCTTGCAATTTCTTCTTATATCTGTGTAGAATTTTCTCACTCTTTTCAAAGGTTACATTAAATGGCAACTCTAAACTAGCCCAGTAAATGTGAGTTTGTCAGTGTGCTTGGAGTTATTATTCTGCCTTGTGACTATTGCTGCCATAATAGCCACAGGTCTTCCACAACCCTCAACTAGAAAATGGATTGGAAAATGGCTGGATTGCCAGTGACAAAAAGGCCTCTTACACCTTACATTGTGTGGACTTCATCGGAGAAGATAGTTATCTCCCTACATTCGCCATTACTCTATAAAAGGGGTCATTGCAGAACACACTTTTATAGGCTTAATGTTTAATCCAACCACTTATTATTATAAAGAACTCTGCCTTTCTTCTTTAACACTTAAACTGCTAAAAACCACAATTATTAACTGAACAATTTTCCTAATTAGCCACCAGTGGCATCTTTGCATTAAGGTCAGGTGAAGCATTGCTTCCCAATCTTCCTGCAGATGGAAATGTTTTGCAAAAATTAAATAAATAGTAAACTTATCTTAATAATTTAAAGTATTGTTAAAATGCTTGCTGCAAACTCAACTTTGTATCATAATCAAATTTTCTCAATTTTCCATGATATGCCCAATGTAATTTATTATCTAGAAAATTTTTTTTGGATTACATGAATTTCATTCTATTCCTGGTGCTGCTATCCTGTTTCCAAGTATATACACTTTGCCCAATAAACAAAACAAGGAAATGAATAATTATACATCTTCATCTCTGCTGTTGTTGAGTTATCATATATTGAGAAACCTTTGAATACTGTCCTTTAATAACTGTATCTTGTGACAATATAATATGTCTGATAGATCTTCATATTTTTTTTTTAGATTTTTGGTTGCCATTTTTCCAGCACTTGCTGGCACCTTAACACATTTTGAAACATTGCATCTCTACTTTGCTTGCTCACAGGAGGACTACTGGAGGCCATCTCCTTTCTTTGCCAATTTTAACACCACTGCTGTTCCAATCTTCCACAGCTCCAAAGATCTTTTTTTACTTCTCATACATTCTTGCCACGGACTCAGTCTCCATCTCACACAGTTCATTTGGGGTCTGAGGCAACACGAACCACACTCAATTTCCAATCCATGCCAGGATCCCACCTGAGGGTTGATAGTATCCACATATCCTTCCAATGGATTTAACCTGAACACAAAGTCCTTAAAGATTGTGCTCTTTAGGTACTTGATCATCTCTCTCTCTCTCTCTGCCATCTCTCTTTACCCTCTGCGGGGCTTCTAGGGATGGTTCAACCCCTTCTGACAATCTCTCCCTGGTCTCTGTGGTCCCACTAAAATGTTTACTTCAAAACCACCAGTGTCAGTCAATTACCAATTAAAAATTAGATGATGCAAACAAGTAAGACAAAAGGGTGTTAGCTATACTGGTCCGCTATACATACATTTGTGCGTTTTCAAGATATTTGGACAGAAAATATACTTAAACAGGCAGAGATGTAAAAATCAGCTCTCTTTCATAAAACAATCCTCAAAACACACAACAAAACTACAATGTCACATATGACATACAAGACAGAATGTTCTAACAAACCACAGAATTAAAAAAGAGAAGCTGGTAGAACCTTCCGGGACTAACACCCACTGCTGGTGTGGATGGACTGGCCCTCTGTGTTACCTTAAGGCGAAAAAATACCCATTGGAATGAATCTTTAAATATTTCTGTTAGTTCCTTTGTTGCACTAGCTTGATCAGCTCGAAAATTACAAATAGGTATCGGCATTAACGGAGAGCAAATAATAAATACGCCGAAGAGTGAACTTTATCATTTCGGGTTACGTAATAAACGTCAGCAAAACTTGTCACTGAGGTGACAGTCCATAAAGAAAGCCAGCCCCGCGCGCCCACGTGACAATGAAACAATGTAGCATTAGGAGTTCGTGGTAACGGAAGCAAAGCTTTTTTTTAACATACAGTCCCGAATCGAAAGGAAATGCGTCCTGCCAAAGGCGAAATATCACCCACAAAAATGATCAAGAACGTTAAATAAACAACACAAACGAAGAAGGCCAACAAATGAGGAAAAAGACTTACGGTCACTTCCTTGACAGGATGTTACCAGTCGTCTTTACGAAATGACAAATAAATAGGTTTCGTTTCTCGTTAAAATGTGTCCAAACTAAAATCGTAAATGTTTATTTCTCCAAATAATAGTTGAGCCCCTAGTGTGTAACATAACAAGTCGAAACGCTTTTAAAATTACATAAATACATACATTCATCTCTCGAGTTGGTTTTCACGTACTTCCCAGAAGCAAGAAATGACCGAATTAAACCAGCAAAATAGAACACTAGTAAAGCGCCAGATTTCTTACCGTCTGATATCTGCTGACTGCCTGATGTTCCATCTTGACAGAGACTCTCGCTCAAACAAAAAAGCAGCAACGACAGAAGACGATGCAGTTTCTCCACCACCTCCACTCTTTAACGCCCTCTCAAAAATTATTCACGTTTATTCAGGACTCTGTCTACCCCTCATATTCTAGCTTTCATTAGGAAAACTCTTCTAGCTACCATTCCTCAGAGAGAGGGAAGCCGAATCGTTTACAAATAGAAGTCGGTAGACCAAAAGGAAAAAAAAGGCGGAGGTGCTTTGTGACGTATGTGCGCGGGGGCGTGTCGGAAAGAGGGCTTCAGCTCATTCTCTTTCGGCTTGTGAAGCGTTCAGCTGCAGTCATAAGTAAACGTAAACGTTCACATGTAGTGGACGCTGTTTGAATTGTTGTCTTCCAATTCAAACACATAAGGGAAGGGAATCAAACTCTAAGGTGATCTCAGCAACAAACAGTTGGCATGGACCAACATAAATATGCTTATATGCATGCAATTAAATCGTGTACTGGATATTTGCAAGGATTGTAGTTACGGTAAGAAGCAATCCACTGTTAAGAACCCCTAGCAGCTAGGGCCGGTCACTTGAAATTCACGAATTAGAAAAGAAAGGAACACTGCCACAACCTTTTTTGGCATTGTTTTCAGAACATACATGTTTCTGTCGTTGCATAGTATTTAAATCTGACAAAAACTGCGTGTCACAATATGGTGGATACAATGGTTATTGCTGCTGCCTCACAGTTCAGTGTTTATATTGAGCTGTTTTTACATTTTCTCCATGTGTTTTCCTCATGCATTCTTCCTACCACATCCAGATGATGCAAGGGGTAGATCGACAGGCAGGTCTAATTGTACATTGTACAGTACTGGCCAAAAGTTTTGGCAGTGGCACAAAAGCTGTGTTTTGCAAATTTTGCTGCTTCAGTATTTTCAGATTATTATTCATTTTTTACATGTTTCTATGGTATACTGAAGAACAATTATAAAGTTTCATAAGTTTCAATGGATTTGTTGGCAAATACATTAAATTTATGTTAACAACATTTATTTATATAGCACATTTTCATACAAATTATGTATCTCAAAGTACTTTACAGGATGAAGAAAGAAAAAAAGAAAAAATATAAAAATAAAATTAGACAATGCTAATTAACATAGAATAAAAGTAAGGTCTGATGGCCAGGGAGGACAGAAAAAACAACAAAAAAATAAACTCTGGACCACTGGAGAAAAAAAAAAAAACAACAAAATCAGCATGGGTTGCAGGCCAAGAGACTGCCCAGCCCCCTCTAGGCATTCTGCCTAACATAAATGATCTCAATCAGTCCTCATGGTTTTCAGGCTCCGCGTGGAAGAATTAGATGATGATGGTCATGTGGATCTCTGGCCTTCAATCCTTCAAAGTAGGGACTGCACGGTGCTTTGATCGGGTGGTGGTGGCGCAGATTGCCACCACAGAAAACCGGAAAAAGAACAGCAGAGAAAGTAGGGGTTAGTGCAGATTCTGGAGCCATTAAAAAAAATAGAATTAAATGCATATACAGAATATCAAGGTTAAGCTAAAATGAAGTTATACGAAAGCCATATTGAAATAATGAGTTTTTAGCAGTTTTTTAAAGTGCTCCACTGTATTAGCCTGGCGAATTTCTATCAGTAAACTATTCCGGATGTTATGTGCATAACAGCAGAAGGCTGCCTCACCACTTCTTTTAAGTTCAGCTCTTAGAATTATAAGCAGACACTCATTTGAAGATCTAAGGTTATGATTTGGAGTGTAAGGTGAGAGGCATTCTGAAATATATGATGAAGCGAGATTATTTAAGGCTTTGTAAACCATAAGCAGTATTTTAAAGTCAGTTCTAAATGACACGGGTAACCAATATAGTGACATCAAAACTGGAGAGATGTGCTCAGATTTTCTTTTCCTAGTTAAGATTCTAGCAGCTGCATTCTGCACTAGTTGCAATCAATTGATGTCTTTTTTGGGTAGTCCTGAGAGGAGTGCTTTACAGTAATCTAGCTGACTGAAAACAAAAGCGTGAAGTAATTTTTTAGCACCTTAGTTATAAGGGATCTAATTTTTGCTATACTGTATTTCTTAAGTGAAAAAATGCTGTCCTAGCAATCTGATTAATATGTGATTTAAAATTTAGGTCAGAGTCAATAATTATCCCTAAAGTCTTTACCTCTGTCTTGACTTTTAAGCCTAACGGATCAAGTTTATTTCTAATATACTCATCATTATATTCATTTTTGCCAATCACTAAGATTTCTGTTTTCTCCTAATTTAGATTAGAAAATTACTACTCATCCTTTCAGAAATACAAGTAAGACATTATGTCAGTGAACCAAGAGAGTCAGGTCATCAGGCCCTATTAATAAATACAATTGTGTGTCGTCAGCATTGCTGTGGTAGCTCACGTTATGCCTTGAGATAATCTGACCTAATGGAAGCATGTTGATTGAAAAGAGCAGCAGACCCAGGATAGATCCTTGTAGAACACCATATAGAATATCATGTATCTTTGAAGTATAATTACCACAACTAACAAAGAATACTCTACCTGCCAAGTAAGACTCAAACCAATTTAACACACTGTCAGAAAGGCCTACCCATTGAATAAGGGGATTTCTACGAATATTGTGATCAATGGTATCAAATGCGGCACTCAGATCTAAGAGGATAAAAACAGATAAAAGGCCTCTGTCCGCATTTACCCACAAATTATTTACTACTTTAACTTGCGCAGTTTCTGTTCTGTGATTTGTTCTAAAACTTGACTGGAACTTCTACGAGAAAAGCAGGTTAGAAATAGGTCTAAAATTTTCAAAAGCAGAGGAGTCAAGATCATTTTTCTTGAGCAGAGGTTTAACAACAGCAGTCTTAAGACAGTCTGGGAAGACCCCCATATGTAATGATGAATTTACTATGTCAAAGAGTCAATATTTACCATGTTGACCCTCTTTCTTCATAACTTCTGCATTTTGCTCTGGCATGCTGGATATCAGCTTCTGGGCCAAATCCTGACTTATGGTGATCCATTCTTTCCTTTTTAGTGCTTGGAGTTGATCACTCCAGCAGTGGCTTCTGCACGTCCACTGTCTTTTTGGGAACTGACCACAAGTTCTCAATGAGATTACGATCTGGGGAGTTTCCTGGCCACGGGTGAAAACTTTCAATGTCATGATCTCTGAGCCACTTCATTATCACTTTTGCCTTGTGACATGGTGCTCCATCATGCTGGAAGATACACAGATCATCACCAAATTCTGTGTGGATTGTTTGGAGAAGTTGCTCTTAGAGGATGTTCTGATACCATTCTTTATTTATGGCAGTGTTCTTGGACAGAATTGTGAGTGGGCCCACTCCCTTGGATGAGAAGCAACCCCCCACATGGATTGTCTCAGGATGCTTCACTGTTGGTATGACACAGTACTCATGGTAGCATTCACCTTTTCCTTCTCTGGACAGTCGATTTTCTAGATGTCCCAAACAGTCAGAAGGAGGATTCATCTGAAAAAATAACTTTGCACCACTCTTCTGCTGTCCAGCCCTTGTACTTCCTGCAGAATTTCATTCTGTCCTTGATATTTTTCTTGGAAAGAGGTGGCTTCTTTGCTGCCCTTGTCCAAAGGTCTTCACCTTAATGTGCATGCAGATGCACTCACGCCCACCTGCTGCCAATACTGAGCAGCTACTTCTACTTCTCGTAGAAGTTCCAAAATGTTTTATTTGTGTGATAAAGTTAACTTTTTATGCTAATAAAGCTCTTTCCAATGAATTAATATGCCTCAGATCACTCTGCGCAATAACATAAAAACAATGTGAACTGCCGCCACAAAAACTGAAGCCACACATTTTGCAAAATACATTTGTGTTACTGCCAAAATTTCTGGCCACTTCTGTGTACGTAATTTTGCTTTGTATCACACCAGTGCTATACCCATGGTTTGCTGAGGAGGCCAGGAAAGGCTTCAGTGCCTGTGGCCATGTATTATAATATGCAATTTCAAGAAATGAATGATTGGAGCTGTCACATGAACATCAGAAGTTTTATAATTGTTGCCTTAAAAGCATCTTGCATTTAATAAAAAAAAAAAACTGTGATGGTTGAATAGCACATAATCCAGTTTAACTTTTATGTAGAGCAATCTTCACATAAATCTTTTTTCGATATTTTGTTGTTAAAAATGAGTCTGAATTTCTGTTCATGCTTTCTCTGCAAAAGGCACATACAACCACACAACAACTGGTATGTTTCACGTAATAAATTATAGTTTTGTGGTCTGCAGCAGAAAAGATAGTGTTAATTTCTTCCTAAACTAATGATTGCTGGAAAACTGACTAAGCGTTTTCTCTCACTTGCACTGACAGAGAAGTGTGTACGCCCATCTGAATTACTCTGGTTTAAAAAATACAGTATGCTCCCACTTAGACTTATTCTACTTTTTTGTTGTGTTCCTACATGGAACTGTGATGTATTTAACTGATATTTTTGCCACATCAATACACAGTACTCTATAATGTCAAAGTGAAAAAGCAGACATTGTTGTAAATTAATTGAAAATAAAAAAGCAATTTAATGGCACAAGTATTTGTAGTCAAACCTTTGTTCTGGCACACTTAAATGATCTCTTAAGTAGCAAAATTGTTTTTCCAGATTGCATAAATTACTTGACTGGAATCTATCTGTATACAGTTGATGTTTAATATGTGCTTTCATCATACGTACACCTTTATTTGTTAACCATGAAGACTAATGAACATTCCATTTAGGTATAAGATAAAGTTCTTGGAAAATACCAATTAAGGCATATAATAGAAAAAAAGATAGTAATTCAGTATTACAACAAACACATTGCACATTTATGTCTTTTAAGCTCAGTGATCAAACTTTCACTGATGTAAAAAGTGTGTGAACCTTTGGTAACTTGTGGAATCTCCTTAAGCAGTAATGACTTCAGCCAAATGTTTGCTGGGCCTGTTTAACAATCCTGTTTATCTAAGAAGTATTCCCATATTTACTTCAGCCCTGTATTACACAAACTACTTGCTTCATGTCTTACCACAACAAATCACTGGGCTAAAAGTCAAGACTTTGATGTGTCCATTTTAAAATGTTAAGTTTCTTATCCTTCAGTCATCTATACTAATAAAAGGCAAAGCCCTCACTGACTCATTGACTGACTGACTCACTCACTGACTGACTCATCACTTATTCTCCAACTTCCCGTGTAGGTGGAAGGCTGAAATTTGGTAGGCTCATTCCTTACAGCTTACTTACAAAAGTTAGGCAAGTTTCATTTTGAAATTCTACGTGTAACGGTTATAACTGGAACCTACTTTCGTCCATATATACGGACGGCCTGCAGCTCGGTCTCCGTGTGAGGTGGAGTTGCGTCCCACATCATCACGCCTCCCACGTAATTGAGTGCCTGACCATATAAGGTAAATATTCGCGGGTTAAGGACTGTGCTTATGCAAACGAAGATAAGATGGTCAGGGAGACACGCTGCCGCTAAATATTTGCGGGTGAAGGACTGTGCTTAGCATATTCATAAGTGCAGCTACTGCAGAAACCCTCTGATGCTGAACAAGCCTTTGTACACATATCAATAGGAAAGCAAGGTGTAAAGCTTAAGTTTAAATTACGTTCATAGACACGCTGCCACTAAATATTCGCAGGCAAATCCACAACTTAATACCGGGAATGCCTGTTAAATATCTTAGATTCACGAGTACCGATTTGGGTAGTGATCACTTTGATGAATGAAACCTGTTCAAAAAACGCATTACACAATTAAGAAGGCAGCAAAAGAATATGAAGCGAGTGACGCATACATGCATATTCATAAGTGCAGCTACAGCGGAAACAAAGCACGGTGTAAACCTAAAGTTTAAATTAAGTTCATAGACAGGCTGCCGCTGGCGTTTTTCATGCCTACGACGAATACGAAATTCACGAGATACAAGTTTGATGAGAAGACGCAGGGTATAAACAAGACTTTTGATCACTTTGTAACAGAGTTACAATTGCTGTAATGGAGTTAAAATTGCTGGTGAAGGACTGTGCTTATGCAAATGAATAGGAAAGCAAGGTGTAAAGCTTAACTTTAAATTAAATTCATATCTTTGAGGTTGTGGGAATAGAAAACACACACAAACATTTGGAGAATGTGTATACTCCATGCAGAGAAAAACAACTGACATGGTTAAAACCTAGGACACTATGAGGCAGCAGCACTATCTGCTCTGTTGTCACACCACTTGATTCAGTACAAACAATCTCAAAGAAAGCAGAATTGATTATCCAGATTTATTAAACTGATTCAATACTTTATTTAGAATAAAAAAATAAATCCTCGGTGTACACAGTAATTCAATAAAGAGCTTTAGTCTTGGCTTAACCAAACAATGTAACAGTCCATTTGGGTATCATATATAAAACAGTGCAAATAAGGCCTTTCTGAATATTAAAATATATATTATATACAGTATATGGGAGAAGAGGTACTTACATCCATATTGGCTGCCCAATAATGAGCAGTCAAATCCCTGTATGCTTTTTGTGGTATATGCCCAAAGGTTCCAAGAAAGAAAGGTGGCAAAGAACTGACATAAAAAGTGTGAATCCACATCAAATACTTCATCACACCTCTTTAGCATTAAATAGGAAACACAAGTATAGCTCATTTGTATGTCCATCAGTTCATCAGAGTCAATCCCCGCAGCATCAGGTGCAAGGCAGAATTTAATTCTGGACGAAACCCTGTCTACCTCGGAGTATTTTAACTTTATGTCTGCACCAGGACAAACAAACATGCATGTTTTGTGCAAGGAATAATAACTAAAAAGATAAATTTCAAACAGACATGGGGAGAATGTTCAAACTTTAGAAATTCAATGTCTGGTCTCCCTTGAGTTGTAAGGTAGTAAACCTAAAAATTATATGATCATGCTATTCCAAAAATGTCTGAGACCATGTACATGAAAAGTATTATTGCCCTTCTATTTTCAATTTGCCTTTTCCAACTATATTGTATTGATGTCATTGCTTTCAGACCTTGAAGAAAAGAAGAAGAAAAAAATATGAGTGCTTGATATAATTTAGTCCTGTTAGAAGCTAAGTTGTGTTTCTTATTGAATATGAACTTAAACTACAACATGTTCATTGTCAATTGCACCTAAAACAGCCAAACCATAAAGAACTAATACAGTAAATACACCCATGTGGACCTGCTTGTCATTAGTACATAAAGCTTTGCTAAGTTTCATGCCTCTGGTTTATTCTAAATAAACATACAAGATGCCAGACTAGTCCAATTATTATCAGAATTTAGTCTCTGATTAAAAAATAAGTTGTAAATGAGTTGTGAATGAGTAAATACAAAGACCCGGTTCTTGCCAGCAAATGTCTAACATATCTTTTTTAACTTAGCTTTTGTCTTCAAGAAAACAGATCGATCTCTCCAGAGTGTAACTTATCAGGATCACAGTTTTCAGGCTTTTACTATTTACTTACTTCCTATAATTGAAAATGTTAACAACAGAAAATATGACTGATTTTTGCTGTGCCAAATATATAATTTGGAAAAATAATACCATGATGCATGATTTATTCCGTGAGGAGTTGGGGATATCGTATGTATGCCTTTTTGTACAAGCAAAACATATAAAAACAGTCTGGGCTATTCATATAGCTTTTAGTATAATGACAAGCTCAAATACAGAAAAAGGTTAACTTTCTTTTTAACATTAATTGCTCTTTGATGTAAGTACATTCCTAGGATCATTTTAATCACCACAATACCTTAATTGTTACAATAAACTCTTTAAGCAAATCTTCAAGCAAAAGAAGATTAAGAAGTGGCACATTTGAAGTGTTTAAAGTATGATGGGAAATAGTACAGAGGCTCCTAGCTGTTACTTTAAAATGAGTTAATCAAGAATATAAGTACATGTTTAGAAGCTTGCCAAGGGCACATTTCACACACATTAGAAGTTTTTTCTTCATATAAAGAACAATAGACACATGGAATAAATTACCAAGCAGTGCGGTAGACAGTAGGATTCTCAACTTGATACTATATTGGGGAATCTTGATGAAAAGAATTGATGTTTTTGTGGGGCTGAATGGCCTGTTGTCGTCACCATTGTTCTAGTATTTGCTTACTAGTGAACATGCTGACCTACAGTCCCAAAATAAAACAGAATTGAAAGAGGTGAAGTCCACCAACATAATGATTATGAATTCCAAACATGTAGGTACCATATGCCAGGGGTTATGAATGGATGCTGTCATAGAAGTCAAGGATGAGGAGCTGTTGAAACTCTGGTCTTCATAAAAGAATGGAAAATGTAGAAATCAGAGTATATTCAGGCATACTGTACATCTTTGTCTGGCATGCACAGCAGTGTCTTGTCGTCTTATGGTCTGTTATGGTCTTGTTTTTCATGAGTAAAAGGTGGTCATTTTGTTAAAGTTTAGGGTCACCCTAACATGAGGATGGACAGTGGAAAGCATCTACAGAAGGGGAGGTGAAAAAGATTGTAGCAGAACTGTGTATTACAGGACATCTCCAATAGCAGAATTTGGCAATGTTTTAAAAAATTTTAAAATTGATTCATTCAAAGCTAAAAACTTCTAAAAATATTGACTCTGCATTAGCATTAAAGTATAAAATTAGCACTGCCTCATCATATAGTGGGTTTGAATACATGTCTACCAATAAAAAACAGTCAAAGCTAATAAATACTTTTACTCACTGAAAAAAACTATGTTGTTCTCTTTCTATCACATTCTAAAAAACTGCATCTCTGTCAGCTATAGAAAAAATTGTGATTTATTCTGTGTTATTGTGGCTTAGGTGCATTGCTTAATGTGTGTGTGTTTTAGTTTCTTTATATTTGTTGTACTTCAAAAAGCACATAATTTTGGTTGTTTATTGATATTGTAGGGATATGCAGGTAGACAACAGAATGTGTTGGCTTTTTCAAAAATGCAAGTATTTGCATTGAAAACAATAAAATGTAGTACAATCAGTTTATTTCAACAATGTTGTCAAATGTGGTGTACACAGTAAAACTCAAATGTATCACGCCAGCCCAAATTGCGCTTTGTTGATTATGTCAAATAGAACATTATAATAGTGCTAAGCAAAACAACTGCTTTTCCTTTTGAAAAGGTAGAGTAGAAAAAAGGTAGAGTTGTGTGCAATTTTGCAATAGTGAAACTCATTGAAAATTATTTGGGAGTTTCTTAATGTTCTTCTCTCCCTTGTTAGATAGAAAGGATTAGCTCCATAAAAATTTGGCAACACTGCATAAGCCAATTTAAAATTAGCTGTTAATCCAAAGTAGTTGAAGACAAAAAAAAAAAAAAAACAAGCTGTTAACTTTGATCACATCCTGCTTTTGACAATGCTGCTATTTAAACTTTGTGGTCGCCTGGCACAGTTTTTGATGAGAATTGTAATTACCACTAAGTTGCTAATGAGATGAATATCTGGGGAGAGCTAAGAGGGAGTTTACATATATTAAATTCCTTTTCATAGTCAACTGATTCTTTTTGTAAAGCCAAATTCTAAATTTTCATGTGAATTGAGTTTTGCTGGAATTTCTGGCACATCAATAAAGTTTACTACATTTCCTCTCAGGTATGTGATGTGAACACATTCTCTTATGAAGCATTGCACTTCCAATCACTCCACTAAGATGAATGTAATACCGTTCTGTTGCCAGTGTTGGTTTCATGTCAGATCAGTGGCTTGATTGCTTGGTCGTAGTTGACGTTTCAAAGCATTTCATGTTGTCATGTTGTGCTCTGTTGGCTTTACCTATCAGTGGTGCGCAGGGGCATAACCCAGCCACAGGGGATGCACAAACCAGTGTGTTTCTTTGTGCCCCAAGCCTGTATAAATGGGGAGGGTTACGTCAGGAAGGGCATCCGGTGTAAAATTTTGCCAAATCAATATGCGGACAACAATACAAATTTCCATACCGGATCGATCGAGCCCCGGGTTAGCAATGACCACCACCAGTACTGTTAGCCAACAGGGTGCTGGCGGAAATTGGGCTACTGTTGGCTGAAGAAGAAGAAGGAGAAGAAGAGGGGGGGGATGTGTCCAGAGGAGAGGAGGAAAGTAAAGAGAGTGGAACTGAGGGTAGGAACTTTGAATGTTGGCAGTATGACTGGTAAGGGGAGAGAGTTAGCAGATATGACGGAGAGAAGGAAGGTTGATATATTGTGCGTGCAGGAGACTAAATGGAAGGGGAGTAAGGCTAGGTGGATCGGAGGTGGATTCAAATTGTTCTATCATGGTGTGGATGGGAGGAGAAATGGAGTAGGGGTTATTCTGAAGGAACAGTATGTCAAGAGTGTTTTGGAGGTGAAAAGAGTGTCAGACAGAGTAATGATTACGAAGCTGGAAATTGGAGGTTTGATGATGACTGTTGTTAGTGCATATGCACCGCAGGTTGGGTGTGCAATGGGTGAGAAATAAGATTTTTGGAGTGAGTTGGAAGAAGTGATGAACAGTGTACCCAAGGGACAGAAAGTGGTGATTGGAGCGGATTTCAATGGGCATGTTGGTGAAGGGAACAGTGGAGATGAGGAGGTGATGAGTAGGTATGGTGTCAAGAAGAGGAATGAAGAAGGTCAGAGGATAGTGGATTTTGCTAAAAGGATGGAAATGGCTGTGGTGAATATGTATTTTAAGAAGAGGGAGGAACATAGGATTACGTACAAGAGTGGAGGAAGATGCACACAGGTAGATTACATCCTATGCAAAAGAGTTGATCTGAAGGAGATTGAAGACTGCAAAGTGGTAGCAGGGGAAAGTGTAGTTAAGCAGCATAGGATGGTGGTCTGTAGGATGACGTTGGAGATCAAGAAGAGAGTGAGGGCAGAGCCAAGGATCAAATGGTGGAAGTTGAAAAAGGAAGACTGCAAGGTTGAGTTTAGGGAGGAGGTGAGACAGGCACTGGGTGGCAGCGTACCAGACAGCTGGGAAACTACAGCAGATGTAGTAAGGGAGACAGCAAGAAGGGTGTTTGGAGTGACATCTGGAAAGAGGAAGGCGGAAAAGGAAACCTGGTGGTGGAATGAGGAAATACAGAAGAGTATACAGAGGAAGAGGATGGCAAAGAAGAAGTGGGATAGTCAGAGAGATGCAGAAAGTAGACAAGAGTACAAGGAGATAAGGCGAAGGTGAAGAGAGAGGTGGCGAAGGCTAAAGAAAAGACATATGATGAGTTGTATGACAGGTTGGACACTAAGGAGGGAGAAAATAAACTGTACCGATTGCCTAGACAGAGTGACCGAGCTGGGAAAGATGTGCAGAAGGTTAGCGTGATAAAGGATAAAGATAGAAACGTACTCACAAACGAGGAGAGTGCGTTGAGCAGATGGAAAGAGTACTTTGAGAGGCTGATGAATGAAGAGAACGAGAGAGAGAAGAGGTTGGATGATGTGGAGATAGTGAATCAGGAAGTGCAACGGATTAGCAAGGAGGAAGTAAGGACAGCTATGAAGAGGATGAAAAATGTAAAGTCCGTTGGTTCAGATGATAAACCTATGGAAGCATGGAGGTGTTTATGAGAGATGGCAGTGGAGTTTTTAACCAGATTGTTTAATGGAATCTTGGAAAGTGAGATGTGCAGAGGAGAGATGTTGGGTATATTGGGAGAAGGATGCTAAGGATAGAGCTGCCAGGGAAGAGGAAAAGAAGAAGGCCTAAGTGAAGGTTTATGGATGTGGTGAGAGAGGACATGCAGGTGATGGGTGTAACTGAACAAGATGCAGAGGACAGAAAGATATGGAAGAAGACGATCCACTGTGGCGACCCCTAACAGGAGCAGCCAAAAGAAAAAGAAGAAGAATAAGGTGCGCAGGGGCATACATATTTGGTCAAAGTCTTAAAACTGTGGCTGTGAGTATCACCTTTAATATATGGGTTGCGTTTGTGTCAGACCATGGGTGTGATTGGGAGTCTGTACATGTCAGCTATGTGGCATGTAGCACAGCGGTATGTTGTGTGTCAGTGAGGCTCTCTGCCATGCATATATTGTCATTTGTAACTGACATCAAGCGTGGCTGGCATTCTGGCTAAAGATAGTTCATGGACCATTACCCAGCTGGGAGGCCAGTTGTTGGAAGAACAGAGGGAGAATTACACCGACTGTTTTCCTCCCTGACACAATAGGTGGCAGTCCTCATGGATGATGGTGGCTATGTGGATGCCTGCAGGGAAAGCTGGGAGATGTAGTCCGGTAGCACAGCCCTATGTGGTTACATCCATGCTGCCAGGGCGAACTGCAGGGACATATTTTCCTTGCTTCAGAAAACTTCCACCTGATCTGGTAGTTTCATGACATAGAAGGCACTCCTGGGTCCGGCATAAAAGAGGCAAAGTTCCTGCGGGGGGTGAGAGTTAGGAGGCAGTGGACAAACATCGTCAGAAGGAGACAGAGAGAGAGAGAGAGAGAGTAAAGGGAAGGTAGAAAAGGAAGAATTATGTCTTGTGATTATTACATTATGTGTTCTAATTGTTGTTATAATAAAACCATCCTTTGCATTCACATTTTGTGTTGGTGTTGGTGTATTGGAGGGTTTGGGGGCTCGCTGATGCCACCTACAGGTCACACAGGCTGTGCACACACAGGTGTGCTGCCACATCTGAGCCAGTCATGAGTGGGACAAAAAACCCAATTTCTGTCCTGCCGTACTCCGATCATAAAATACTTTGGTATTGTGAGTTACAGCAAAAGGTGTCGATTGAGACCAAATGCCAGGGTGCACTGTTTTTTTTGTGAAAGACAGATAGCCCTTACAATTTATATAAATAATTTCACAGCAAAACTCCCTGTATTTAAGTGCATTTACTCTTGTATTTTTTGTCTTTCCATAAAGTAGATGTTAAGTGTCCCTTTTATCCTCAATGGCTACATACAGTATAGCTAAAGTAATTGGTAGGTATAATTAAAAACAGTAGATGAGCATGAGAAGCTGACATTTCTATGTTGGAGAATTTTTTTGAAGAAAGCAGAATATATGGGACAACACATAATAAAAAAAGGACAAATTTCATTTATCTTCAGGTCTAGTGTAGTGCTGATACTCTTTAGAGACAGTCTTCTACTGTCCACCTCTGTGAAGATACTATGACTTACATTGAGGTGCCCAGAAGCAATGGTTTACTTGCAAATTTTAATTTTTGAAATGGGTGTTTGGGGAACACAGTGGCACTATCCAATATGATAAAATAGGAACCAAATTATTAGCCAAAAGGATGTGGTAAAGAAAACATTGTGAAGACATATTCTGAAGGCTAGATCTTGCACCTCATCTTAAGTGATACTTTCCTGTGAGCTAGCTCATCTTATTTTGTTGTTCAGCAATCTCTGTTACATGACAGTTACAGAATGATGGGGGAGCTTATAAATAAAAGAAGTGTACTCCTTTTAGCAGGGACTGTAGCACTGTATCTTACAGCCTTTGTAAAAGCTTTTCCTATTTGCCTAAATTAAATATTTGCTTTTTGAAATATAAGAGTTTTGTGATTTTTGGCCTGTTTTTGTATGTTTCAGATTTGGATGTCTTTTTTCATATTTTGATAACTGCTTCAGACTTCATGGCTTTTGATATTTTGCATGTGAATCAATTTTATTCTTGTTTAATGGACAAGAAATTACTGTTATCTAGACCATTGATTTCAATGTTTTGTGTTGAGTACTGCTTTTGTGTTTCCCTGATCATTTACACAAATTTTCATGCAGTTTGCGCATACAGAACTGTTTCATGTAATGTCAGTGTTCTGCACATCAGAGAGCAGCTCTGGAAATATTTTATCGACATTCAGCAAGCCTCAGATGTGATGATGTCCAGCATTTAAACAACTAAAAACTTGTGAAAAAAATTAGACAAAACCAATGTGAAACGTTTGAGGGGTCACCTTGAACACCTTGTTTATTACCAGATGGCAAAATGTTAACATATATATATAGACTATGGCCACTCTGCCATACAGGCCTGATTGGTGGATTGCTACAGAGATGGTTGTCCTTCTGGAAGGTTCCCCACTCTCCACAGAGGACCTCTGGAGCTCTGACAGAGTGACCATCTGGTTCTTGGTCACCTCCCTGACTAAGGCCATTCTCCCCCGATTGCTCAGTTTAGATGACCGGCCAGCTCTAGGAAGAGTCCTGGTGGTTTCGAACTTCTTCCACTTATGGATGATGGAGGCCACTGTGCTCACTGGGACCTTCAAAGCAGCAGAAATTTTTCTGTAACCTTCCCCAGATTTGTGCCTCGAGACAATCCTGTCTCAGAGGTCTACAGACAATTCCTTTGACTTCATGCTTGGTTTGTGCTCTGACATGAACTGCCAACTGTGGGACCTTATATAGACAGGTGTGTGCCTTTCCAAATCATGTCCAATCAACTGAATTTACCACAGGTGGACTCCAATTAAGTTGCAGAAACATCTCAAGGATGATCAGGGGAAACAGGATGCACCTGAGCTCAATTTTGAGCTTCATGGCAAAGGCTGTGAATACTTATGTACATGTGATTTCTCAATTTTTTTATTTTTAATAAATTTGCAAAAACCTCAAGTAAACGTTTTTCACGTTGTCATTATGGGGTGTTGTGTGTAGAATTCTGAGGAAAAAAATGAATTTAATTCATTTTGGAATAAGGCTGTAACATAACAAAATGTGGAAAAAGTGATGCGCTGTGAATACTTTCCGGATGCACTGTATGTATACGTATACAGTATATAAGTCAATGTATGTGTGTGTATTTATGTATGTTCCAGCATCACTTCTGAATGGCTGGAGTGATTTTTATGAAACGTGGTACACGTTTCTCATTAGTCGACTAAAAATACTGTAGGGTGAAATCAACCCTAACCCAACCCCTTCTGGGTAGGGTGGGGGGTGATCTTGCAGTCTTATATGCATGTTATCATCCAGTTAACATTTGGAACAACCACCAGAGTGCAAACTGGAGGTGACTGCCAACGCTCTTTATGTTTGATCACCACTGCACCCCTGTTGCTTTTTAAATTAAATAGAGTTGGCCGGTTCTGAGCATCAACTGGATAATAATATGCATACAAGACTGCAAGACAAGCACATTAGTGAGTCTTCATTGTTTGTTAATTTATTTTTATTTTTAAAGTTGTGTTTTTTTATTATATATTTTTCAAACAATTAAAAAAAGAAACCACTTAATTTTCCTCCTGGACAATGCTAGGTATTTCAGCTATGTTAGCTAGTGTTTCATAAGAAGTAAAGCCTCCCAATGACACTGGTGTTCTTCCTTGACTTTTTAAGGGATTATCTGACTCCACCTTGTTAATTGTGGCTTGATTTTCGATCTAGAGATCAGAAATAGTGGGCAGAAGAGGAAATTCCAATGGGGTCAATGTTGTTTGTTCTTGTCATCAATTTCCTGGCTGGGGAGGGAAACAACAAACGTGTGAGTCACTATGCAACCCCTAAAATCCTCACCTGTAAGGTCCACAGTAAACCCATGCACATGATAGGGCAAAGGAACATGAAAACAGAAGATTTGTTAATTTTGATCAAACTGTAAATGAACAAAGCACATCCTTCTTAATTACAAGAATAATCATAGCTGAAATGATTAAAAGCAGCAGGCAAACGCATGGACAAGAATAGTAGCATAAGAAGTTATTCAAACTACAGTAGATAAGACAGTTTATTTAATGAAGCTCATTTGGTTGGATAACAGCTGCACACACTGAACTTAGACTTTAAAGCTATGAAGGTATCATCTATAAAGGTTCTGCATTTTATTATACAGTTTTACTTTCCTTTGTCTGAATAAGCACATACCTAGCCTTGACTGTACTTCTCCTTAAATCACATTTGCAAAGGAGTGTGTTTCAGCATTCAGTTTCTAACCAACTAGTTTGAGATTACCCATTTATAATTTTGGAGATGGGGATTAGATCCACAAGTAGACTTCTCTGTCCAGGGCTAAACAGGTTAATTTAGAGAGGACATGTTCTTTAGACTAGGGGCATAGATGGTTACTTTTTTCTATACTACATCTGGTGCTACTGTGTCTTTTTTTTAAATGTGGCAATCAGAATTGCCTCATGTACATCAAATGTAGTATCGGTACATTTTAGAGCTTAAATATTATGTTAATCAATTTTAATTATTAAACTTTCCTATCTTTTGTCATTGCTGCTGCACTTTTATAACACTGAACCCACTGAACAGCTATATTTGACATTATTAAATGGCTGAAAAAAACTAATGTACAATTTTATAGCCAAGTGTACTCCTAACCAGTTATAGCTGACATAATATCATCATGCTTTTTAAGTACTTAAAACATAGTGCACTGTGGCCTGTTTAAACAACAAGCAGCCTATTGTAGTTTAGACTTGCCCAGCACAAATTTGAGTTAGATCTGAAGCAGATAACCCTGAATACATTGTCCAGTAAATGTTTTTGTAGTCTAAAAGTTTTTTAGACTATACTTTCTCCCTAGCTTAAAAATAGATGGAGCTTGAGATCTGACCCATCATTAATTTAACAATACAGTATGTAGAAAGGAGCACAAGAATAAATAAACACATATCAGAATACTTAATAAGCAAGTAAGAAGCTAATCAGAAAACATTTGCTGCCACAGAAACACACATTCAAAAAACACATCTACTGCATCTTCAAAGTATAACAATAAAAAATCACATTGATTAAACAAAAACACCTTTAAATTTTCTGTTAGGATGTCCAGAAAGAAGCTGGGCGATCAGCTGGTCTAGGCTGCTGAACACACAATTAATACAAGAACCTTTTTCCATTATTTGAGAGTTGTTTGTGTGGTTAATGTTTCTTTCTTTTCTACTGTCACCTAGCAGTTACATTCTAATTGACTGAAAATTATTTTGTTTGACTGTTTTGTGTTTTGAAAGGCTGCACATCATATTACTGCCTCACGGCACCCCAAGTCACTTGCTGGCTGGAGTATTTTACTTGAGGACTTTGCATGTTTATGCTGTGGTTCTTGTTGGTATTCTCCAAGGTTTTTGATTACCTTTCACATTTAAAAAGCTGCTTCCTGCCACATCTCTTGAGAGGAAGAGCCAAGAAGAATGCAGTTGCATGAGACAGTGAAAAACATGGGGGAAGGTGAGAGGAAGGAGTACCTGTGGGGAAAGCAGAAAAACAGCACACACAAACAGAATGGGTTCTCAGCACATGTGAAGACAAACCCAAAAATGTGAAGAAGTTGTGATTTTGTTTAAGTGTGTTTGCTCTATTATAAGTAAATATTAACTTATTTATCTTGGTATAAGCCTTATATTTTGTGTCCTTTGTTTTTTGGCCTTTACTTGTCCAAACATCCAGGCAGTATGTTATAGACTAGGCTGTTACAAGATACAATATACTGTATCACAAAAAATATAGCGTTAAAATTATTCTCAAATTATTTATGTTTAACCATTCAAAATATTAGATACTGTACATTATTATTTATTTGTGTGTCATTACCCTATTTAAATGTGTATATGTGTATTGACCGTATGTATAAGTGTATTGATTATTTTTTAAGTATGTACCTTATTGTAAGCATACTTAATGTATTGGATATGAATCTCTATATATAATCTTCATTTGGATCTTGATCTTTGTTTGTCCGTGAATGAATTAGAAGAAGAAGCACTAGATGGCAGTAGAGAGACAGCTAAAACATAGGCATTGCATTAAGAATCTCCTCCAGGCTTATACTACTGAAGACTGTAGTACTCTAATCACACCTCAAAACATAGACATTCAAACTAAACAAATTGTTGTGCTTTAAATTAACTAAAGAGATCTTCATTTAGATCTTGATCTTTGTTTGTCCGCTAATTCCACGCATGCGTAGACAACCTTCCAGTTTAATACGTTGTTGTTACTCACGGATGTCAACAATGTGCCAGAATAACGAAAGGGGTGGTGGACAGTGTTACGCTGGTTAGCTCCTGAGGCATGGTTAGAGAATGAGATTGCCGAAGATAAAAGGTACGTGCCTACGTAACATATGAATGAAAGAAAGACAGTGGGTAAAATGAATGACAACGTAACAGCACGTTCCGGAAATTATTATTGTTACGTTGTAGCCTGCGAGTGCTGCGCGTTTCACAGTTGTACCGTGCCTTGCTCACATGTCAGTGAAGTGATCCCTATTTATGCTTTAAAGAGCCAGGATACCTATGTGCCCCCCTTTTATAACCATTGCTCCGTGTATATTGCCTTACTCTTTGGATTGCCACAAAGCAACCTGTGAGATTGGAGAAAGGTTGAGAAGACATTGTGAGAGGAAACGATAGTGTCGTGAAAACAAGACGGACTGTGAACGGACAGAAGCAGAAATGCTCCTACACCACTACATAATTACTATTCGGACAGTGATTCCGAGTAGGCCGTTCCTATCGAATCAATGTCCAAGGGTTTTCTTTTGCAATTTTGTTTCCCTTATAAAAAATCATAATGCTGTGCGACGAAGGGCCCGGTTCACGACTGGCAGCCGCGTTTAAACAGGGAGCCCTTCACAAACAACTTTAACACGTGCAACGTAGTTGGGCGCACATGGCTAGTTTACTATATAAGTGGAACAAAGCCTCATGTCATCTTTATAAAAACCTATTCATTTTTACATAATAATACAGATGTATTGCATTTTACAAATATAGTCTATGCTTTAAAATATTATTGGACATTTTTCAGCCCAGTAAATTGAATTTTACCTGGTCTTAAATGGTACATTTTTACAGAAGACATAATTTATCATTTTCTGCAGCACTTTAAAAATGAAGTTATCTTTCACATATTCAACAATAATGTACTCCTTAGTTTTTACTTTATAGTCTTTGAATTACATTGAAGTACTACTCCAGTTTCTACTTATTTAAGACATTTTTCACAGATAGTGACTGGGCAAGGATCGTGAACCAGTTTTCTAGAGTGTATGAGTCAATGAAGAGATCAAAATAATAAGAAAGCAGAAAATACTTACAAAGGACATTAAATATGTCTATAAATAAACAATCAGAAAATAGGTAGCTATCTATTATATTACATCATGAGTCTCAACACTTCTAAATCAATTATAGAATAAAAAAAAAAAAAAACGGTTGATTTGACAGTTATGCAACACCATTGCTCTGGCTTAAATACACTCGTGCACAGCAAGTTGTCATAAACATCTTAAAGTTTGCTGCATGGAGTTTACTTTTGAATAATTAATTTATATCACTTGAGTTCAGGTTAAGTGCTCGCATTTCTGGGAAGTTCTACAGTTATTTATGAAATTGTCCTTACAAATACTACATAATGAAGGCAAAACATCATTTGAAGAAAATAAGCAAAAAGCTATAATTAATACATAATAAGTAGAAAATTACCATGATGTTGAAAATTCCCTAGTAGAAGTATGGACCACAAGGCAATGGAAAATATGTGTCAGAAGCTGTCAACTTCTAATCACAGACACCTGAAAAAATGCCAGGGGAACCACAGGTATCAATAATTCCTGTGTCTACAGGTATTTCTGTAAAAATATAAAAGGGAGAAAGAGAGACTAACAAAAGCACTGTACACTTTACAAAGGAAAAAGTAATAAAACAGGCCATGTCTTTGCATTTGCCTACCTACATGGCTGGTGGCCTCAGTCTATTATGTTCTCTTGCTCAAATAACATAGAAAAGCACTACTTTCTCCCCTCCTCCTTCTCTTTCTTTCTGCCTCTCTTATAAAAGTTGACTTCTTCCTGTTACCAGCGTACCTTTATTCCAACTGCCATCTCACATCACATAGCCATCTGGTATGAAGTGGCCTTAAACCATCTCCTGGGGTAATTTCTGGCCAGGTCTTAGAATTACTGCAGGTATGGTCTTTCTTTGGCTACAGGGAAATCAAACTAATATACCTGAATCTTTAATGCCACTGAATCCCTTAACAGGCACTACTACATTTCTCTTACTCTCTCTCTCCTGTTCTGGTGCCTCTAGATATATATTTTCTGGGACATCTACATATCATGTATCATCTCCCAGCAGACCTTCTGCTACACAGATTTGTTCTCTTCCTGCCAGCATGATACAGTCCTTTTTCAAGATTGGCTGCAAGCTCTGCTCTCTTTGTCTCCTTGGTAGTAAATTTCCAATGGCAGCCTTTTCCTAGCTGGACACCAAAGATTAAAACAAACTTGACAAATGAAAGGAAACCATTCAGTCCATCAGGTTTGTTTTGTTTAGCTAATAACTAAGATATCCCAATATCTTATCTAAATAAATCTTAAAGATTTCCAAGGTTTTTGCTTCAACTATTTGTCTCAGTAGTTTGGTTCAAGTTCCCAAAGTTTTTTGAGTAAAGAGGTGTTTCCTGGTTTTAGTCCTACATGCACTTTCCATAATTTCCATTAGTGTCTAAAGTGTGTGATTTACTGTTAAGTTGAAAGAATTCTGCTGGATCTATTTTATTAATGCCACTGAGAATTTTGAAAACCTGGATTAGATCCCAATGCAGTCTCCCTTGCTTGAGACTAAACAATTAATGTGTAGAACGTGCTTTGTCTTGGGCCAGGAGAAGAAAACGGCAGCTTCGCCAGCAACAATGTGGAGCAGAACGACCAGGTGTACTACAAAAGGTGATCAGAGGGCTATCACAAAGCACTTGAAGGAAGAGTCTCCTCTACAGATGGCCACCACCAGAGACCAGTAGTTAAAGTAGAAAAGAAGCTGGCTGCCATGCGCTGAAAGCTAAACTGTTTGCTTAAAAAAAGGAAAAAAAAAACAGAAAAATCACTTTAAGTAAAGGAGTGTTTTAGGTATAGGGAAGAGCAATAAAGGCTGCAAAAAAAGAAAAAGGTTGTTAAGAAAACTGCAGAAAATATAAGGAAATGTCCTTGTAAATGACGTGAAAGGTACGTATGTGGAGGCCACAAGTCTTAAATTACAAAAAAATGTACAGAAAAGACTGTACAGAAAGACATTTACTTATTTTGCAAACTTTCTCATTAACAAGAAAAACGATTTTGTATTTCTATAAACAAAGCAGTTGTATTTTAAGTTTGCAAAAATTAGGACAACCTTCACATTTTGTGTATATGTGTGTTAATAAAGTGATTTTTATGTTAAAACTAGCAGAATACCCGCGCTTCGCAGCGGAAAAGTAGTGTGTTAAAGAAGTTATGAAAAAGAACATGATTGTTAATGTAATTGTTTTGTCATTGATATGAGTGTTGTTGTCATATCTTTCTCTCTCTCTCTCTATATATATATATATATACTAGCAGAATACCCGCGCTTCGCAGCGGAGAAGTAGTGTGTTAAAGAAGGTATGAAAAAGAAAAGGAAAAATTAAAAAAATAACGTAACATGATTGTTAATGTAATTGTTTTGTCATTGATATGAGTGTTGTTCCCATATCTATATCTATATATATCTATATATATATATATAGCAAAATACCCGCGCTTCGCAGCGGAGAAGTACTGTGTTATAGAAGTTATGAAAAAGAAAAGGAAAAATTTTAAAAATAACGTAACTTGATTGTTAATGTAATTGTTGTGTGTATATATATATATATATATATCAAAATACATATCTATATACATATCTACATATACATATATATATATATATATGCATACCTATCTACATCATATATACACGCACATATACAGTACATACATACATACACAGACACACACATATATATAATTTGTGTGTGTGTGTATGTATGTGTGTGTGTGTGTGTGTGTGTATACACATACATACAAACATACACACAGGTATATATAAATATATGTGTATATATATATGTATGTGTCTATGTGTGTGTATAGCTTTGATCACTGAGTGCAAGGGAAAAATAATAAAATGTAGTCTATAAGTTATTAAACAGTAAAACATTAACGTTTTAAGAAGTAAAG
>JANRMT010062833.1:22929482-22975400 GCA_026402145.1 Polypterus bichir lapradei | reverse complement strand
AGAAGTACAGGTACATTAAGCACTACTCGAGTGGTTGCGGGTAAACTACATTTTAAAGACGGTATAACAGAACAGGTAAGTAGTACTAACAGCAGCTAAAATGTATATGGATCATCTCTCGGTAGTAGATCCCTTTTGAAAGGCGCTACACGACGGCTGTGGTATAGAAATTACATTTTCTATGTGAAAGTCCAAATTTCTGCCTCTAATAATGTGCCTTACCAGCAATTAAAGAAAATTAGTTTTGTGTCCTCTGCAGTGTTAAGAGAGAAAGGCTTTGGTTTGGGATAAAAGGAAAAAAGGTGTAAAGAAAGGAAAGTTGCGTTTTTCTTTTATATAGTATAGAGAGATGTGTTCGCTGACGATATGAGCGCCTTTTGGGGACAGTCGCGGTGGGTCTTGTGCAGACTGGTGAGACGTCCCAGCTATTAATCGGCTGTGATGGCACTGTCAGTCCTTCACTCCTGTGCGTGTCTTCATAAGAACTGACGACCTCATAATCGTATACGTGCAAAATAAAGTGCGAAGCGCCTTAATATTATTTTGCCGCAGAAGTGCAGTCAGCGTGTGAAAGGCCGGCACAGCTATGCGCGCGCGCCGGCTGCTCGACTTTTGCTGGGCTGGAGACGCCAGTTTTTGCAGACACGTTCACATGATCAAAAGTCTCCGCGCTCTTTGGAGGTCATTCATATACAAAATACCCGCGCCTCGCAGCGGAGAAGTAATGGGTTAAAGAAGTAATGAAAAAGAAAAGGAAACATTTTAATAATAACGTAACATGATTGTCATGAGTGTTGCTGTCATATATATGCCTGCCTAAATAAGTCACCCTCGCTTCGCTCTTACTTTTTTACCGTTCATTTAATCATGGCTAGTGGCGGAAAAATTATAAAATGGAAGGAGGATTACACTGAGTATGGCTTTACCAAAACAATTATTGATGGCGAATCGATTATTCATAAAGCTTGAATTGGTGATCTGTTTTTGTGTGTTAACCTCATATCTTTTCATACTTCTTCTCAAACCAAGGTGGTGCGAGGCTAAAATGAATTGGGATGCGCTGATCAATGTTATCGGTGTACCAGGAAATCATGCATTGACAAAAGTTCCCCTTTGATTGTAATGCAAAGTGTGATTAAATGCATTATTTTTTAACGCGTTATGGAGCACATGCATCGAAGCTTCTCAGCTGTGCTTGTGCTAAGAAAATTAAACATTTTAAAAATAACGTAACACGATTGTCAATGTAACCTTTTGTAAGTAGTGCCTGGAGGATTCAGTGTGGAGAAAGTCTAGAGACAGAGTGTGTATTAACTTGTGGATTTCTCTGTATTTGGTGGCAGTGTGACGAAGTTGCTTCGGAAGACGGCGTTAGCCGCGGAGCTCAGCTCAGAGCGAAATGAGGTAAATGGGAGGGGAGATGATGACGTGACTCCCCCACCCGCCTTAACTGTCAATCCCCCACAAACACAGTCTCTCGGAATTTGCATAAGCACACCCCTTGACCTGCAATTTTAACTTAGTTACAAAGTGATCAAAACTCTCGTTTATATCCTGCGTCCTCTCATTAAACTTGTATCCCGCATTACCCGTGGGCACGAAAAGCACCAGCGGCAGCCTGTCTATTAAGTTAATTTAAAGTTTAGGTTTATACCTCGCTTTGTTTCCGAAGTAGCCGTACTGATGAATATGGTAGTATGTCACTCGCTCGCTTCTTAATGTTTCGCTGCCTTCTCAATTATATAATGCATGTTTTGTTCAGCGTATTTTGGAGCTCTTCCTGGTTTTCTACATAGTGCGTTGACAGTCAGTTCACGTGATTACGTGGGCGGCGTAATGATGTCAGACGAAACTCCGCCCCCACGGTGGTCAAGCTCAACTCCATTACAGTAAATGGAGAAAAATACCTTCCAGTTATGACCATTACGCGTAGAATTTCGAAATGAAACCTGCCCAACTTTTGTAAGGAAGCTGTAAGGAATAAGCCTGCCAAATTTCAGCCTTCTACCTACACGGGAAGTTGGAGAATTAGTGATGAGTCAGTCAGTCAGTCAGTCAGTCAATCAGTCAGTCAGTCAGTCAGTCAGTCAGTGAGTGAGTGAGGGCTTTGCCTTTTATTAGTATAGATATTTAGATAAATCATACATAAATCGTAAACCATCTATAAATATTACAAAGAGGTTTTATTTTTTTGACATATTGCCCAGCCTTATGTCATTGTCATTAATGATTTAAACTTAAAATTAATATGATCTATAATAATAAAAGGCAAAGCCCTCACTCACTCACTGACTGACTGACTGACTGACTGACTGACTGACTGACTGACTGACTGACTCATCACTAATTCTCCAACTTCCCATGTAGGTAGAAAGCTGAAATTTGGCAGGCTCATTCCTTACAGCTTACTTACAAAAGTTAAGCAGGTTTCATTTCGAAATTCTACACGTAACGGTCATAACGGTCGATAACGGTCGACAACGTCCGCCATGTTGAACTTTCTCATTTATGGCCCCATCTTCACGAAATTTGGTAGGCGGCTTCCCTGCACTAACCGAAACCAATGTACGTACTTATTTCGGTGGTATGACGCCACTGTCAGCCGCCATATTGAATTTTCCAACATCACTAATTCTCCAACTTCCCGTATAGGTAGAAGGCTGAAATTTGGCAGGCTCATTCCTTACAGCTTACTTACAAAAGTTAAGCAGGTTTCATTTCGAAATTCTACGCATAACGGTCATAGCGGTCAACAACGTCCGCCATGTTGAACTTTCTTATTTACGGCCCCATCTTCACGAAATTTGGTAGGTGGCTTCCCTGAGCTAACCAAAACCAATGTACGTACTTATTTCGGTGGTATGACGCCACTGTCAGCCACCATATTGAATTTTCCAACATCACTAATTCTCCAACTTCCCGTATAGGTAGAAGGCTGAAATTTGGCAGGCTCATTCCTTACAGCTTACTTACAAAAGTTAAGCAGGTTTCATTTCAAAATTCTACGCGTAACGGTCATAACGTTCAACAACGTCCGCCATGTTGAACTTTCTTATTTATGGCCCCATCTCGAAATTTGGTAGGCGGCTTCCCTGCACTAACCGAAACCAATGTACGTACTTATTTCAGTGGTATGATGCCACTGTCGGCCGCCATATTGAACTTTTCAACAGTCTTTGTTACTTATGGGCCCATCTTCAAGAAATTTGGTACACGGGTTCCCAACGCTAACTGAATCCTACTTACGTACATATATACGTCCATAGCCTGCAGCTTGGTCACCATGTGAGGCGGCGTTGGGTCCCCCATCCCAACGCCTCCCACGTTGTTGGCTGCCTGCCTATATAAGGCCGTCCATCGCTCCAGTCTCTACATTCCCTTCCTTGCTTCGCCACGGGATTCACGTCTCCCTGCTGATAACTACAGCCTTTTTGTTTAATCCACGGCTTCTCCGCTGTTTTATTGTTTGTTTATTACAATTATAGTTATTGTATAGGTATTTTACACTTACTTTACGTTACTCAGGTACCCATTTCCTTCATCATTCCAACCCCCATTACCATGTCTATCGAGGTAATCACCATCGATCAAAGAACTGTCACTTACCGAGTGGTTTCCTTGCCCGGAGATGGCACCTACCTTTTCCATTCTCTGTGTTACATGTTGCACGGCCATATCAGGCTCACTCTTGATATCCGGAAGAACATTGTGTCTTATGTATTGAATGACTGGGACAGGTTCAAGGTGTGGACTGATGACGGTACAGGAGATAATTATACTACACAGGAGCACTAGAAGAGTGAAATGCTTAAGCCCTTCACCTATGGTTCTGCATGTGAGTTGATGGCTGCCGCTGAATTGTTCGGTTGGTGCTTTCAAGTGTACCGAAATGGTCAAATATTTTACACCTTTCGACAACCGCCAATGCCTCTTAAACATCTTACATTCACAGGTGACGATTTCAGTAGTGGACACTTTGATGATTATGAATGTTTAAACTCTCAAAAGCTGGATGTGAAGTTATCGATGAAACCGGTTGTAAGCTTACAACGCTTGACAGATGCCGAATGTCACTTCAACACAAGTCCTGCAAATACTGTCGTAATTGAAACAAACCATGAACCTCAAACTGATTATGACAGCAGCAATCCAAGCTGTGAGATTTGAGACAAGATTACTGTTCACATGGCCAACTGTAAGTTGCATGCTCAAGAGTAAGCTCAGCGCACAGCTTGGTCATGTTACAACCGGATGGCCGAACTCACAATGTGGTATACAAAGAGATCCTTAACAAATAATTATTGGCATATTTTCCCTCAGTTTAAAAAGGTTAAATTTTCTTCTTAATAAAAATTTTAATGCAGTACTTCGCCGCTGCGAAGCGCGGGTATTTTGCTAGTAGATATTATATGAATGTGGGCTTGTCAGCACAAATTAAGGGGTGTTGAGTGGCTTTAGTACCCTAAGTCATACCGTAATGAGCAAGGATTATATGCAGATCTTACTATGTTACAGTGTTGTGTCCGATTGTAAGCTGTTTGGCACTTCGTGTTTCTGTAGTGTTTTGTTCCATTTGTGATATTTACTCTTGAAACTTGGTTATGGCTGTGCACAGATTGTAAATGCTTATATTTATGTTAGGAGACTTTTTTGTTGCTTTCACAGCTGTACAGGTGCAAAGTATTTGTGTGAGTGGGTGAGTTTCCATGGTGCTGGGTTTTCAAAAGCAGCACAGAATTTTCAGACAGCTGCTTGAGGGAGTTCTGAGAATTTAATTCTCATTAGAAAGAGGCAGTGCATAGGTCAAGGATTCATATTCAGAGGCAATAACATTGCATTTTCACTGATTTTTTTAAAGGTTACCCTCCAACTTTAAATAAATTTTTTTTACAATGGCAGTATTATTACAGTAGTGACAGCTTCTTGAAGTCAAAGTCTCAGAACTTCTTGTAATCACTGTTGGTCTTTGTTACAGTAGAAAATAAAATAATTTGCCCATATGTATTCTGAGAAAAGGTAGTGTGCATCCTACATATGTAATTGGGCTTGACAGAGACAACTTGGTTAGAGGTAGACATAAGCAGAAGATGGGAGGTGAATACTGTTCAAGAGCATGAACACTAGAGTCAGAAGTATCCATTGACTTCCAGGACCTTGGCTGTCATACTTCAATACAGTATATCAATGCACTCATTATACTTGCAACTGATTTTGCATTGTTATTTTCTATTTCCTAATTTAAAATTAAATTTAAGGCAATTATTACTAATAAATGGTGCTTAATCTTGAGCCTCCGTTAACTTCATTATTTGTTATTTTGCAAATCTTGTATGTACCTTTGTGTAACAGAGTTTATAATATGCAGTGAAAAATGAAATGATACTTTGATTTATTTGTTAATTGGTTTTACAGATATATGCTGCATTTTTGCTATATTTACATATTTACACAAAGATTTAGCTTGCTGTTATACACATTTATAATAGTATGCATCTTATATTAGGAATACTAAATGCTATATGAACAGTAACACAAGGTACTTTTGATAAACAGACCTCTAAAGACAAACTACAAAATAAGACAGAGCAGAAAATCAAGAACACACTTTTCATATAGCCAAGGACTTCCAAGATTTTCCTTTTTACATAGAGAAACATCTTTAGGAAGGGGCTTGCTTTCAGAGCAATTACATCTTTATAGGGCTAATTATTCTAAACAATAACTGAATAAGATGATGAAAAGTACAACAAAACACCCTGCTACCAGTTACTGTATATACTGTATTTATCTATCACAATGCTTCAAAACCTGAATGCAATCTTTTTGAAATTCATTGAACAATACAGTGTTCGCTAAACAAATCATCTAGAAACAGTTATACCCAAGAACTTAGTAACATGCAAAAAATCATCCATAATCCTGTTGTTCCAGTGATTCCTGCTCTAAAGATGTGTTACCTTTTTGTTCCCTTTAAATAGATGGTTTTAAAAAGTTAAACCAGCAATAAAGTCAAGCTGAGTTCTATATTTCTCTGTGTGATCAGGTGTTTTTGTCCTTCTGCCACTTATTCTGAGATGCATGCATGGGAGGATTTTGCAAGTACCTATGGCTACTTCTAAAGAACATATTCTTTATAGACTGTAGTCCCCCAACCTGCACATTTTTTTAGGGAGTGAGCACTCCCAAACCTGCAGTTTTATTTTTCTCAATGACATTTTTTTCTCCTTCCTATTCTGAACTTCTTAGGATTTATCTGGCACAAAAACTCAGAAGGCACACAACGTACTCTGAGTCATCTTAGTAGAAAAGAAAACAGCATGTGGTTTTCAGGACCATTTTCCATTAGTGTAATGGGTGCAATAGGAGTGCTAATTAAAAAAATACAATTTTATTAAAAGCTATTTTTTCACTCTTCTTTCATGGCCATTCAGTCTCAATATATTGCTGGAATTAAAAGTTATTAAAAAAACATAAACTAAACTTTTTTCCTAATCAATCACATTCAATGACATAACTTTTGATATCAAATTCCAGCTTAACAACATTAAGAATGATGCCAGAAAAAACTGCATAATATGTAGTTAGAGTTCTCAAGTTCATTCCTTGGGTGCAATTGTGGCTACTTGTTTTCAATCATATTCGCAAATCAATTGATCACACTTGTAATTGACCTTATTTAATTAGATAGCCTTTCATCACCAGTTTTTTTTTTCATTCATAAAAATGTACTAGAATGATATTTACATGGACAAAAAGTATAGAAAATTTTTATTGTTGAAATAACTTTAAATGCTTCAATTTCTTTTACCATTTTATTTTTAATCCACCATTTTCTGTGGCATTTGCTCTTTTAATTGTATCCAAATACTGATAAATAGAGACAAGCAGTCAAATACAGAAGCAAATGACACTCAGTATTAAAAACAAAGCAGCTAGTTCAGTGTTACAGTATGTTTGTATGTGTTATCTGAGAAATTGGTTAGAATGAAAACCTGCAGCTATTTGGTACCCTTAATGTGTACTATAATAAACAAAGAGTACAGGAAAAGGTAATAAAACTGTCAAAAAATGCTTATTAATATCTATCAGAATTATTACCAGTACAATGGAATTTTATATATGAATTAGCTACAAACTGATGAAGAATTCATTTACACCAGATCTTAACTACAGTATCTTAACAACTACCCATGCTAATCCCTTCTGAATTCAAAAGCTTTTCTATATAATAATCAGACAATTAGAATGAGAATAAATCCATTTTCACCAATCTTAAACATAGATTTAGGTTAGTAAATTTTAGGCATTTCCAGACCTTCCCAACACTTACAAAATGTTCATATTAGCATGAACCAGGCCTACAATTTATAAACTGAATGCTCTAGCAAGCAATAATTCAGTGGAGCAGTAAATTATAACCTGTAATTCATTAATGCAACTCAATAAAATAAAACATCCCAGACTCACACAAACTCATTTTAAAGGCTTTCTTTTTGGTTTGTGGACTGAGGCTCCACCTTAAGGACCCTACAGTAACTGTATGAAATTCTTTTGGTACAAACTTTATTTTGAGTTTTACATAAGTTTTTATGTAAACCTTAAATTTGTCTTGCTTTCCCACTTTAAGTTGAATTAATATTAAAGAGTAGCTCTGCCAAACAACATGAGAGAATACCTTAAGGCAGAGAAGATGGATAACAGATCAACATTTTTGTGTCGCAAGTTGCTATCTTATATATATATTTTCACAATTATTTATTGTACTTTATTGAAAGTAATACTTCTCATTTTCAACAGCGTTTCTGATCTTTACTTTTTTCACTCACCCACCAAGATATTTTCGATATTTTTTAACCCACTTAACCCCAATTAAAGATATGAATAATAAGGAGCACTCCTGTAATATACCCAACCGAGAATAAATACCAAGGAGTGCAAAGTACTGCAAAATAGTATTCACCTAAATAAAATAATATAAGAAAAGGATGAACCAATAATAAACCAATGTGATAGGTGGCTGGCAGCTCAACCCGGCCGCGACGTCCTGTGACAATGTGGGTTTGCTCCATGCTCCCATCTCGCTTCTGGGAGCCCTTGAACCCTACACCATCGGTAGTGTCACCGATGAGCTTGGCAGTGAGGCACAACAAAGCAAGGGGAAGGTGCAAAAGTGTGAAGTGCTTTTATTAAAAACAGCAACAAACAAAAACAAAGTCAAAGTGTTCAAATAAATAAGTGCAGTGCATTAATTCCTTAAATAAATAATCCAATAAAACAGTTGTGAAGTGAAGGTTAAAATCCAATAGAAAAAAACTCTTTAAAAAAACAATGAGGTTAAAACAACGGCTGGAAGCTGTCCTTAAAAACAAAGCCTGTGCCTTCTTTTACCTGGCGGACTCCCCTGCTTCTCCCATCAAGCTTCTCAACAGGGGAGTCACCCTTCCTGCAGCTGACCTTCCCTCCACTCGACTGGTCTGGAGGCTTCCTGTTCCCTGGCTTTGGTTCTGCTCCCTCCAGACCGAGACTTGGCTTCCCCTCAACAGCCAGGACGCTCATGTTGGGGAATCCATCACCCAAGCCTCCCAACTCCCACTGCCTTCTCGGCCTTACGCGGCCAGTCATCCTTTTTCTGGTCACTCCCGCTCCTCCATAAAATGCTCAGCAGGAGCGACAACTACCAACTGCCTTAGGTGTCGGCCAAACACCCCATTAGGGCTCATAGTCCAGCTGCACGTGAGCCTTTGCTCGCTCTCTCTCTCTCTCTCACTCACGCACCGGCTTTCTCCTCGCTACTTCCTGCTGCCTTCTTCTCCTGCAACCTCCGTCTCTCTCTTTTCTTTTTTTTCCTCCCCTACTAGCTGCCTCGCGCTTCTATATATCACGGGGATGTGGAACAATTACGGATGCGGTCAACTCCTCACCTGTGCACTTAAGTGAGAAAAGCCTGCATCACGAATCCCCCGGAACCGCTCAGCCACACTACCACGCCCCCTTTCTAAGCCGCGAGTGCGCCGATTATTTATTTTAAAAAAGTGGCTTTTGACATGAGCTGTGGACCCGCTATACCACATGCCCACAGAGTGGAAGGTTGGGGGAAGGCAAACTCTTTGGGACACTACTTCCCCTAGGACATTAGATGGCAGCTTCCCTGCAGTGTTGCAGTGCCCCGGATTCCCGCAGGGCACTATGGGACATTACATGGGAATTTGGCAACACAGCCCTGCTGGGTACCATGGGTGCCATCATGGGACGCCGCAAGAGAACCGGGGGAGTCATGTCTCATCCATAGTCAAGAAGTACTCGCAAGTCACGAGGATGGAAGCTCCGAAGTACTTCCAGGCTGAAGAAAATTCAAGTTCTCCATCTGACCTAGTAGTCCTGGCAAGTCACGTGGGTCAGGGCATGGCACAGCTGTGAAACTGCTCTGCTACGGGTAACCAATGATTTTCTTATGGCAGCAGACTCTGGACAAACCAGCATATTAATTCTATTAGACCTCAGTGCAGCATTTGACACCGTCAGACATGACATTCTACTGTCCAGAATGGAGAACATGCTGGGTATCTCTGGCACTGCCCTCCAGTGGTTCAAGTCCTATCTGACTGATAGGCAAGAGTTTGTTAGTCTTGGCAACAACAGATCCTGCTCGTTGCCAGTCACACAAGGAGTTCCTCAGGGCTCTGTCCTCGGCCCTCTTCTCTTCTGCATTTATATGCTTCCCCTTGGCCATATTATTCGTAACTATGGACTGGGCTATCATTTTTATGCAGATGATACTCAACTCTACTTCAATGTTAAAAGTGGAACTTCATCGGAGTTTTCTCAGCTCACAACCTGCCTTAGTGAAATTAAAACCTGGATGAAGCAGAACCAGCAGCAGCGAGCACATCACACCCATCCTGCTCCGTCTTCACTGGCTCCCTATGTCTTACAGAATCGAATATAAAATCCTACTAATAACATACAAAGCCTTAAATAACCTTGGGCCAAACTACATCAGTGACCTTCTCCATCACTATGTGCCTGCCCGCCCACTAAGGTCCTCTGGTTCTGGAAATCTTGTTGTGCCTCACACTAATCTACACTCCATGGGTGACAGGGCCTTCAGCTGTATAGCGCTCAGACTCTGGAATGACCTACCGAAATTAATCAGATTAGCTGACTCCATGAATTCTTTTAAAAAACAACTCAAAACTAATCTGTTCAGGCTTTTAGCTCTACTTGACTTTATTACCCTTCTCTCAGTTTACCTCTCTGTCAAGATGCTCATGTAATCTGTATGTGTGTGCTAGACCATCAATTATGTTGTCTGTTAGGCTTTCTCTGAATTTACTGTCTTAATCTTCTTTATTTATTTGGTTTGTACAATGCTATATACTGTATACCCTGCCGTTCTTTCTTATATTCTGTAAGTGCCTTAAGCATGGGAAATGCGCTATATAAATAAAATGTATTATTATTTATTATTATCAAGGACTATATAAAAGACTGCTGTGAACCCAGCATGCGAGCCAGAGTCAGAAAGTAGTAGACAATGCTTGCTGGGAGGTGTGGAGGAGATAGAGAGAGAATTGTGTGTGATTATTATTGTATATACTTGCCTGTGTATGGTGGCTGTGGTGCTTAGAGGCACTATTTATAAAAAAAGAAAATAATTAAAATACTTCTTAGAACTTTTATCTGATGTCCTGAGTGTATGTCTGTTGGGTTAGAAGAGTGACAGTGCCCTCTAGTGTCACACCAATAAAAACCAATGATTATAAAGTGAAACACTACAGACTCTCTGACCTACACTGGACTTGCCTCTTTGACTCCTCAGTTGGGATGATTCATCCTCTGCTTAACCAACATATCACTAAATAATCCCTTGACTCGCCTCCCATTTCTCTAAACTTTTCTCTTTGTCCACTTTGTCCTTTCTTCCTTTTCTAATTCAACAGCTTGCACCCAGAGTTCTTCACAACGATACACTGTTTTGTTGGTTTCCATATCAGTGTCACTTTTGTCTGAGTCAATCCGCACTTAAAGGGCAGTCCTAGGACCACCAAGCCAAAATGTCCTTGTGATCATTGCACCTCTGAACCTTCTCCAAGGGCCATACTAAAATTTAGATTCCATACTAAAATTTTGCTTACGCATGAAAAGGCAAAAACAGTATTTATAAAACCGTGTTTATGCTGCATGCCATGGCAAGTTCTTTTACATATCTAAAATAAGCTTAAAACTATTCACTTGTGCCTGAGCTTTTAGCTACTCCCAGCTGCCAGTAACCGTATATGGGGGAAAAATGTCTTTTTTGAATATTCATAATCCAATCACCATATAACTTTGCCCATGTACCTGAATGACATCTTTACTACAGAACATGGGAGAACAGGAAAAAAGGCAGAAAACAAAAGCTGAGCTTTTACTGATTGAAGTGGAGATTTTGCTGTCCTCTATACGAAAGTCACAAACAGAAGAAAAAAATTAAGAGTGGAAGCAAGTGACAACAAAGAGGAGAGAGCAATAGCAATGTGCCATCATGCAGTACACAGCTCACTGCCAGCTCTGTGGGATCCACGTGACGTGTGTTGGGTGACAAGGTGCTGAGGACACAAAAAGAAACACCGTGTGAATTGATGCAGGCTGTATGTACAAAACTGTGAGATACTAAGAGCATTCTTACTGAAATTGTAAAAAAATAAAATTATTTTTCCAAGTAAATGTCAATGTTGAAAATACATCCAAGTCTGTTTGATTTCAATGTACAACATCCAAACATCTTTGAATCACAATTGCATTGGTAATTAGTGAAGGATAATGTCTGCTCATCCATGAGTTCATCCTGGCATATCTCAGGTGGAAGAGGAAATCCATGTTTCTGTGCTATTATGTGTGGTACTGCGCAAGCCATCACGATGCAGTAAACCTTTGTGGGGTTGTACAGCATTGTTCCATCCAATGAATCCAAACACTACCATCTATCATTTAATGAACCAATGGTCTGTTTTATTGGCATCTCTGTGTGGGAGTGTGTTTCATAATATTTCCTCGTTTGTGGTGTTTGCAGGTTGGTAAGTGGCATGAGGAGCCAGGCTGTTTTTTGGGGGATGGCTGTTACCCACTATCACCTGACAGAAAAATTATACAAGTTGGTCTGTGTGTTGTACAACATAATTGGCAGTGGCAGCTTTAGCTCTTTTGGAGGATATCGCCAATGGCAGGCTACACAAGGAGCGAGTCTCAAGATGTAGCCTGGCTCATAAGACTTAACAGCGCTGTCATCTTAAGAGTTGTGTGCTGAAATGGAGTCTATATTATAAAGACCATAACGGAGAAATCATGTGATCCATGTTTTGTTACAGGTTTTAACAACTGTAGATATGGGTTGACCAATCAGGAATCTTGCCTTGAGCTGTGCCTTGCCATCTGTATAGTATGGCATAATTAAGATGCTACCCAGATACATTCAGTTTCCATGTGGTCAGGGTAAGCAGGCCAAGTTCAAAAATCAATTTAAAGTAATTGCTGATTTTCCTAATATAATCTGTGCAATTGACTGCACACGTGTTGTGATAAAGCATCACAACAGAATGAATTTCCTTTTGTAAACAGAAATCACTTTCATTCAATTAAAATACAATTAATAAGTGATGCTGAAATGTGTCTGATATGTCTGTGGCCTGGCTGAATCTACAATTCCTTTACTTTATCAAACAGTAGTGTAAGAAGTAGACTTCAGGATCATGCTTTGTTTACGATGGTTGACTTCTTGGTAAAGCTACCATTGCCAGTTAAGTAAAACAACAAACAGCACACCCATTTATAGTCAAAATACATAGGCTACACATTAAGCCAATTAACACTGAGCATATGCTATAAGCTTTATAACTACCCTGAAGACAGCTATATTGTGAGAACATATCAATTATGTGATACAGTTAGTTCAAAAACATCAAAATGTGACTGGCATGTCACCGAATGTGCAGTGGAACAAGATTTTCTGTTCACTACATTGTCCTGCCGCCTTAAGTGGCTAAAATGCCAACACCATAAAAGTTTGTGTAGGACATAAAGATTGTCAAAATTTGCTGCAACTTTAAGCCAATTTTCCCAGCAAGCTTGCACTATATAAATCACAACTTTTGCATAAGAAATGACATAATGTTTTATACATGGGACCCCAGGTCTCTTAGACAGCATGGTGCCATTACATTCCCTTTTGAGCCAGTATGCCCCCTAACAAACTGAAAAATTTTGGCACCTGAAGTATTAATTTCCTGGACTTTCTCTCTTTCTTAGCAGAGGGTTGCGCAATCCTGACAACCATTGCCTTTCACCATTCCAATGAAATATAATCTGGTTCCATCCAGAAAGTGCTTCTCTCTCATTTCCATGTTGATACACCTACCTAAAACCCTTCTAGAACACCCAGCACATGCACAAAGCATATTGTTTCCTGCACAGTGCTCTTCTTGCTGCACTGGCATAGTAACTTTCTGTATTAATATACAGTACAGATAAGCGCAGGTTCATTTTTGGAGTGTTTACATACTCTCTTTTTTTATTCTCATGAATTTCTCCCTGGAATTCATGCTCCCACCCATTGACCAAAAACATAATTTTAAGTTAATTGGTGGCATTAAATTGGCCCAGAATATTTTGAGTGTAATTGTGTGTATAAGTGTATAAGCATCTCAATAAGATGGAAGTTAACATTGATTTATTCATTTTTTTTAATCTGCAAAGGCAATTGAGAGATAAAAAATGAAATTGATAAAAAAATAGTCAATTAAATAGGGAACATTTCAAAAACAAAACATAAACACTTCAAAGAAGCAAATGCCACAGAATGAGATGGGTAATCTAGCTCAAGACAATATAATTCCTTTTAAACGGGCAATAAAGTCAGTAAATGGGGATGAGCTGGAAGCATGGGAGGTATGGAGATTTGCATTTAGCTAATGGGAAGCATTGTGATACAACAGGTAGTATTTCCACTGCACGGTACTTGAATGAAGGTGCATGTAACTGTGCTTTGTAATGGACTGACGCCCCATCTGGTGATAATATTTTGCTTCATGCCAGTTGCTTCATGAAAGATTCATGTTCTACAAAATCTGATACTAGATAAAGTAAAGCTCTAAAAATACATAGATTGATGGATAAACAGATGGATGGATAATTTTAAGTCTAAAGCTGGACTGTCAGGCATAGTACAATGAACCCTGATCAAAATACAAGGGTACACTGTGTTGGATATTGTTGCTATAATAGATAAAAATAAACTCTTTTTATACCTGCATGCAGTAGCCTAAATAGGGAGATTTTGACAAATTCATAAAAAAATTAATTCAACTGAACATTACACAGTGTGATTTTTTTTACCTCATCATTATAAAAACAAGTGGCACAAACAAATAAATATCACAATTAATTACTAATGTTCTTTATTAAAATATTAAACTCAAATATACTGTAACATGGGAAAAAACTCATATTCAAATGAGATTATCCTACTTCCCCTAATTACAAAAATTTTTCTAATTAAAAAATAGCATCACAAATTCAAATTAAATTCAGCAACCATAATTTATGATCACACCATTTTATTGCATAGGCTCAGAAATTACTGCACATTCTTGAGTGCTCATCTTATGTGGTTGGCAGCCTATTTATTGAATTATTTCCAAACAGATTGCTAAGTCTAATCACATGGTTCCTTCACTTTTTTATCTTATAAATGGTGTGGAATATGGCCGGCAGCTTCTCCCGGCCAATACCCCCAAGCCGCCAGATGGAGCCCTCCCTGAAATATTGAGGTGCCCCAAATTCCTGCAGGGCATCATGGACATTGGAGTCTTTCTTCACAGCCCTGCTGGATAACATGGGGACCGCCAGGGGACCCTGCTGGGAGGCCCAGGTACTTCTATTTGCCTTACATTTTGCCTTACTTCCCAGTCGAGGGGACAGAGGAAATGATGTACTTCTGAGCTGAAGAAAAGGAGTTTTACCCGACCCGGAAGTGTTATAAAGTCACATGGACAGAGAGAGAGAAACACTTCCGGGTTAAGGACTTTAAAAAGACTGTGGGAGATCCCAGCAGAGGGCCAAGTTGGGAGGAAGGGTGACTGAGCTGCTGGGAAGTGTGGAGGATTAATTATTGTGGATTGTATTGATTATTGTTATTGTGATTTATTTAAGTACTAGCCAACCGGCGGCGTAGCATACGCCGCATAATAATTTATTGATGTGTGAACACTTCCTGAAAGACACCGTTGTCCAAATGGGGAGGGTTTGAGGATACAACTGTCAGTGAATGAAAAGATGGAACTCTGGAGAGAGCAACATACAATTGTCCGTGACTGAAAACAGGTTTTGGCAGATACAGGCATATCTTTTTGAAAGTTTGGCCCTGTGCCTTATTAATTGTCATTGCAAACGCCAATCTAACAGGAAACTGTGTGTAAAAGTAAAAGGCAAATTTGAATCTGATGGGGTCAGGGAAATCCGGGGAATAAGGACAGTTTGTGAGGTAGCAGATGTGATAGTCTTACACTCCAGTATATTGTGGTGAATGCTGGTAACAGAAAGTCTAGTGCTAGTACAGAGACGGATCTCCTAAATCATGTGCAAATCCATTCAACACAAACATTTGTCTGCAGCCACACTGATATGACGTCACCTTCCCACTATCCTTTTACTGAAAAACATTTACAAACACATTTCACACCGGAATTTCAATGCAACATTTGCTCAAAAACCTTCACGCTCTAGAAATATCTCAAAGCACATTTAAACACACACTCCACTGAACAAACGCATTCCACACAGGTCTTTCAATGCATTATTTGTCCAAAAATGTTCTGACTGCAGAGATATCTCAACGCAAATTTAAAATCACACTCCACTGAACGAATTATGCAATGTGAACATTGCCAGCAATGCTCCAAAACAATTTGTGCTCTCAAGAAGTACTTACAAACTCATTCCAATTCCTTTCAGTGTCAACTCGCAAACCCCATGCACAGTCATCGCATTCAGTTTTATGCTGCTTTTCAAGAAGATACCGCCATTCCCGTCCAAGAACATAATATTGGCCTAACTGCCGCAGTATGTACTTCTTGCAATGCTCTTCATTGGCCATCAGAGGAGTTGGCAGGCCTGGCCCTGTCGTACGTATCCCATGGTATCCCATGGTCTTACAGCTGGCGGGCGGGGCTCTGTGAGTTGGCGGGTGTGGCTCTCTGTCTTGCATGCGTCTTGCGTGCCCTAAGTGAATAGCGGGCGGGGCTCTGTCGTGTGTTCCCCATGTCGCGGGAGGAGGGTTAGAGTGGGTGGTCGGGGCTCTGTCGTGCGTACCCCATGGTCGGGCAACTTGGTCGATTATCTATATAGAAAAGCAGCCGGAACCGAAAAGAACAATGAAAAGTCAACGGTAGACGTGGGAGGAGGGTTACATTTGGCGGGTGGGGCTCTGTCATGCGTATCCCATGACGCGGGAGGAGGGTTAGAGTTGGCGGGCGGGGCTCTGTCGAGCGTATCCCATGGTCTTAGAGTTGGTGGGCGGGGCTCTGTGAGTTGGCGGGCCTGGCCCTCTCGTGCGTATCCCATAGTATCCCATGGTCTTACAGTTGGCGGGCGGGGTTCTCTGTCTTGCATGCGTCTTGTGTGCCCTTAGTGAATTATATATATAGATAATGGAGGTGGAAGTGTTTGTGCACATTATTATAATAAATAAAGTCAACATCTGGACTTTTATCTGGTGTCTGGTCCGAGGGTTCAAGGGGACGACAGCGCCCCCTATCTGTCAAAATGGTAAATTCTAAAAGTTCCAGTTTTAGACATATTCTATGGATACTAAATGGATTGTATGTGGATATAACATTGTTTTAATTACAGATAAAATAGAAGCTTTTACTGCAGACAGTATTTTCCAAATAGTAATGCAGTTCTGTGAACCTAACAGAAAAAATCAGATGTCACTTTTGTTGAATCTGTTAGTAGTTTAGCACTTATTGATGTACTCTGCTTTTCCAGCTTCCCAAAGACATATATGGTTGAGTAACTTGGTGGCACTAAATTTGCTCTGGTTGGCACAGAATTGCTGTGGTTAGCACTGATACATCAAAGAGCATGCATCAATAGTTGAAATCCTACACCCAGTTGTTTTCTATGTGGAGTTTTCACATTTTCATTGTGTCTGTGCTGGTTTACATTTGAGTACTCCACCTTTCCTCCCTCAGTCCCAGAGATGTGCAGGTTAGTTTCAAACAGTCCCATTGTTAGTATGAACATATGCATAAGTGAGCCCTTTGATGAACTGGTGTCATGTGCAGAGTTGTCTTTTGTTTTGTGTCCAAAGTCTGCCAAAACAGACGCTGGCCCCTGCAACACTGAATAAGACAAAGTGGGTTTAAGAATGCTATGTTATATAAATTTGGCCCACATTAGTGAGTGTGAGATTGTGATTGTTATTTCTTTAAATGATTACATTAATCAGTTAATCAAATATGAATTAAAAAACTATTAAAGTGACTATTAAAGTAAACTGGAGATGGAAATTAGCAAATTTATCAATTTTCACAAACTTTGGCAGGACTGAGCATGATTACAGAAATCAAAGAAAAACCTAATCCTGTCTCATCTGCATGTTCCCTTCCTGATTACCTTAATATTTTCTGTGCTTATTTTTGATTGTGTTTAAAAGCAGCCCATTATTCAATTTCCTGCAGTACTACATGATTTATCCTTCTTTGTTATTATACATGACATAAGAAGGACTTTTAAATTAGTTAATTTCCACTAAGTACCCAATCTGGATGGAATTTCAGGACATATTTTAAAGACTGAAATAACCAACTAGCTGACATCTGTAATATTTCTCTGAGAGAAGCTATGGTCCTCACAAGCTTCAAAAGGATAATAATTATCCTTGTGCCTAAGAAAACAAAAAGTGGTTTGTCTGAATGACTACAGACTACAGCACTGACTCAATTGAGATAAATGCTTTGAGAGACTGGTGCTAGGACACATTAAACAGAATATTCCAGATTGGCATAATCACCTTCAACTTTCATACTGTTACACCCAGCCCACAGACAATGCAATATCCCTTGCGCATTGTACTATTCCTGGCACATCTAGATAATAAAAACTGTTATACCATAGTCCTGTTTATAAACTACAATTCAATATTTAATACTGTTGTACCAGCAAAGCTGACCACCAACCTCTTCAATATAGGACTGAATATAGGGTGATTCTCTGTAACTGGATTTTGGACTTCCTAACCAAAAGACCCCATGATGCTCAACAAAGGGCAGTGTGTTGAGACACATTCTGTATACCTTGATCACCTATTACTGTGTGGCAAGACACAGCTTTAACTCTTTCATTAAATTTGCTAATGACACCACCATCATAGGCCTTAATGCTGGCCTGTGATGGTAAGAAGAAAGTGTTTTGTGGAGTATTTGGCAGGTGAGCACATGAATAAGCCACCGCACCAGTCAGACAAGGTTCAAAACCTATCCAGTAAACCCTACGAAGGCAAGAGTGTTGTTGTTTCTGGTGTGTTTGTTTTGTGCTGTGCTTAATCCCCGTGATTACACAGCCTGGAATTTTAATGAGTGTACTGGTAATTTACAAATATGTTTGTGAATCACATATCATTTTCACAGGGCCTCCTCCAAAATGTATTAAAATAGTGAACATTCCTCCATTGTTTGAATTAAATTAAAGGGGAGTAAAGTCTGCACCTGCAGGTGCAAGTCAGGGGCTTAAGGTAGGTAGAACATTGCAGACTTATTCATACTTGGATAATTTAGACCTCAACCTAACATGCATCTCCTTGAGATGTGAGAAAAAATATCATTGTCCATGACAAACATACTTGGACATGGGCTGAAAATACATGCTATATTCAGGCAGTTCTTACCCTAGAGCGAACGCAAATGTTTGGACCTGTGAAGCAGCAATACTCTCCACTATGCACTCAATTTACATATATTTCTATATAAAAACTTAGCTGGGATATCAGGCTTTACCCAGTTGAGAATGTGGAAATGTGGAATGGTCAAATGTAATTTCATATACTACCAATAATATCTTTAAACTTGTTGCATTTAATTACTACCTATTGTTAGTATTAGTTAGTATTTTCTTAGAAGGTTGGCATCCTTCAACATCTGCAATAAGATGCTGCAGATGTTCTACCAGACAGTTGTTGCGAGTGCCCTCTTCTATGCGGTGGTGTGCTGGGGAGGCAGCATAAAGAAGAAGGACGTCTCACGCCTGGACAAACTTGTTAAGAAGGCAGGCTCTATTGTAGGAATAAAGCTGGACAGTTTAACATCTGTAGCAGAGCGACGGGCACTAAGCAAACTCTTGTCAATCATGAAGAATCCACTGCATCCACTTAACAGTGTCATCTCCAGGCAGAGGAGTAGCTTCTTTTCTTCCTTTAATGGCAGACAAAAAGAAATGAGATGTGAAACGAGTCAGCAGATGACCAACTAAGTTGGGGCTTCAAACTCCAAACAATTTCACTCCAACTAATGAGAAACCAATTCTTGCTGTTAATTAAATCTGTTATTTAATTCCAACACTTATTTCTGCTCTCATTCTGCCACAGCAGACATTTCCAAATGGTTTAAATTTATATTTTTCTTAAGAACACAGTCAAAATGTTCTGTTCAGTCTTACTGAGACCTTCACCTTTCTTTAGTTTCGGATACTGTGGTTAACTGGTTATGTGATGACTCATTTTGGGTATCATTATTGTTTGGCTGCTAATTAAGGAAAAAAGAAATAACTAAAGGATCTGAGTAATATTAATTAAAGCAAAGACAAAATAAGTTAATTAGCAGCAAAAACTGCAGCCACTGTGGACCTCCAGGACTGGATTTGGATACCCCTGTCATAAACCAAGGGTGGAGCAATAGCAAATAAGGGGACTGACAAGATTTAAGGTAAAAAAGTGCAGAAAGTTGATTTAAAGCACAAACAATTAAAGTGTCTGCTGTGCTTCATTTTATAAAATCAATGTCTTTGGATGAATAAATAAATACAGTTAAAATTACTTCTTTAAAAGCAAGAGAGCTAAATAAAATACATTCATGTAGTTTCTGAAAACATTTTTTTAAATCAGTGTGTTAAAAAAATAAAACAAAAGGAAACCTATTGTCCCCATGAAAGAATGGATACCAACACAAAGTGTCACACACAATTCAGGCCCTCCCGAGAGTTCTAGTCACGTGCCGGAAACTTCCACATTGCCACCGGGACACCGTTGCTTCAAACCCTGCACACAGCAGCAACTTCTCTTGGCTTCACATACAACTTCATCTTTACGCTTCCCTCTGGACTCTTCCTTTCATTCACCAGCCACCTTCTGCCTTCACTGTTACTTAATAACTGATCAGCAGATCTGGGCAGCTGGATCGCACTTCTCTCTCTCTCTCTCTGTTGCCTCAATGGTAACTTGCATAAAGCACACACACCATGGACCTTGCCTTCCAGTTTGCACGGGTTGGTCTGAACATAAATCAATTCCATACAAACTGGTAGCTTACGGCGGGTGGTGTGTGATGCAGCATGTCACGGGACCATGGAGATGCCAGGTTTAAAAAAAAAAAAAACAGTGAGACATAGGCTTTATGGGTGTAGGTAAGCACATGCAGAAATCTGAGCAGAATGGAGAAACTGGCTGATTGCTCATTCACAGCTCAGCCATCCCTCATTGACACTATGTGGGTCATTATAGAAAGTACCAACACTCACAAGGACAAAAGGGGTCTGAACATCTCACGATAGTGCTCCAGGGTCTGAGCACCTCACAATAGTGCTAAAGGGGTGGGTACATAGAATAATCTCTCACCTGAAACCCTCCACCTGCATCCTTGACCCAATACCAACAAGGGTTTTCAAGGAAGTATCAGGCGTGCTAATTGATAATATTCTTGACATAGTAAATTCGTCATTAAATACGGGGGTCTTCCCCTACTGTCTTAAGACTGCTGTAGGTAAACCCCTACTCAAGAAAAATAATCTTGACCCCTCTGCTTTTGAAAATTTTAGACCCATCTCTAACCTGCTCTTCTTAAGTAAAATTCTAGAGAAGGCAGTCATTTTGCAGTTCAATGACCACCTCAATAAACATGCTATTCTTGATAAATTTCAGTCAGGTTTTAGAACAAATCACAGCACAGAAACTGCACTCGTTAAAGTAGTAAATGACTTGTGGGTAAATGCAGACAGAGGCCATTTATCTGTTCTCATCCTCCTAGATCTGAGTGCCGCATTTGACACCATTGATCACAATATTCTTAGAAATCGCCTTAGTCAATGGGTGGGCCTCTCTGGCAGTGTCTTAAATTGGTTTGAATCCTACCTGGCAGGGAGAAAATTTTTTTGTTAGTTGTGGTAATCACAACTCAAAGAGACATGATATTCTATATGGTATTCCACAAGGCTCTATCCTGGGTCCGCTGCTCTTCTCAATCTAAATGCTTCCGTTAGGTCAGATTATCTCAGGTTACAACGTGAGCTACCACAGTTATGCTGATGACACACAGCTGTACTTATCAATAGCACCTGATGACACCAACTCTCTCGATTCACTAACACAATGTCTTACTGGTATTTCTGAATGGATGAATAGTAATTTTCTCAAGCTAAATAAAGAGAAAACTGAAATTTTAGTGATTGGCAATAATGGATTCAATGAGGTTGTCAGAAATAAACTTGATGCATTAGGATTAAAAGTTAAGACGGAAGTAAAAACCTTAGGGGTAACTGTTGACTGTAACCTGAATTTTAAATCACATATTCATCAGACCACTAGGACAGGATTTTTTCACTTAAGAAACATAGCAAAAGTTAGACCTCTTTTATCATTGAAAAATGCTGAGAAATTAATTCACGCTTTTGTTTTCAGTCGACTATATTACTGTAACGCACTCCTCTCAGGACTACCCAAAAAAGACATAAATCATTTGCAACGAGTGCAGAATGCAGCTACTAGAATCCTAACTAGGAAAAGAAAATACAAACACATTTCCCCAGTTTTGATGTTACCTGTGTCTTTCAGAATTGACTTTAAAATTCTGCTTATGGTTTATAAAGCCTTAAATAATCTCACTCCATCTTATATATCGGAATGTCTGACACCCTATATTCCAAATCGTAACCTTAGATCCTCAAATGAGTGCCTCCTTACAATTCCAAAAGCTAAACTTAAAAGAAATGGTGAGGCGGCCTTCTGCTGTTATGTACCTAAAATCTGGAATAGCCTGCCAATAGGAATTCGCCAGGCTAATACAGTGGAGACCTTTAAAACACTGCTGAAAACACATTACTTTAACATGGCCTTCTCATAACTTCACTTTAACTTAATCCAATACTCTGTATGTTCAATTCATCATAATAACTATTCATGGTGGCTCTAAAATCCGTACTGACCCCTACTCTCTCTTCTGTTTCTTTTTCCGGTTTCTTTGTGGTGGCGGCCTGCGCCACCACCACCTACTCAAAGCATCATGATGCTCCAACATTGATGGACTAAAAGCCAGAAGTCTACGTGACCATCATCATCAAGTCCTTCCGTGAGAACCCTAAATAGAAAGAGGACTGTTTCATTTATGTTAGGTAGATTGCCCAGAGGGGACTGGGTGGTCTCATGGTCTGGCATCCCTGCAGATTTTATTTTTTTTCTCCAGCCATCTGGAGTATTTTTTTGTTTTTTCTGTCCACCCTGGCTATCGGACCTTACTCTTATTCTATGTTAATTAATGTTGACTTATTTTATTTTCTTACTGTGTCTTTTATTTTTCTATTCTTCATTTTGTAAAGCACTTTGAGCTACATTTTTTGTATGAAAATGTGCTATATAAATAAATGTTGTTGTTGTAGTTTTTCTGCCCCTTGCTTGGATCCCAAGCTGCCCCTGCTGCCACATGAGGGTATATACAGTATGTCATAATCCTAACTTAGGGTAAGAAGCACCTGTGTGTCAAATTTTACTTATGTGGCTTGAAAAACAAAGCTGTACATAAAAAACATAAAAACAGATCTTGTGCTTTATAAATATAGATATATGGGATTTCATATCACAAAAATAAAGTATTGTGATTTGTTCTTTTTGTAGATTATGAATAAATCACAGACTACTATTTTTTGTCTTGTTATATTAAAAAGCATTACCCAAACCAAACTTTGACGGAAGGGTATAATTGTGTTTTGTAAGGAACTGAAAGGACAGGTTGACATTTTTTAAAGGGGCCTATAAATCCTTGTATTATGTCTGTTACAGTACTAAGCATAAGTTTGAAGTCACCTGACCAGTACTATTGTACTGCATGTGGAAACTCTACAAAATTAAGTAGTTATTTTTCACCTTTGTTCTGAGAGGCATGCCATTGCCTATAATTCTCATGGAGCAATTTGATGAACATAGGACACTAGGCAGTTTTCCACTGGAAACATCTAAACATCAAATAAAAAAGGACACTGAACTTACTAGTGAATAATCAGTGAAATTGCAGTAGCTAAGAACAAAAGACAAAAGAAAGAGCAAACAAAGATTAAGCAGCAATGAGGCTTTGGTATCAAGGCTGTATTGCAGTAGCAGGTGCAGGATAAAGCATGTGGTGCTTCATGCTCACCTTTTCCACCACATGAAATCCATTCAGACAATGATTGCTTCTGATGTAATAAGTCATATCTGAAAATATGTGAATATATAACAAAATGGCAGACTGATTATATGCCATGATGTTTAGTCTGGTTTGAATGTAAAAAAAAAAAACATTCCAATTGTAATGCAAGGACACCAAGGATTATGATATTGACGTACTACATATTACTATATATTGATTATTTGCTGTCATCCAAGTGAAATATTTCAATGCATGGTTGTTTTAACTGTTCCTTCAATCACAGTTACAAATGTGTATAAATATGTTGTATCCCCTTCTGTGACATAGCTGTAAGTTTTAGGAAGCAACCACTGTGGTGGAAGGTATTTAGCTCAACAAAAGTTACATGTTTTAGCCACTTCGGAAGCGTAGTGGAAAAAGCACGGGATCTCAATTACAGTTGAGTACATACAAACATACTTATTCATACTGCTTCAAGCTGATGTAAGTTATTCATGACTTTCATAAAGTAATTGTTTTAGAGATAGAAAAGTATGTTTTGCTTACAATAGACCAGGAACCCGATTGGCATTGAAAATGCTTTAGAGTTGATTTTAGTTTTTATTTTTCTAAAATCAATGCCTTGAAATTTTAGAAAATTAATATGGTATCTTGAGGTGTGCTGGATGTGCTTGATTTTTATATAGCAGTAAATGCTCAGTATTCTATATGAAGAACTAGTTTGATAGAACCAATGAGATGAACATGATGGCTCAACTCGGCCTGACCAAGACTATCAAAGGCAGGTGCCAATGCTGGAACTCGGGTAGACAATACAGTATATTAACTTTCATACTTGTATTCATACACTCTTAATCCCCCATGCAGACGCATAGTTCTCTGACTACTGAATTTTAGTAAAATGCACATTGCTAAATCTAGAATTATGAATCACTGGGGTCAAAGGATTTTCTTCTGCCATCATTTTTACTCTTTACTAAGGGATATACAGTATACACTGTACTGTACATACCTGTATATCCAGCAAATGTAAAGTTATGTATTACTGTATTTTACAGACATGTGCAACAGACGCTGATGTTCAGAGGACAATGATGCTACCAAGCACTCCCCGCTTGATTATACAAGGTAATGTTAACAACACGTGTAGCTTATAGCGTCAGCAACTTTAGTAGTATCTTAACCTGTATTACCTTTTCATACTGTATATGTTTTGAAGGTCTGTGCAGCTGCCCTTTACTTTGCAAAGACCAGAAGAAGAGTGTGCAGACCTATGACTCCTTTCTGCTTTTATGAGTAATACATTGTAATTATTTATATTACTTTAATAGTTGTAATCTAAGACCCTGTGTTTGCAACCCATTCCTTTCACACTGTTGTTCATTAATAATTCCACTTCTTTGCATAAGTACATGATGAATATCTTTGTTTATTTCAGATGACATGATGAAGCCTAAAGCCTGGATGTTGAAGGACAAGCGGTCATGGGACCACATCATGACTTCGTCAATGGTATTGCTGCTATCTTCACAAGTTATTACAACTTTAACTTGCAGTATCCTAAAGATACCTCAACCACATTGGAGTTTATCCAAAGGTAAACTAACACGCTGACATTGTACATAACACTAGCATGGGTAATAGTGAGACTAGTAAATTACCACAACATTGTTAAAATGGCAGAGAAATCTTGTTTGGCTTTCTTAGGAGGAGTGTTAGGCATCAGTATTCTTTAGGAAGGAACAGCATTTAATGTCTTTTGAAAAACAGTGTGAAAAAGTTCAAATAAAACTGACAGCTTCTACATTTTGTTTACAGGTGTTTTTTTGGTATTAACCTAGAGTCGGGTTTAAAATCAAAAAAGAAACATCGACACATCAACCAACCAGCCTGTACACTTCTAAAGGAAACTAATTGATTTTGAATGGATGTCAATGTAGACATTATTTTCTAAAATGACTCCTAATAATTCAAAATTGATTTAAAGTGTTTTAATCCCCTGTTTTGCCTCAGTTTAATTTCTATCTTGCTGTCTTTAAAAATATTAGACTGCTTTGTAGTTACATTTTTGATTTTAAAATTTTTGTTTAAATGTTAGACACTGAAGTTCAATGTCTTTAATTTAATGTCTTAAAATCTACTTTATAAAAGGAGACAAGCTTTCAGAATTATTGATTGATTTTCTGCACGTGACCCTTTCAGATGTCTGTATATCTGGAGAAAGTAGCATATATTTAAAATTAATACAGTGTTAACTACTACTACTCTACAGCACATAACAACTGCAGACACTGTGGTATGTGGTAAGTTGTTTACTTCAGATGATATTAGATATACAATAAAAATGTGTTTTTGTTTATTGTACATATACTTACTGTATATGAGATTTAGGTAATTTTATTTGTGCAATTTAAAAAAAAAGTTGAAATGCCTGTTAAGAAATTTATTGAACTTAAAAGTGTGTACGTGAGGTATTGTGTGCATTTACTTTTGAATAAACACTGCTGGATAAATATGTAAAATTGATAGTATGTTTTTGTTTTTATTTTTGTTTAACATTATTCATTTTTCAATTATTTGAAGTTTATATGTGTTGTGAAATGACTGATAAAAATCAAATCCCGACTACAAGGACACTGATGGAAACATATTTTGTACAAATATCAAAAGGTTTTAACTCATACAGAGAACCACAAACGCAAAAAATAAAAGTGAACAAGTAGTGAGGTGGACAAGGGGACTTTAGGGACCTTCAGAACTCAACCTGATGTAAATTTGGGGAAATTAGGTGAATAGGATGGGCGATCAAGGTTGTTTTAAAGTCATTTGCAGTATTTAATATTGTTATTGCAACTGTAAATTTACAGTAAATTACTGGCTACTGAGTTGCATTACTTTTAAAGTTGGCATGTAAAAATACAGTAGATTAATGTAAATTGGAAATGGTTAATTACTGTAATTCAACAGTAACATAGTGCTACATCACAGTAATTTTGTTGCCCAATTTACTGTGAAGTCACTGTGTGGTATGGTAATTTTATTGTAATAAACTGTAATATGACACAGTAAAATACTGTAAAAGTAATGCAACTTATTGTAAATTTACAGTTAAATTTTTTACAGTGTACTCTGTCTTTTATTTCCTTTGTTGTCTAATGTTATCCACAGAAGATACATTACCTTTCTTGGATGCATCCTCCTTTCTATAGTAATTCGTGCTGGAAGACAGGACGGTATTAATGGTTGTAGACATTCTTCGGGATATTGTAAGTTGATATTTTCATCTTCTGCACGATCACCACCAACCGTTTCAGCATAGTCTATTGATATGCATTTAAACAATTTGCCATGTAACCAATCAACAATAAGCATTAATTCATTTGACTTCATCGTTTCTCGATGCTAGGATTGCCCATGTACTTACTTTTTCTGTTGATAACCCTTCATGACGAAATTCTTCAATAAGTTTGGACATAATACGTCTTCTTTAATTGGAAACTTAAAGTGAGGAAAATGTTAAAATTTATAACAGCTGAGAGAGCAGAAACTGTTTGTGTCAAAAACATTCATACAAATGAGGTGAGAGTACTGTGTGTGTGGATTTTTTTTTATATAATAGAGATATGTTTTGTACATAGTACAATGAAATTGATATTTGCATGTCCCCTCAACAATTGAAAAAAAAAAAAATGCAATAAACAAATAAATGGAAAATATAACTAGCATGTAACATATATATATAAAATCATATACAATACGTATTTGCAAGTATGGAAGAGATGGATTCCAGATCATGTAAACTAAAGTATATTTCTGTCATCTGAATGGATGGAAACATGAAAATCACATCGCCGTCCATCCATCCATTATCCAACTTGCTATATCCTAACTACAGGGTCACGGGGGTGTGCTGGAGCCAATCCCAGCCAACACAGGGTGCAAGGCAGGAAACAAACTCCGGGCAGGGCGTCAGCTCACCACAGATCACATCGCCAATCCTTGCAATTATAAGTCTATCTACTCAGACATTAATAAAAAGCATTTATAAAAGAAAACTATGAGCCCTGGCTGGCTGACATGAGAGTGGTTATGATCAGAGCAGGTGTCTCATAGGCCTCTCTAATGAAATCATACATTTAAAGTGTTAACCGAACCTCAAAACAAAAAATGGGTGTTAATTCAAAACAAGAGCCCAGTAGTGTAGTGAAAAGAAAAGTAAAAATGAGATAGAAACAAAAAATCAGTTGTGCTGAAAACTATACCAACCATTTAAAAAGTATATATAATAACGATTTGAATAAGTACTTTGAACAAGCCACAAATACAGCAGTTGAAACTAATGAGAATGATCTGATGGATAATCAAGAGAGGGCTGGTATCACTGCTTCTAGAAGCTTTAACATCAATGTGAAGTCCATTCTTGCAGAGTCGCCGATATAGACAGGAACAACCAACAATGTGGCAGACAACAAAGCAAATGCAGGAGATAAGACCCACCAAAAAAGCCAAATAGAAGAATCCCTTGCCATCTTTTACTTTATTTGGCACCAAAACAATCAGTGATATATCACATTTTTACCACATAATGGTATAAGCCTTTCAAAAAGTTTAATTTATTATTGTTAACTGCTGTGTCAAAACAAGAGTTAAATTCCAGCAGATGTGTTCTTGCATTAATCAATTTGTTACATTGATTGCAATAAACAAATGAACAAAAAAAGAAGGTGAAGTTGACTCGATATAAAGTTTTATACTATTTTCTACTTTAATTGCTGTACCTTACTTGTTATCTGAATATGTGACGTTCATAATTTGTGAGTATATAAGTATGTCTGGTGGGCATGATTTCGGTAGAAGTAGTGAGTTTGAAGTCTTAGTAAGTAGTGAGTACTTATTTTGTCCGAACTTATTACTTTTAACAGTCCATTCTTATGCTCAAGAATGTTAGTTAGGGGAACACATCATGCAAGTCCAAGTTTTCACATTTTTCATGACATTTTAACTCTTGCAAACTGTTGAATGTAATATTATAGCAGTAAGAATGGCTTGTTGAATGCCAAGAAAAATCATTGTACTTTAGTAGGTTGTGAAATTTATAGGTCAAAAGAGTGTTGAAACCAATTGAAGACCGTAGTCATGCTTTTATTTTATCCTGTATTAACTTTCAGAACTTTCAGTACCCTCAGAAACAAGTTATTGACCTGGTAAATAAAATGTCCACACACATGAAAATGCCTGTGTTATGGTCCATCATGGATTTTTGCATAAACACTATCTGACTATTTGTTTAACACATAATAAGCTTAATAAGTGTACATGTTTAGTTGCAGGACAAAATTAAATAAAGGATATCGCTCACTTTTGGAAACAAATTACATTTCCTCCTTCATTGGAATGGACATATGCTGTGAAATAAATGATCTTTTAAAACACATAATGTATGGATATAATGCTTAGCAAAATAAAATTATAAAAAAATGGTTAAATATCAACTGAAAAACTAAACTACGTTTGGATAGTAAAAGAAGAGGATGCTGGAGGAGCAGTTACATTCTTCTTTTTCACTTTTTTAAAAGCGTTTTTTATTTAATCATGGGGAAAAAATAATAGCAAAAAGATAAAAAGCACAACACTTTTAAGCAGCGACAGAATAAAACGCAGCCCTGAGACAGATAGCCGATGGAGTGATCTTCGGGCCTATTTTCTGCGTTTGTTAAGCATTTTTCAAGGTTTTTAACTGCTTTTTTAGGCATTTTTGGGTGTTTTGCAAGTGTTTTCAAGCATTTGTCCTGTGTTTTCAAAGAAGTGTTTTGCAGGGAAAGTATGATTTATGCCATTTCCATTTTATAGTCAACAATGTGTCCTAGTGTTGTGAGGTGATTGTTTTGTTTTCAGAATTTCTTCTATGACTTTATTGCTTTTAATCCTGGTGATCACAACACTTAAGAGCAGGTGTCATTAGCATTGTGAGCACACATATTGGATTCACACTGTTCTGCAGCAAAGGAAGTCGACCGGACAATTCTGTACTCTCTATGAAGCAAGCAGCATCCTTAAAAAATCCATGATTACAAATAAGCACAAAAGTAAGGATATGTAGGTAAAAAAAAATCATTGAGCCATTTTGCAAAAAAAAAAAAAAAAAAACCTGTCAGTGCAACATCATTTGGCCATCTACTAATGAGGAACTGTTTATCGTGCACTGCGGTAACCTACTCAAAAAGAATTCAACATACCTTATATTCATATACATTTTGTCCTGAATGTGCTGAGGGGTACATTTAATCTAGCCAATTTAAGGTGACAGGAAGCCAGTGATTATCGATGCAACACTGGATGTAAAGGCAAGAAGCAAACATGGGGCACAGTGCGCCAATCATTTTCAAGGCTCAATCACACAGCCAAGGAGAAAATGTGTTCTATATGCATTCTGGTAACATAAACGTATTGATAAAGTATCTGTTTAGTTTCTACACGGTTTTTTGCTAAAGATATTTTTAAACAGTGTGATCTTGTGGTCGAGCGGCCAGAGCTCAGATTGAGGATAGAAAAGGGGTGGATGTAATTTACTTCACAAAGGTCTAAGCATATTTTCTTCATTCATAAGAATCACTGTTAAATTTTAAGTATTAAATGTTAAAACAGGTAATAATACTCAGGTCAACATGCTCAATAATACCAATACGTCCAGAAACACATGGGCACATGCAAATCCCCTATGGCTGTCAGGAAGAGCTCTGCGCCACCACTCTGCCCTTTTGTTAAAACATGTACTAAACTTTAACTTGATTAAAACTAAATGTATACATAGAACTTTTGTTGAATTCTTGTCACTTGATTGTAGGCTACTTACCTTAATCTGTCACCTCAATAGCTGGCACAAGAGGACTGATGCACACGCGTGCATTACGACACTCTTTTTCTGGTTTCAGTAAGCTACTTCCTACAATAATTGAAATTGGCTTACTTTTAAAAAACTCCCAAAAACCCGTTTTATTATCTTTTACCATCGTTTTATGAGTGTTACGATTGATTTCAATGGAACGACTGTTTGGCCAAAAACGCTCAAAAACTGCTGCAGGCAGGAGTTTTCTAAACTGTTCGCTGGTAAAACGGATAGTTGAAAGCTATGGCAAATGACGTTACAGTCGGTTTAGCTCGGTTAATAACATTTAGGTGTGAAGTGGTCTTCATCTTTTTTGGACTGGTGGACAATTTAAACTTCTAGTCGGAGCGCACATGCTTTTAAACGGGAGGCAGATTAAAAACTGGAGTTTTCAATGTGGATAGTGAACTTTCGATACAAATATAACAATAACTTTCGGATAAAGTTATTACATATACCAAAGGACTGGTGTACAGTTAAGTAGTAAAAGCCTGCAATGTAAAGTAAAAGTTGAAAACGAAATATAATTAATACATTTGCCGCAGTACTTTTTTCCAAATCCATTAACGCAAAGTCAGCAATGCTGATAAAAATATCACCTGGCTGGGCATACAGCAAGTAGTGCGAGAAATTACTGCTGGAGGTATGATTACATAAAACGTTTTCGGTATATGAAACTGGCATTTGAAGCAAGTGAATATATAAAACATCACGCTCTTTCAATATTTTATACAACAGCCCAATTAATGTCAAGTAGTAAGTATAAGACTGCGACCTATTCGGGGTTGGGTCTCGCCTTGCGCCTATTCTTGCAGGGATAAACTCTGTAAAAGTTTCAGAAATACAATATTATAAATGAATAATTATGAAGTGGGATTCTTTCATTTATTGTATATTAATGAAGAAATATAATTACTTCATAAATCATAGTTTGGAATAATTGCCATAATGTGTAATTCTGCTCTTGATGGAAACGGAAACTCATCATATCCGTTCATGTCTTTAGCTATAGGAAGACAAAGTATCGCTTACCTACAGTCACACAAATTCAACGATTTGAGGGATTAGCGGTTCCTTATTCACAGAAAATACGCATGCGCATAATAATGTTTACATCCCGCGAGACGTGGTTTTGAACGTGAGCACGCAGCCGCCATTTTCATCGAATAAGGAGTAAAGGAAAGTCCTGCAAGAGGAATTGTTCATATTCAGTATTAGTTTAATTTAGTTAAATTTCCCCTGCAAAAAACAGTTCTGTTTTGGAGTTTATATATTGGAGTCCCCTGCAAAAGAAAACTTTTGTTGCCGTGGGATTAAAGACACTTTTTCTGTTGTTGCAAAGGTGCTGCTTAGGCCTTCTTTTTGCAGATCTCTGTTCCGGCACGTTGTAACTTGCAATTGGAAGGGGGTTAAAACCCCACACTTTCTCTCCCTGTTTGACTGAACCTACACTTCAGACGGGGGCTCTGTCCTGGACACCTTTTGGGGGGGCGGGGGACTGTTCATATTTTTAGAAAATGATTATAGAAAACCTCGACGCACTGAAGTCGTGGCTGTCCAAGACGCTAGAACCAATGTAAGTATCTGGGATACTTTTATCTGTTTTCAGATGCATTTACCCGAGTTTTCCAAACTGCCACGGGTCAGGTTTGTGCAAGTCCTCAATGCATGGTGGTTTCGCATTTATTGTGCATTTGTTTACATGTGTGGTGTTTACCCACAGGGCTCCACGCTGTTTATTGTCGTGTTGTGCGCAATTAACCACATGTGAAATTCTGGGATAAATCGTGCTGGCTTTAAAGGTTTTATTAAGTATTGGGCGTATATCGGATGCTAATTTCTGAATGTGATCAACAATTGTGCTTAATATTCAGGTAAACAACTTGTCATATTTCTTGTACGAGATGGATAATGTTCGTACAGGAATGGGGACATAACTATTTGTGGGATTAGTAGTTGCTAAACATTCTAATTCTCTTTTATGTTGACTACCGCAGCTCTCATTACTCATCTGCTTCACGGTCCTGGCAACATATGTCACACATTGTTCGTGAATTTGTTAAAAATGCACACTTTCTTACACGTGTGAGCCGCGTCCAATGGTTGGTTCCTGCATTTTACTAGATACACTGATACTGCTGTGATAAGCTGTTTGCTTTGGGATGTATTAATAGTTGTATTAAACATGTTAAAAAGGAATGGAAGGACCCTCTCATTATCTTCGTAAAACTGTGGAATCTCCGGCCAGTTTGTCCAGGACTAGAATAAGCAGGGACTCGAGGAATTGATGGGTGGAAAAAAAGAAAAATAGAAAAGATGCGGGCTGCATGCAAAAAATGAATACCATGGAAAAATCGAAATATTGAACTTGCATTAGTTCTTTGTTGCACGCTCCTTTTCAAAAAGTTAAAGATCAAAAACTAATCTATAACTATAACGAAACTAATGGAGTGAGGAACATTTTAATTCGTATCTGAAGGTTAACAGTTGTTGCCATTATTCCTTTTTTTGTGCGATTTTTACCTATCCTCCGTCTGCGACCCGTCTTGAGGTATAATTTTGCAAAACCTTGAACGTTTTGGGGTTTTCCCCCCAATTTTTGGATTTTAGGCCCCGAAAAACCCACATTTTTATGCCATTTTTAACTGTATTTTGTGCAGTAAATTGAACCCTTAAAATAGTAAATCAATCAAGGTGTTTTTAGCTAAAATGATCAGAAGAACTAGTTGTTTCATGCTATTTCGAGGTTGTTGATCATGAATATTATTTTGACGTTTAATACTTTACTGGTGGTCTTCGTACCCTAAGAGCTACTCTCAAATGAAAAATGGAAAATTTCTATTACAAGGGAGAATATTTAGACTTTCAACATTTAAATTGAAACATTTTAATAATTCAAATATTTGACACTTATTTTTCTTTGTGCTTCTACATACTTCATGATAAATCATGTTTCTTAACACCCTTAATTACAGCTGCATATGCCATTTTAGACTTCTTGGTGTCGATCAGGACACCAGTTCTTTTAAAAGTATAAACACTGGACTTTTTTTTTTTTTTTTTTTTTTTTACTTTGTTTTTGTAGTAATGAAGGATTATCATTTTGATAGCTGTGCCTTGGAGATAAAGTACCGAAGGTATTTTCCAATCTATTAATCATGCTGTTTTTGTAGTACAAAAAGATTGGCACTTTTATGTTAACATGTTAATAAAAATTAGAAGTTATTATTTGTATTAAGTAAAAACTCACCTATATAATTAAACTATACATTGTATTGCCACACTTGTATCCCAAAGAATAAGTGCAGTTTGCCTCGAAACTGCTCATAGATCTTTATTTTGAACTAATTTCCTGTGACTAATAGTGTCATGTAACATATTTGGTCAAGTAGGGCTGCAGCTAATGATTATTTTGGTAGTCGACTAATCGTTCAATTTTTTGATTAGTCACGATTATTTCATGCCTGACTATTATGATGCCTGTGGCCTGTGGTTGCACATCCTGTTCTGGGCTCCAGTGCATGTCTTACCTCATCTGCTCACGTCTGTCAACCTGTGAATGTCACCCTGATGTCTCTGCATTAACATGATTAAAATTAATAATAATCAAATTAAAATAACCAGTGAAACATATGAATTTGAAAATAATCAGATGTTTTTATATTAGTGTGACAATCCCAATAAAAAAAGAAATACATTAAATAATACAAAATAAGGTGCAGTATTCTTTAAACAAAAGAAGTGTATTTAATTAACCAAGAAATACATCGTTAAAACTGAAACGTTTTTCATATTTTAGTAATAAATGACAAAATGTAGACATAAACTATATAATGTGTAAAGCCTGAAGTGCAAAGATCAAATAAACACTTTCACAAAAGGTTCAAGGATGATACAGTAGCTTCCGTGGTGCAGTGGTAGGAATTGCTGACTTATAATCAAGAGTCCCCCTGTTCAATCCTGACTGCCTCGTATATTTACCGTTTTGAGTAGTGAGTTGCTCTTATTGTTAATATTATACAGTAAATACATTTGATTTGCATCTGTAACAGCCACTGTATTAAGTGTATAGTACTTGTAAAAGTTACCATTTTCTTTTTTCACTTTTTTTCTCTCGGTCACAATCACAATACATACTACCGCCCCCCAGGGATCTGACGCTGTTACTTTTTATCTGCAACTGGGAATAATTGTAGATATGAGTGGTGTTTTGAGACAATCGAACTGGAAATTCTCTGATCTGGATGGATAAAATCTGACACACAAACGCTGGCAAATCTGCCTTATTCGTATCTCATTGTCACTTGATTTTTTTTTATTCAATTTTATTGAGTGTTCCTGCTTATGCTGAATTAGTATACGCCTTAAGGCCCGTGATGTCAAAGCTGCTCTGACAAAAAAACAGAGACATAGGTATATATGATATTTGGAATTATTCATTTTATGACATTGTACATTTCGGAAAACATTGTGGCACGGATGCAACATTATTCATATTCATTTGCGTACCTTCTTGCGGTTGTAATCAATGACCGCGTTTTTTTTTTTTTTTCCCCCCCGATCTTGCCCACTCTGCACAGGACTCCAGGACCTGCAGAGGAAAGAATGTTCCTCTGCAAGGTGTGCCATGAACGCTCTTCTTTTCTCAGTGGACCGTGTACATGCCTTGTACAGTAGATGTGCTTTGATCGGCACCAGGTCAACTTGTTATAGCACAAGCAACCGGGCACCTGCGTGCTCCTGCTAGCACTGAATAAGCTCACGCATTCTGGTGTCAGCGTGCAGCGCAGGGGGGGTGGAAAAGAAAGAGACAAATATATGTGACATTTTGAAGAAATCATTGTATAACCTGCATAGTACCAATCAGAAAACATCATAGCACTAATATAATATTATTTGAAAACGAACAGATCGGGTGTAAATTTGTTACTTGTAAAAGTTAGCTTTTTTTACTTTTATTTTCTCAGTCTCGTTCACGCTCTCCCTCCCCTCCTGATCTGAGCCTAACTAACAGCGCCAGCATAAATTCTCAAGTGACTGCGGCATCAAATCTCCAGGATGCTTTTGTTTCAGATGCTCATGCATCGCGATGGTGCTGCCGTGAAAAGGAAGCTCTGTTTTACATAATCTGAATTCAACTTTTTTTTCTTTTTCAGTGAAGTACTCCCTCACTTCAGAAAGTTTCGGTCTCAATTTTTTTCCATATCCTTCCCCCTCCTCTATCCAACTCGTCATTGCAACCACCTTTATTTTCCTGTACATTCTTTTCTCCTCAGACGTTGTTCTTCGTTGGTAGGACTGTGCGCAGTCATGACAAACAATAACAAACGATACTGTCCCCAGACGTTCATGTAGTGCATTGCAGTTACAAAATCCAATATGGTTCTTTGTGACTGGAGCCTCTATTGAAGGTTCTGTTTATGACACGTCGACAATAAACAATCCACGTCAATGATTTTTTGTAGTCGATGTCGTCGATTACGTCGACTAATCGTTGCAGCCCTACAGTCAAAAACTTCCTAAGTATGATACCAAAAAGTCAATGATTTGAAAAAGATTTAGCAAATTGTAGTTGGTGTTTTAGAACTTAACATAATTGGTTTAGGAGGGTTTTTCCCCAAATGTTGATGGCTAGGGTGAGTTGCTGATATCAGATAAATAGCCTTTACTGGGTAGTCAAGTGTGGTTGGTAGGATGTTGTGCTGTTTCTGATTGGCACCAGGCAGACCTGATCAAAACAGCACAGTGATGAGTGAAAGGCAGGTATGATGATTTTTTGGGTGCGCTAAGAGTCTTGCATTAGTGAGTTTCTGACATTTTGTTCAAGGGGTTACCTTGGCAGTAATTGTGGGGAACTATTTCTGTTGAAAAGCATTGATATTGATGCTGTTATATCTTTCTACAAGATCCAGTGAGTTCTTGGCAGTGTTTCTGATTCTGAGAACCACCTACCACCACAACCATCTCTATAGCTAACATGGACCATTACTTAATCCTATTTAGTGACAGGTTTTATGGCAAACCTGAAGCATGATCAGTCGCTAAAAGCTCTTTAGAGTAATGTAGGCATATAGGTTAGTACTACTCTTCGAACCATCAACAAGCAACCAGTGCATTGCGGACATAGTTTTAAAGTATTTTTTTAAAACTAATATACATTGTAACTCTTGTAAATTATTTGTTGTGTTGTTAGGTTAGAGAACACATTTTATCACATAAGATCTCTGAAGTATGTTGTGAATAGCATTTTAATTTACCAAATTAAGATTTATAATGTAGAAGCAAGTTAACCTTTTAATCATAGACTGCAGTTAGCATATTTTCAGGTCTTTTGACTTGCTGTTGTTTTGTTTTGAAGATCTTTGATGTCTCTGTGTCATCTCTGAGTTAAATCTACATGCTATTATTTCACTGATGATGATGGTAAATAAAACACATAACTTGCCTTTTGTATACTTCTCCAAAAACCTTTCAAGGTACTGTATTTGTGTCATTGATAATTAAAAAACAAATTCTGTTGTAGAGAACAGGCTATTAAGCCTAATCCAGCTAGTCAATAATATACTCGCTTAATTGAAGTTGAGATTTTAGGATCTCCAAAGTACGATTGTTTATTACAGTCCTTGATATCTTATTCAGTGTATGTATTGTTTCCTTTTAGTGCTTCAGTTTTTCCTTCTACATTCGTAAGACTTTTTGTAAGGTGGTAAGTGGCATCTATGAATTGCTGTGTATTTTAATGTGTGAATGTGCCCTATGGTGGATTAGAGTCCTTCACAGGATTTCTGCCTGTTTTGTGTCAGGGATTGCTGGGTTAAGCATGGACTTTTTGTGGTTAAGTGGGCTGGATGGATGGATGGATTCACAGAAGTGTTAATTTTTATTGTATCATTTTTACTTGATTGTTTCATGTGCTTACTTTATACACACACACACACACTTATACCAAATCAATTTATACAGTTTAGCAAGTTTAGTCTTGTCTATTTAAATGCTTTCAACAATATAAGAATCCGCATTGCCTCTTAAACATAGAGTGAAAATGACACAGGGCATTAATGTAGTTTTTTTTAATTGATGTTAGTGACCGTAATAGGAGCAGCCAAAAGAAGAGTGTGTTTCTAGTAATCCTAATAGGTGATAGTTTGTGCTTATATTTGCTGTTTGGAGAGTTGGTTTGAATACTGGTATTTTCAGTGTAATTCTAGAGTATTTTGTGGTGTGCTGTGTGAACTTCATTTGAATGATATTTGACAGTTCCAACTTTAGAAGATCCTTCACATTTCTTGCATCAGATTGAGATGCAGGACCAAGTATTATTGCTTTTAAAGCAGTTTGTAAACACTGAGTTTGTTTGCTTATATTTGTTTAGTTAAGTCAGGTCAGGTTGGGGAACAAGCCCTTGTACAGCGCATTGCCGCACCCACCACATGACAAAACAGCTCGGGATCCTGGTTGTCAGTCCCCCAGGCAGACTCGTGGTCCAGTCTCACCCTCCGGAAATGATCCTCTCTCTGCCCCAGCCAAGTGTTATGTGGATGTCCCCTTAGCCTGCTACAGCCACTTTGGTCCTCAACAGTGGGGATCCTGTGAGCTGGATCACCCTTGGGGAATCACAATAACTGATGCTCTCTCACAATGCAGGTAATGTGCCACATTTGGGACTCCACGAGCAATCTCTCATTCGACACAGTCAAACCAGTGGTATCTAAGGATTCTCCGAAGAGAGACAGTTCATTGGAAGAGTCACCAGAGACATGAATGTCACTGGTGAAGTAAATAAAACTCTCGACAAGGTCGATACTCTCTCTGCTGACAGACACACACTGCTGATTGCTATGCCTAAGAGGTTATTAAAGGCCTGGATCTTGGTTTTTATCCAGGACACTCACAAGCCCAGACACTCAGACTCCTCACTAAGTCTCTCCAGAGCCACCATTGACTCCGCAAAGATCGCAGTATAGTTGGCAAAGTCAAGATCAGTGGATCTTTCCTCCCCAACAGATACTGCCCAGCCGCTGGATCCCACGACTTTGCTCTATACCCAGAGTAGCAGCAAGAACACACACCTGATGAACCTCATGATCAACTGGGGAAAAATGCACTCTGCACAATACTCACAGTACCATTGTACAGGCCAGCCATGATATCCACCGACCTTGAAGGGGATCCCACAAAGTCTCAGGATGTCTCACAGGGCAGCTTAATCAACTGAGTTGAACGCTTTACGAAAATCGACAAAGGCTGCAAATTCTGCCGATATTCGTGTTTGCACTCCATAAGAACCCTCAGGGCCAAGATGTGGTACACTTCTTAGGCATAAAACCAGACTGCTCCTATTGCTGGTAGGTGAGGAAGTGATCATGGATCCTATTGAGGTCGACCCTTGTTCAGTGCTAACTTTTTATTCAGTTGTACATAAAAGGTTGAACAGACTGAGGATGAAATGCTGTTCCTTAGTGTGCAATTTTGAACTGTTTAGGGACATATCGAACAGGTTAGCAGAATTTTATGTCCTGCTCAGAAGCGGCATGAAAGAAAATTCTGATTGTAATAATGTGGCACAATAAGGAAATTGCAGGTTTTATTTATTTATTTTTTTTTTACTATTTACATCTTGCCCGAAGAAGGGGCCTGAGTTACCTCAAAAGCTTGCATATTATAATTTTTTTAGTTAACCAATAAAAGGTGTCATTTTCCTTGACTTCTCACTACATCCATAATGACTAACATGGTACAGCATCTTAGTACTATACACCTTATGCATGAAATAGATATGCAAGTAACAACTCTAGGGATCTTGTTTGAAGTGGATAGAGTGAATTAAATGTTTTATTTCCTAATCCTGCACCTTTTAACTTCATAAAGTGGGCAAATGCTACAGCTTATTAGAAATGGAAAGAAAGTTGAAATAAAATTTTGTTTTTGACAGTGTTATCCAGATATAACACAGGTTCACATGTACTGTAAAAGATAGGAAGGCACTGAATGACTGGTCAGTGAGATATAGATATATATATATATATATATATATATACATACATACACACACATACACACACATACACATATACACAGTGGGATGCAAAAGTTTGGGCAACCTTGTTAATAGTCATTATTTTCCTGTATAAATCGTTGGTTGTTACGATAAAAAATGTCAGTTAAATATATCATATAGGAGACACACACAGTGATATTTGAGAAGTGAAATGAAGTTTATTGGATTTACAGAAAGTGTGCAATAATTGTTCAAACAAAATCAGGCAGGTGCATAAATTTGGGCACCACAAAAGAAGTGACATCAATATTTAGTAGATCCGCCTTTTGCAGAAATTACAGCCTCTAAACCAGGGGTGCGGAAATCCAATGCCCGACTCGTCCGACACGGGTATATTGACCGTCGGACAAGTGTGTTTTTCTGGTTTCAGTTGTCCGCGGACAAGTGCAATTTTCTGGAGAAAAAAGAATTATATGCGCTGTACAGGGTACATTTTTACCACTACTTTCAAATTTTAAACATTTGGATACGCACTTCGTGAGGAAACAGTCTACTTAGGCATGTTCATGTCTCAGATTGGTCTTCAATATCGTTTACAAAATGACGGCTGATTTTTCAAAGGGGATGCACTCTCACGGTCTTACGTAAGTATTTTACCCTACTATTTACACGCTTGGTGATGCGGTCATTTTTTTCATGCCGACATTACGATGTAATCTGATGATTTTTCATTATAATCGATAACTTTTATATATTATTAATAAATTCATTGTTTTTACATAAAATGCGGTCATTTTACTTACAATGCAAATGTTTTCACCACATAACAAAGCTTGTTAGGCAGTTGATCTTTCCTGAAATTTGCAATTTCGCGTAGGTTGTGATATACGGAGGAGTTAAGAAATTTATTGCGTGACAACATCAATTTTGATGATCTGTCTATAGATGGTTTTTGATTAGAAAATTTTTCATACAAAACAAGTTGGTTTCGCGCTGTCAGTTTATTATAAACAAAGAAGAAAACATTCTAATGGTTTCCAAATGTTATGAAATATCTATAAAAATTTTCACTTGGACGCGATTATTTTTTCCCGACAACATTGCTAATATTTACTTCTTTGGTAAATCAGTCCAGGAACCATGCAGTTCAGCTCAAGCAGAAATGAATAGCATTCAGCCCATGCTGTCTGAGATGGTAAAGATTCTTAGGAGAGAAGATGTTGCAAGACAAAAGCTGAAAAACGTAGCAGAAAATGAATCAGGACAGTGTTCTGTTATGTAACTGTAATATGTGAAACAGAATTAGTGTAGCTATAATGAAGGCATTGTTTATTAGTGAGTTAAAATGATAAGGGAATCTTTTATATAATGTTCTAGAGCAGGGGTTCTTGAACTCGGTCCTGGGGGACCACTGTGGCTGCAGGTTTTTGTTCCAACCAGCCTCTGTTTTTAATTGGACTCCTGTGCTAATTAAGTGAACTGTTGTTTCCCAGATTCCCTGTTTTGGGGAAAAATATACAAATATAGAAAACTAAGTTTGGTAAAAAAAAAAAAAGTAGTAAAATGTACTAAGCAGTTATATGTATTTGTTTCTTTTTAACAGTTTTTTCATCTTGATTGTCATTCTAGGTGTTCTTATTGTTTAATTAATCCGTTATTTACTACTTTGTGGGGCTGATGCAAAATTAGTTGCAGCCTTTCACGATCAAGTGTTGTTTGCTTGGGTTTCTGCTCTGCTTGTTTTTAATTGTCATTATTAAGATTCAATGAAGGGAGCAAACTGCACAGAGAAAGGGTGAGATATAATAAAAAGAGAGTTAAGCATTTAAATTCATAGCAAAAACAAATATTTATAAGAAATGTTTCATATAAATGTAAAAAATCATGCTGCTGTGCTTTTCTGAATGTAGAATAAAATATAAATAAAACCAGCTAATTAAAAGAGATCAGTGCTATCAGGTGTTGTCACTGATTAGGAATCTGGTTGGAACAAAAACCTGCAGCCACAGTGGTCCCCCAGGACCAAGTTTAAGAACCCCTGTTCTAGAGCAAGGTGGCAAAATACTACTCCCTGAAAGAACTTTTTTCAGTTTTAAAATGGAAGGCAATTTTGGTATCAATAAAAGAGATCAGAAAAAATAAACTATTTTTCACTTTTGTTATTTGTTTATGGGCAAGTGAATTTAACTGGCGGACAAGTGGATTTTCTAAGTTTACTTGTCCGTGGACAAGTAGAAAAAAATTTGATTTCCACACCCCTGCTCTAAACGCTTCCTGTAGGTTCCAATGAGAGTCTGGATTGTGGTTGAAGGTATTTTGGACCATTCCTCTTTACAAAACATCTCTAGTTCATTCAGGTTTGATGGCTTCCGAGCATGGATAGCTCTCTTTTTAACTCACACCACAGATTTTCAATTCTGTTCAGGTCTGGGGACTGAGATGGCCATTCCAGAACGTTGTACTTGTTCCTCTGCATGAATGCCTTAGTGGATTTTAAGCAGTGTTTCGGTTCGTCTTGTTGAAAGATCCAGCCCCGGCGCAGCTTCAGCTTTGTCACTGATTCCTGGACATTGGTCTCCAGAATCTGCTGATACTGAGTGGAATCCATGCGTCCCTCAACTTTGACAAGATTCCCAGTCCCTGCACTGGCCACACAGCCCCACAGCATGATGGAACCACCACCATATTTTACTGTAGGTAGCAGGTGTTTTTCTTGGAATGCTGTGTTGTTTTTCCTCCATGCATAATGCCCCTTGTTATGCCCAAATAACTCAATTTTATTTTCATCAGTCCACAGCACCTTATTCCAAAATGAAGCTGGCTAGTCCAAATGTGCTTGAGCATACCTCAAGCGGCTCTGTTTGTGCTGTGGGCAGAGAAAAGGCTTCCTCTGCATCACTCTCGCATACAGCATCTCCTTGTGTAAAGTGCGCCGAATGGTTGAACGATGCACAGTGACTCCATCTGCTGCAAGATGATGTTGTAGGTCTTTGGTGCTGGTCTGTGGGTTGACTCTGACTGTTCTCACCATTCGTCGCTTCTGTCTATCCGAAATCTTTCTTGGTCTGCCACTTCGAGCCTTAACTTGAACTGAGCCTGTGGTCTTCCATTTCCTCAATATGTTCCTAACTGTGGAAACAGACAGCTTAAATCTCTGGGACAGCTTTCTGTATCCTTCCCCTAAACCATGATGGTGAACAATCTTTGTCTTCAGGTCATTTGAGAGTTGTTTTGTGACCCCCATGTTGCTACTCTTCAGAGAAAATTAAAGGAGGAGGGAAACTTACAATTGACCCCCTTAAATACTCTTTCTCATTATACGATTCACCTGTGTATGTAGGTCAGGGGTCACTGAGCTTACCAAGCCAATTTGAGTTCCAATAATTAGTTCTAAAAGTTTTGGAATCAATAAAATGACAGCGGTGCCCAAATTTATGCACTAGCCTGATTTTGTTTGAACAATTATTGCACACTTTCTGTAAATCCAATAAACTTCATTTCACTTCTCAAATATCACTGTGTGTGTCTCCTATATGATATATTTAACTGACATTTTTTATATATATATTGTAGCCGCCGATGTATAAAGCAAAGTCAGGCACGGGTAAGACGCGTGTCAAAGAAATCTCTCAGTCCAAACATTTGTTTTAAAATATTTAGTGAAAGTTAAAAGCAAATAATCCACACAAGAATAAAAAGAAAAATAGTTACATACATAGAATAAAGGCAAAAAGGGAAAAATGTATCTTCTATAAACTTAGCTTTTCTTAAGCAGCTTTGGTTATTTCTATACTTAAAGGTTATTTATTTCTTCTTCTAATAAAAGGCAAAGCCCTCACTGACTGACTGACTGACTGGCTGACTCACTCACTCACTGACTCATCACTAATTCTCCAAGTTCCCGTGTAGGTAGAAGGCTGAAATTTGGAAGGCTCATTCCTTACAGCTTCCTTACAAAAGCTGGGCAGTTTTCATTTCAAAATTCTACGCGTAATGGTCATAACTGGAAGCTATTTTTCTCCATATACTGGAGTTGAGCACGAAAGCCGTGGGGGGGCAGGGTTTCGTGTGACATCATCACGCCTCTCGCGTAATCACGTGAACTGACTATCAACGCAGTACGTAGAAAACCAGGAACAGCTCCAAAAAGCGCTGAAGAAAACATGCATTATATAATTGAGAAGGCAGCGAAACAATAAGAACCGCGCGATTGACATATACAACCATATTCATGAGTGCTGCTACTTCGGAAACAAAGCACGGTGTAAACCTAAATTTTAAATTAAGTTCATAGACAGGCTGCCGCTGGCGTTTGTCATGCCCATGGGTAATGCGGGATACAAGTTTAATGAGAGGACGCAGGATATAAACGAGAGTTTTCATCACTTTGTAACTAAGTTGAAATTGCAGGTCAAGGGCTGTGCTTATGCAAATTCCGAGAGACTGTGTTTGTGGGGGATTGACAGTTTAGATGGGTGGGGGAGTGACGTCATCATCTCCCCTCCCATTCACCTCATTTCGCTGTGAGCTGAGCTCTGCAGCTAACGCCGTCTTGAGGAACAAACTTTGTGACGCTACCACCAAATATTCACAGAAAAATCCACAAGTTAATACACACGCTGTCTCTAGAGTTTCTCCACACTGAATCCTCCAGGCACTACTTACAAAAGGTTACATTGACAATCATGTTACGTTATTTTTAAAATCTTTCCTTTTCTTAGCACAAGCACAGCTGAGACGCTTCGATGCATGTGCTCCATAACGCGTTAAAAAATCACACATTTAATCACACTTTGTATTACAAGCAAAGGGGAACTTCTGTCAATGCATGATTTCCTGGTACACCGATTACATTGATCAGCGCTTCCCGATTCATTTTACCCTCGCACCGCCATTTCAATTCAGATACCTCCAATTTCCAGTAAGCCTCTGCTGCGCGATGACAAGTAATAAGTCTCAGGGACAGACCCTACAAAACGATGCCATTGATTTCAGGCAAGATTGCTTTTCTCCTGGACAACTATACTTGCATTCTCAAAAGTGAGCTCGCGCAGCTTCGTCATATTACAACCGGAGTGCAGCCAGAAACTTTTAAGCGCCGGGTCTTAGCTAACATTAAATTAAGCCGAGGACATCGCAACATCCTGGCATCACCATTATACCCTCTGATCTCCCATTTCAATTGAAATGCCTCAAATTTCCAGTAAAGCTCTGCTTCGCGATGACAAGTAATAAGTCTCAGGGACACACCCTACAAAAGGTTGCCATTGATTTCAGGCAAGATTGCTTTCCTCCTGGACAAAACTATACGTGGCATTCTCAAAAGTTATATATATAACCCTTTAGCGCTGACGTCTGAGGTTCGATTCCCGAGAGTGAGTGCAGTGAGTGTGTACTGCCTGATGAGCCCAGAATTAGGGTGAAGCACGTGTCGTGTACTGTTTGCATTATTTTATAGTAAAACTATTTCAATATATTCAATATATATATATATATATATATATATATATATCAGCACTTACCGATTCATTTTACCCTCGCACCCCCTTGGTTTGGGAAGAAGTATGAAAAAATACGAGGTTAACGCAGAAAAACAGATCACCAATTGAAGCTTTATGAATAATAGATACCTTATTTGCAATCAATAATTGTTTTGGTAAAGCCATACTCAGTGTAATCCTCCTTCCATGTTATAATTTTTCCGCGACTAGCCATGATTAAATAAACGGTAAAAAAGTAAGAGCCAAGCGAGGGTGACTTATTCAGGCAGGCAGGCGACAGCTCAATAGCTCCAATTTGGATATAAGTAAGTTCTATTTAGTCGCCAAAAATATCTTTGGTAGGAATGGAAGTTGGATTTAGTCTTTAAATTTCTATGGTGAAGAAAAATTTATGCAATGATGATTAAATTTAACTTTCATTCCTAATAAACATATTTCTGTCGACCAAATAAAAATTACTTATATTTAAAATTTAAATAGAACTTGAACAAATACGAGTTCATAATACCCACGCAGCACTAAGTGCACGTAAGATTAGGAGTCATTCGTTTTAACAAGCAGCGTATTGCACTGATACAAAATAGCCTGCCCATTTAATTATTTAGGAATGGATAGATAAATTAAGATTTTGTACAAATAATGTTTAATTTTTCTTCCTCAATGGATTCTGGCACCCCCAGCAACAGCTCCTCGCACCCCAAAGGAGATTTTATATATATATATCTATACTAATAAACGGCAAAGCCCTCACTCACTCACTCACTCACTCACTCACTCATCACTAATTCTCCAACTTCCCGTGTAGGTAGAAGGCTGAAATTTGGCAGGCTTATTCCTTACAGCTTCCTTACAAAAGTTGGGCAGGTTTCATTTCGAAATTCTACGCGTAAT
>JANRMT010062833.1:22835158-22894482 GCA_026402145.1 Polypterus bichir lapradei | reverse complement strand
ATATATATATAGATAGATATAGATAGATATAGATATAGATATATATAGATATAGATATGACAACACCACTCATATCAATGACAAAACAATTACATTAACAATCAAGTTACGTTATTTTTTAAATTTTTCCTTTTCTCTATCATAACTTCTTTAACACAGTACTTCTCCGCTGCGAATCGCGGGTATTCTGGTAGTTTTTAATAAATTTGCAAAAACCTCAAGTAAACTTTTTTCACGTTGTCATTATGGGGTGTTGTGTGTAGAATTCTGAGGAAAAAAATGAATTTAATCCATTTTGGAATAAGGCTGTAACATAAAATGTGGAAAAAGTGATGCGCTGTGAATACTTTCCGGATGCACTGTATGTTCATCAGTCCAAGAATCTGTCCTTTATCCCAATGTTGTATAAAGTTTAGGGTCGCACAAGGGGACCTCACATTGATCTACAGTTACGCATATAGAACTGTGGAATGTGGGAGGACTGGAAGTACTGACAACAGCTGTAGTAAGTAAACATTGACACATTGATGACATGAGTTGCTCCATGCTAATAGTAAAATAAAATGTTCTTTAGTATTTCAATGGTTCAAAGGACAAGGCAGATCTCCTTTTTATTAATACGATGTGTATGGTGTTAACCGAGACGTGTAGCTGGTGAAACACAATTAGGACAAGCAAAACAGCATACTTCATTGCTAAATATGAATTTGCAAACATTAAATTTATAATTTGTTAGGCTTTTAAAGGCATTCATTAGTGTAACAGTTAAGTGAAAGCACACATCATATTTGAATGGTACATTTAAGAAAGTAATACTGTCTCACAATTATAAATGTATTGAGTACATGTAATGACAGCCTATAAAGTAATTTTCAAACTCTGGTTAAAAAAAGGCATAAGCAATAAAGTGTGACAACTCATGTAAGAGACCTTGAAAACAGCAAAATAAAGGCTTCTTAACAGGAATTCTGAAATAAAGGATAAGTGTAAAACTGACAAGTTTGATTTCACACAGGAAACTCTAAATTTGTGAAAATGTGAAAAAACAGGAGGGACAGAAAATTAAAGCACCAGGATTTTCAGATATTTGAAATTTGAAATAATGACTAATCTAATAAATATGACTATTTTTTAACCAGAGAATTATTCAAATATAAATCTTACAATGACAAATGCTACAAACTAACCAACTGATTCACTGACAAACTAGACTTGGTTACAAAAGCATTTTCTAAGAGTTAGTTTAAATGGAAATATCTGGAATTATCTTGAAATTCACTAATGTAACTGTACAAAATGTATATGATAATGTTTCAATTTTAATATTTAGCATTTTTAAGCAGTATATGAATGTGTCAGAATAAAGTTAGAATGTGCACATAAGATAAGATGGTTCATGATAATTCATTCTATACTATATGAACCAAACGCTGAAAACCTCCCAAGACATTTGCACTCTGAGGATCCCCATCCCTGCCCCTCATTAAAATTCAAGCATTGCACTGTATATTGATATTTATGAATGCCAATACCAGTTTACTTAAGTGATAGTTGGTCAACTACTTAATATACCAGTATTTTAAAGCTGTTGTTACTGTTAGTATTTATATTTTTTAAATTGTGTTACAGAAAAAAAGCACAATGTTGTTCACTTCAATAAAATGGAGGCACTTTAATAAAAAGCCATTGAATAGGACTTCTGTTTTTTCTGTGGTATCAAAAGATATCAAGTATCGAAAATTTTCACTGGTAGTGGTATCAAATACAAAAATTATGGTATCGTGACATACTAATGAAGACCATGGCCTCAGATTTGCAGGACCTAATTCTAATCTCTGCCACTTTGCACTTGATCGTAAACATTCCGAAGATGTGCTGGAGTTCACAAGCCAATGAAGCCAACAGAACAATGTCTTCTGCAGTGATTTGTTTCTTAGGCCACTAAACTGGATATCCTAAAATCCCCCCCTCTCCAGCAGTGCATCGATAGCCTGTCCATGAAAATCAGAAACAGGAGAGGAGAGAAAGCACAGTCCTGCAGAGTCCCACAGCCACTGAGAATGGTGCAGAAGTTTTTCATAGTATATGTACACAGCTTTCAATGCTATTATACAGAGACCAAATATCCATTATTAAGGGCCCCAGAACCCCGTGCTCTAACAGCAACCCTCACAGAATACCTAGAAGGCCATGGTGCCTCTAAGTCTACAAAACTTGTGTAGACTGACTAAGCATACTCCCATACCCCCCTTTCAGGATCATGAGGGTAAAAAGCTGGTGCACTGTTCCACAGCCTGGATGGAATCCACACTGCTCCTTCTAGGTTTGAGGTTCCATAACTGGGCAGAGTTTCCTTTTCAGTAACCTGGCATAAGCTTACACAACAAGGTTAAGGAATGCAATTCCCCAATAGTTCGAGCACACTCTCTGTACCCCCTTTTGAAAAATGAGGACCACCAAGGGCTGCCATTCCACGGGTACTGCTCCTGATGACCACGCAACATTGAAAAGGAGTGTTAGTCAAGCCATGATAGTCCAAAAATGTCCAGATCCATTAACATTTCTGGGCAGATTTACCCACATGGAAACTGTAACTGTAGAGATGCTTAACTTAAATCCCCCAGGGAAATGAGCATTGCTCCTTCATCAGCTTCCAACTCTAAAGGAACACATTAAGATGGATTTCTTTAAACTGTTACTTTAAATGCAAATGAGCTAGAATCCTAAATATCACCTGTCTTTACTCACCTTAAAAACTGCTATCATTTATTTTCTGCTAGTTGCAAGTAACAATACCATACTCTTAAATACATTTTCTTCTTTATTTCTACACTGTGCCAGACTACAGAAGGACTGTGAGAAAAGAGATTTTAGGTTACCACAGCTAAAAAATAATCTTGATGATTTTGAGCTAACATTTAACTGTTTCATGACTCTCAAATTCTACTGTTACTCCTCCATTTCCAATGGGATTTTACAGGGCACAATAGGGCTCATTTTATTTCTAATACATTTTTTACCTAAGAGGATTTCCATTTATTTATCTCTTAAAACTGATCCTTCTGCACACTTAACTTTTAATAAAATCCAGGCCGGGCATGGTTCCAGCCTTTTGCACTTAAATTTAAATAATGTGTTTTGGGTCTAGAACTAATCTTACTTGAATCATTGGTACTGTCATTTTCTGGGTACACCTAGTATTGTACAACTTTAAGTATGCCCATTTACTATTTTTGGGTTAATCTAGTTGCAGTCATTGCACTACAACACTTCATACATGTTAAATTCTCCCCCAATAAACACCCTGTACTTACGAAAGACAATTCATTCTAACACCATCCGAAAACTACATAAAAAAGAAAGTCTGGAGAAATACAAATTGAAGTATGACAGGAAAGATATTTGGCAGCTGGGTGGAATTTAATTTCTTCTGCAATATGAATTTTTGAATCATTAAACTGTCCTATTGAGTGAAAGTTTATATATATATTGATTAGCATATGCAAATAAGAATTACCATAATTTGTACATGTAACAATGAAGACTAATGATGAGCAAAACCCCACTGAAAACACTTTGTCTCAAGATTGGCAAAAATCACTGAAATGTCTGAACTTTGCAAAATGCATTTAAGTCAATGGGGAAGGAGGAACTGAACTTTTGATTAGAATTGTAATGGTGCAATGGTCTTTTAAGTGTCCCTGAGGGCTAGGGAAAAGTCTACCAACAATTCTGGGCCAATTACTGCAGCCAAATATGTGGTCTAAGCTATGAGGCAGCAGTGCTACCCACTATTCTACCGTGCCTCAAACTACAAAAGAAGCAGATGGAATGAATACCACAAATAAATTATAAACGCACATAAACTAGCAATAAGTAAATAAAATATAGATCATTGCACTCAGTGAGTGCCAATCTTGGGACACACATTAAAAATAGATCATTGCAGTCGGAGAGTGCCAATCTTGGGACACACATTTGCCATATCATGATACAGTAGGTACACCAGTGGAATGAATATCTCAAAGAGACTGTACTTACAAGATGGAAATATTTTTATTTTCCTTTACTTATTAGTTATCACTGTGATGAAGGTTAAATATTCAGACATTCATTTTTAACAGCTAACCCAAAAAAAAAAAAACACTGTCACGTTAATTGTTGAGACAACTTTATATAATAAAAAATTAAAAAAATAAAAAATGTTGACTTTTTAAACCCAAATGTTATCAAAATTATCTCAGACACACTTAAGCAACAGCTTTAAAATATCTGGTTAATGGAGGGAGAATGGGTGGCCCTGTGGTTTTACAGAGCTAAAATAGACACAGTGGTAATTTTTACAGCTTATCTTTAAAACATGTCACCCACTTTCACAGAAAAGCAAGTGTCAATTCATTTCTACACTTTGGCATTGATTCCCTTACTAATGCAAGCATATAATGAATATTTTTTTTTCAGTTTCTCAATTATTCATGCTCATCCAAAAAATCTAAAATCAAAATATTACTTTTTTCCTTTTAAAATAAATGTGTTAGGGGAACAAAAACATTTTACTTACCTGTTATCCCTATATCGTGAACTTGACTGCTGTGGGCTATGGTTTGCTCTTCTTGAGAATTTTTTCTCCCTCTCCTCTTCCTTATTTATCTAATTGAAACATAAAAATGTTAACACTGTTAATGTTTTTCCATCCATGTTTCCATTATTCAAATGTTCTTACTTCACCTCAGGGTAAACAAACATTCACAACAGGCCCTTTAAGAGACAAAAAACATACCAGATGTTGGATGTGAAAAGGAAAACGGAGTCTGCAAAGAAAAATCCTTACTATCATAAGAATTCACAAACAGGACAATACGTCATTCTTTAAGAGCAAAGACATGGCTTTCTTCGTAGAGCGGACTATAGCAGGTCATGATGTTTGCAATGAGTAGCAAACATCCATTTCATTTCTTAGTTAATGGGACATGCTGCAAGTGAGACAAAGAAGGAACTCCTTCCCAGAGAAGAAATGTTAGTTTTTCCTTTAAAGGGTTAATGCTTCTTCCTCTAAGACAGGGGTTCTCAACGTCGGTCCTGGGGACCCCCTGTCACTGCAGGTTTTTATTACAACCAGCTTCTGTTTTTAATTGAACTCCTGTGCTAATTAAGTGAACTGATATTTTCTAAGTTCTCTGTTTAGGGAACAATATATTAATTAGAAAACTAAGCTTGCTTTAAAAAAAAAAAAAAAAAATTAAAATGTACCAAGCAGTTATATAGGAATAATGTATTTTTTTTCTTTTTAACAGTATTTTCATCTTGATTTTCATTCTACTTTTCAAGGTGTTCTAATTGTTTAATTAATCCGTTATTTACTAATTAGTGGGTCTAACACTCAAGTAGTTGCAGCCTTTGATTATTCAGTGTTGTTTGCCTGGGTGTCTGATCTGCTTGTTTTAAGTTGTCATTAAGATACAGTGGGTATGGAAAGTATTCAGACCCCCTTCAATTTTTCACTTTGTTATATTGCAGCCATTTGCTAAAATCATTTAAATTAATTTTTTTCCTCATTAATGTACACACAGCACCCCATATTGACAGACAAAAAAAAAATTTTTGAAATTGTTGCAGATTTATTAAAAAAGAAAAACTGAAATATCACATGGTCCTAAGTATTCAGACCCTTTGCTCAGTATTTAGTAGAAGTACCCTTTTAAGCTAATACAGCCATGAGTCTTCTTGGGAAAGATGCAACAAGTTTTTCACACCTGGATTTGGGTATCCTCTGCCATTCCTCCTTGCAGATCCTCTCCAGTTCTGTCTGGTTGGATGGTAAACGTTGGTGGACAGCCATTTTTAGGTCTCTCCAGAGATGCTCAATTGGGTTTAAGTCAGGGCTCTGGCTGGGCCATTCAAGAACAGTCACAGAGTTGTGGTGAAGCCACTCCTTCGCTATTTTAGCTGTGTGCTTAGGGTCATTGTCTTGTTGGAAGGTAAACCTTCAGCCCAGTCTGAGGTCCTTAGCACTCTGGAGAAGGTTTTTGTCCAGGATATCCCTGTATTTGTCCGCATTCATCTTTCCCTCGATTGCAACCAGTCGTCCTGTCCCTGCAGCTGAAAAACACCCCCACAGCATGATGCTGCCACCGCCATGCTTCACTGTGGGGACTGTATTGGACAAGTGATGAGCAGTGCCTGGTTGTCTCCACACATACCGCTTAGAATTAAGGCCAAAAAGTTCTATCCTGGTCTCATCAGACAGAGAATCTTATTTCTCACCAAGATGGTTAGATACCTAGAGCTATTTCTACACTTTGGTGTCTGCAGTTGCCATTATTTAACATACTCACCACCTGCTAATGTCTATGAATTGCAGACTTTAAGCAGTCATGGCACACAAGGTATATGCAATCAATAACTAAATATGACTGCTTTAACACTAGAATCCCTAAAGCCTATGAAAAAACTTGTAATTCCAGCCTACCTTAAACTCCTTTGCACATCTCCATCAGCATCTTTTGTTTTGTAAATATGTCAATCAGCACAAGCATAAAGCAGCCTAACTAAGAAAGAAACATTTTTCATATTTTAGTAATAACTGACAAAATGAAGACATGAAGTGTATAATGTGTGAAGACTCAAGTCCAAATGTCAAACAAACACTTTTACAAAAGGGTACAAGTATAACAAAACAAGTTCACTTTTATTCAAGAATATAACCATAGAAAAAGAAATTGGGTTAGGGTACAACACTGACACGACCACTTGGGGGGGTGCGGTGCAGTGGTAAGAACTGCTGACTCGTAATCAAGAGGGTCCTGGTTTGAATCTGGGCGCGTGCATTTTGAGTAGTGGGCTGCTCTCATTGCTACTATTACAGAATACAAACATACATTTGATTTGAGTCTGTAACAACCTGTGTACATTTATGGTACTTATAAAAGTTAGTTTGCTTTTTTTTTTTTTTTTTAATTCAGTTTCACACATTTACAAAACAAAAGACATTGATGGAGAGGTGTGAAGAAACTTAAGGTGGGCCGGGATTACAGGTTTTTTTCGTAGGCTTCAGGAATTCCAGTGTAATATACCTGCCATTCTTATGTCCCAAACATTATAGTGCCGTGAAATGAGGAGACCATGTGGAAAAAGTTGTCATTTCTACATGCTGTAAACAAAATGTATGAAAATACCTTTAATTTAAAGACTCCAATGTGCACTTTAATCAAATTTGAAATGTTTGATCTGTAATTATGAACTGTGGAGCAGACATCAAAATCAAGAAAAAATGTGTTTTTTCTTTCTAAACATTATGGAGGGCACTGTATGCAGTTTCTGATTGGCAGGTTCCTTTCATATGTTAGTGATGGGTGTGGACCCTAGCTTTGCCATCCTTTCCTTTCTCAACCCTGATTCAAGTAACGAGAATGTTTTTTCCTTGCTACGTATTTCACTTAGGACCTAAGACTAAATATCTTAACTTTGAATGGTGTTAAAACATTTCTTTCAAATGTGGTAGGAGCAAAAAGGTGGACACAGTTTAAGTATTCCTAGCTGGCATCAAGTTCTTAATTGCTCCCCTTCTCCAGTTCTCCCTATAATAGAAATCTCTCCTGCAAAGCAATGCATGCTACTCCCAGCCCAGCAGTGCAAGGCAACTTATTAGGCAGGAGAATGGAAAATGGAATGCAACATCTTGTCTTCATTTTAACCAAATACTACTAACCATTTTAATACTTTATCACTGCTAACACAAAGTATATGCCAACATTAACAAAACAACAAAGCTCAATTGAATGAGGTGGGCTATGTAATGGTTGCTCCTATTGCATACTTTTTTTTTCCAAGCACAAAAAGGATGGTCATACTAAATGCAAATGACACAAAGATGGCAGTACTTCATATCTAGCACATTCAAGTAAGAACTACACTATACTGTCCATACCTAACAATAATGACCCTATAAACCTACAAAATCATATTTTCCACAAGGCTAAATTCAAGATGTCTACTTCACTGAAGTCTCCTCTGAGCCAGCACACTCAAGCTTCTCATCTATCTTTTTTAATAAAAACAGGGTGTTTTTACCATGTCCAGGACTAGTAGAAAGAAAATTAGCTTGGAGGAGAGTCTGTCAGAATGGGGAAGGATTTGAAATACATTTTCTAAAAACAGAAGTTAAACAATGTAACAGTGAGGAAAAAATTAATACATGGAGAAAACGCCCATTACTGGAGTGCAACAGAATACACCACACAAGATGTCTACAGACAAACTATCATGTTCCAAATCTTCTGTCAATTTTCTGAAAGTGTGGAAGCAATTGTGATGAGGGAATCAGTCCAAGAAAGAGAAAGAAAAAAAAAAAAAAACCCTGAGGAACTCCCGTTTCAGAAAATGATCAAGGACATGTGTAAAAAGTATTTAAAAGACATAGTTCAAAAGGTTTGAATACAAGTCATTTGCATAGCTCAGCAAGCACTGCTTTTTCTAAGATTTGAAACTGAAATACGCAGTTCAGAAAATGAAGAATAGGACCAAAAATATGTAAAGAAATTTACCATAATCTTCTGTTCACAGCAATAGTTGAATGGGCCTTATACTACAGGTGAATCTCAATAAATTAGAATACCATCGAAAAGTTAATTTATTTCAATCATTCAATTTAAAAAGTGATAATATACTGTAGATTTGTTACAGATGATATATTACATGAGTTTATTTCATTGTGCTGATTATGGCTTATGGCTAATGAAAACCCAAAATTCAGTATATCAGAAAATTAGAATATTGTGAAAAAGTTCAATATTGTAGACTCATGGTGTCACACTCCACTCAGCTAATTAACCCAAAACACCTGCAAAGGTGTCCTGAGCCTTTAAATGGTTTCTCAGTCTGCTTCAGTAGGCCACACAATCATGGGGAAGACTGCTTACTTGATAGTTGTCCAGATCACAGTCATTGACCCCTTTCACAAGGAGGTTAAGCCACAACAGGTCATTGCTAAAGAAGCTGGTTGTTCACAGAGTGCTGCATCCAAGCATATTAATGGAAAGTTGAGTGGAAGGAAAAAATGTGGCAGAAAAAGATGCATAAGCAACAGGGATAACCTCAGCCTTGAGAAGATTGTGAAGCACAGCTCATTCAAGAATTTGGGGGAGATTCACAAGGAGTGGACTGGGGCTGGAGTCAGTGCTTCAAGAGCCACCACACACAGACGTATGCGGGACATGGGATACAACTGTTGCATTCCTTGTGTCAAGCCACTCCTGAATCAGAGACAACGTCAGAAGCGTCTTGCCTGGGCTAAGGAGAAAACAGACTGGACTGTTGCTCAGTGGTCCAAAGTCCTCTTTTCAGATGAAAATAAATTTTACATTTCATTTGGAAATCAAGGTCCCAGAGTATTGGGGTATTGTCAAGAGGAAGATGAGAGACACCAGACCCAACAATGCAGACAAGCTGAAGGCCACTACCAAAGCACCCTGGGCTTCCATAACACCTCAGCGGTCCCACAGAGGCTGACTGCCTCCATGCCAAGCTGCATTGATGCAATAATCCATGCAAAAGGAGCCTGACCAAGTACTGAGTGTGCACATGGACATAATTTTCAGTAGGCCAATATTTCTGTATTAAAAATTTATATTTTTTTTATTGGTCTTATGCATATCACTAAGGATAATAATCAAGATTTAGTATAAAGTAGTCAGAAATGCGTAGTTTAAAGATCAAACTGACATAATATTTGAACAGCGCACACTTCTGTTTATGAACACTGTCATTCTCTTATTAGTCACAACAATGGTAAGGAAAGACATACCAAAATGTATCATCATCATGAAGCCAACACTGAGTAAAGTATCAGTACACATCATAATAGATAACACCGCTATTCAGTAATTATTAACAATGAGGGTCAAAGTATAGTAGTTTTATTCTAAGATAACTGCTTAGGTATGCCATCATGAAAAATTATTAAGCTTTCACAGCATAAATAATGAACATAAAATTCTAAAATACATAAGATATATATATATATTTACTTCCTCTTTTTTCACATCATCTTTCTCTGGGCGTGGATAAGCATCAGTTCGTAAATTTGTTGAAGGTTGCTCAAACTGAGGTAGATAACTTTTTGAATTCACAGCATCAAAAAGCTTGTCAACAAACGACTGTGTTTCTGTAAAATAAACCAACAAACAACTTTTAAGTCGCTACTAAAACTGCAAACAAAGTCAACAATCAATCTGGCATAGTCACTGAAAATACTATCCAATTTCTTGAGGATAGAACATTCTTGTGCACGTGGAAATTAAGAGTTAAATTAAAAATAATTTTCCTGAAAGTATTCAAAACCATGAATTCATATTTGTTTTACACTAGAAATAATCAGCTATTAACTGATTTAGAGAAGCAAGTTACCTTTCTGAAGAAATACATCCAGCTGGTCAATGCACAGTGCTTTCAGCTCTTTTTCACTTTTATCTTTCTTCACTAAGGCAACAACATATTTAGCAAGAGCCGAAGGGTCAGCATCACATCTGAAAGAAACAAAATGTGTAAAAATTTAAAATATAAATTAGGTTAAAATTGAGTGCAATGTTCTTTCATAAAATATATTTTAAAGTTTTCTAAAAAGGTGTTGCATGGTAGCACAATAGTTAGTGCTGTTACTTCGTAGATCCAGTGTCCTGTGATCAAATCTGTGCCCGGTCATTTGCATGAACACCCTGTGTCTCCATGAAGTTTTTTTCTCCTAGTCCTCAGTTTTTCCACTTACGTCATCAAAGAAAGACTAGCTACATTAATAGATGATTTCACATTGTCCTCTGTATGAGTGTAAGCATGGGTTTTAAAAATAAATTTCCGTCCAAAAAAGGTTTCATCCCATTTCTAACCATATTTCACCCTCAAGGCTCCAGACTGTGACTAAAATAGTCAGAAATCCAACAAAAAAATTATAATCTGCAATAAAAATTTAAAGTATAGTCGCTAAAATATATACTAAATGTTATGTTATCTGCCACTACTTAAGTACATCATCAATCCCTTTACAGCTGTAACTGTACCCTTATGGGACTACTACTGAATCTATGTAGTGTGAGATCATTTGTACTGTACACTGGGTCTCCAGGAAGCAAAGTAGATGTATTGGCTTCACATCTGCTTTGCTCCCTGGAGACTTGAACAGCAGAAACAATCTCGCACTACATAGATTCAGAAGTAGCACTATAAGTGAACACTTTGAGCACAACTATATCCTATGTATGCTTTACATTCTTTTGCATCACTAGAAATAAAATCTACCTTGATGCCACTACCACAAGATAAACTGCTTTGCACTTCCTTTGGTCAAAATGTTAGATGCGAGGCTAGCAGAGACTGAAATCCAACAGTATGTTGAATACAATGATTGATGTCAGTCTTAACAAGCAGCTTCTTTTGTCCCTATTACACACAAAGGCATAACTGAGGAGCCTTAAATTGAAACATGGCAAAACACTGCTAGATATACTTCACTTTCATAAAAATGACAATAATGCAAATGTTTTTCCTATTGTAAAGGGGTTAAAGTGCAAATGCCTTCATCACTGCATATGACAGTGTCTACTGGCAAAAAATAAACTACAGCTAAGCTATAGTTATGCACTACATAAACACAGGCTTCTGTAAACCTTTTATGTGCTAGCTGATCCTCACTGGCAACAAGAAGCATCTCCTTGTGGTCTTTGACTACAATAAATCCTTAAAATTCATATAGAGTTGAATGCAAATATTGTAAACAGTGCAAATATTCTAAATCAAACATTTTAAACAAAGGCAGAATTGTGACTTTTCTTGTCAAGCCAATCAGGGGGTTTCAGTGAAAACTGAGTTTTTCAAGACGATTAACTACTAATCATTAAAAAAAAAAAAAAAAAAAAAGATTAAAAAAGAAACATAACACTGGGTTTGTCAGAAGCATAACAATGTTTAGGACTGCATAATTATGAAGTGTGTCCCCAAGGAGATTCCTTTAGTCAAGGTTACATCTCGAGCCTGTGAAAAAATCTGCTGAGAATTACTTTGAAGTGGTGTCCGACCGATAATATTAGGTGCTGATATATCAAACTGATATTTGGTTTCCCATTTGTATTAATATTGGTTAAACCTGCACTGGTATTATATAATGCTGAAACTCTTTTGTGCTTCAGAATGTTATATTTCAACTGCGTTCATCATCCCCGGGACTAAAAATAAGACAAAATTTTACAGAGGATACATAAAATCATTCTTTTACTTACATGATATACCTGAAATTGACAATTTTCCTGTTAAAATTCTGTATTCGTTGTTTTTCTGCATTTCCCCTAGTCCTCACCCCTGTCAAAATGGCCACTGCACAGCCTATTCCAAGTGATCATGAGGTTTTCATTCTGTAACTAAGATCATCTTTGTTTTAAACGTCAAGCATTTATCCAGTTAAACTAGAAATTTTGCTTTCAAATGTTTATATATTTGTCTCTGTATGCCACAGTGACTGCTTAATAAAGCCCTTACACTGTGAGAATTTGCAAATAAGCATTCATAACTATTTCAGCATCTGTTCTCTTATCAGAGTGATGTGCACGTTGTTATTTAGTTGGATTTTGGAACTGCTCAGTCTGTCAGCTTTTAAGAGAGGACGGGTTTGACCTTCTAGGGCATACAGACTTTCCGCCGTAAACTGCAGCGATTACCTGATAAGACAAATTTTCAATAAATGCATGCCAACCTTCTGCATTTGTCATAAACTTATGAGCTTCTCCCAAAATGTTACTTAAAATCCTTCAAGTGTCCCAGCTGGAGCTGGATGTTTGGCTGCAGTGAGGACAGTCTGTTACTGTTGCTCTGGAATCAAGCACACTTGCTATGCAAATAATCTTTTCCAAAATGCCTTTGGCTGTGAATATACTTGGAACTGTCAAATGAAAAGTCATTTCTTCAAGTGCACTGAAGAAATTTTCATGTTACACATCCTTACAAAGCAGATACGTTAACTTTTACACTCAGCTGTAAAGAAAAAAAAAAAAAAAAGGTCTCAAATTTTTGGTCACACCATTTGTGTTTAACATAGTTCTTACTGGCCATCTACCACAGCCTGTGAGAAAAGTTGTCAAACCAGTGACTTCCTTAGCTTCCTTAGAATGTGTTCTGATCAAAAAAATGTACACAAGCAGACAACTGCAAAAATTAAAATTTAAAAAAGCATGGTGTATGGAAGAGCATGTTGATATTTTCAGTGAATCAATTCAGTAGTCTCAGCTCATGAGCAAAAGCCGGATCTGTCTCACAGACAAATCATTTTCAAATCTGCCTTAGCTTATTTTCATCCTTGCTCTTTCTGAGCTTGACTACTAATGTGAGAGGTTAGCGTAGGTCTCATGACAAGTGGGAGATTGGCTGATAAGCAAATTTAAACATTCAAGTAGGCTATAAAGTCTAATAAATAAGTACTGTACTCATTCTTTCAACTATCGTTATATGTGCAAAACAAGCAATGTATTTAAAAGCCAAAAATACATAATGCTGGAACCCATGGCAAGCATACTTCTAACTGTATAAAAAATGAATTTACATTAAATACAAATTATATACTGATAGTATGCAGACAAATGCATTTCAATTTAATTAATTTCATTAAAATATGTGTCAGTACATACATGTCTGTACTGTGTCAGGGATGCCAGGGGCCATGACCCGGCCGGGACGCCATGAGGGACCGGATGCGGGTCTGTGCCCACCCTGGATCACGTGGGGGTCGCCTTCCTGGTTGCTTTGGGGGCCACGGGTACAGGGCATGGAAGCTCCACCCTGTAGGGGCCCGTGGTCACCGCCAGGAGGCGCCCCAATGCCTTGGGGACCTGTTACCCTAGCACTTCCGCCACACCAGGAAGTGCTGGGGGGGAAGACTTTGGACGTTACCCGGAGAGCTGCCGGGAGGACAGCCAGCACTTTCGCCACGCTGGGGCGTGGCCAAGGGAGGAATGCCGGGAACACCTGGTGCTCATCCGGGTACTGAATAAAAGGGGCCGTCTCCATTCATTCGAGGCTAGAGTCGGGAGGAGGAAGGACGAAGCTCAGGAGAGCTGTGGAGGCGGCCCGAAGAAAGGCATGGACTGAGTGTTTTGGGGTTTGTGCACTGAACTGAGTCTTAGTGACGTTAAATTGTAAATATTATTGTGTAAATAAACGTGTTTGTGTCTGCCTGTCTGTGTCCGGGTCAACTTCCACAACTGATTCATTTCTCCTTTCATTAATTACCTAAAAAAGTCTTACTTCACATAACCACTGGATGAGAGTACATAACTTTGTTGCCAGTGAAGTTTATTCCTCATATTTAAGCCAACATGGGCTATATTATTTTTATAACTATTAATTTAACAATTCAACACGTGCTCACGACACCTACAGTATACACTTGAGAGTTACTAACAAATGCCAAAAGTCTGCGCTGACGTGAAAAGACTGCACACTTAACTGTTACATTTCCTAGAGAAAAATCTGAAACATTAACACACCAGGAATATTAGTTCAATATTTATTAGTAATCAGTCATCTTTACAACCCAACATATTAATATCATTGCCAGTTTTAAAAAATCATATCAGTCAGGTCTTACTTTAAACTACTGAAAATAAAACTTAATATAGCCTACACGACAGTGTGCACGGAATCTATACTAATAAAAGGCAAAGCCCTCACTGACTGACTGACTGACTCGCTCATCACTAATTCTCCAACTTCCCGTGTAGGTAGAAGGCTGAAATTTGGCAGGCTTATTCCTTACAGCTCACTTACAAAAGTTAAGCAGGTTTCATTTCAAAATTCTACACGTAACGGTCATAACGGTCGACAACGTCCGCCATGTTGAACTTTCTTATTTATGGCACCATCTTCACGAAACTTGGTAGGTGGCTTCCCTGCACTAACCAAAACCGATGTATGTACTTATTTCAATGGTATGACGCCACTGTCGGCCACCATATTGAACTTTCCAACGTCACTAATTTTCCAACTTCCCGTGTAGGTAGAAGGCTGACCCCATCTTCACGAAATTTGGTAGGCGGCTTCCCTGCGCTAACCGAAACCAACGTACATACTTATTTCGGTGGTATGACGCCACTGTCAGCCGCCATATTGAACTTTCCAACGTCACCAATTCTCCAACTTCCCGTGTAGGTAAAAGGCTGAAATTTGGCAGGCTCATTCCTTACAGCTTACTTACAAAAGTTAAGCAGGTTTCATTTCGAAATTCTAATAGAAGGCTGAAATTTGGTACTTATTTCGGTGATATGATGCCACTGTCGGCCGCCATATTGAACTTTTCAACGGTCTTTGTTACTTATCGGCCCATCTTCAAGAAATTTGGTACGCGGGTTCCCAACGCTAACTAAATCCTACTTACGTACATATATACGTCCATAGCCTGCAGCTCGGTCACCGTGTGAGGCGGCGTTGGGTCCCCCATCCCAACGCCTCCCACGTTGTTGGCCTCCTGCCTATATAAGGCCGTCTGTCGCTCCAGTCTCTACATTCCCTTCCTTGCTTCGCCACGGTATTCACGTCTCCCTGCTGATAGCTACAGCCTTTTTATTTAATCCACGGCTTCTCCGCTGTTTTATTGTTCATTTATTACGATTATAGTTATTGTATAGGTATTTTAGACTTACTTTACATTGTTCAGGTACCCATTTCCTTTATCATTCCAACCGTACCCCCATTAACATGTCTATCGAGGTGATCACCATCGATCAAAGAACTGTCACTTACCAAGTGGTTTCCATGCCCGGAGATGGCACCTGCCTTTTCCATTCTCTTTGTTACATATTGCACGGACATATCAGGCTCACTATTGATATCCGGAGGAACATTGTGTCTTATGTATTGAATGACTGGGACAGGTTCAAGGTGTGGACTGATGACAGTACAGGAGATAATTATACTACACAGAAGTAGTGAAATGAAGAGTGAAATGCTTAAGTGTACCGAAATGGACAAATATTTTACACCTTTGGACAACCGCCAATGCCTCTTAAACATCTTAGATTCACAGGTGACGATTTCAGTAATGGACACTTTGATGTTTAGAAATGTTTAAACTCTCAAAAGCTGGATGTGAAGTTATCAATGAAACTGGTTGTATACTTACAACGCTTGACAGATGCCGAATGTCTCTTCAACACAAGTCCTACAAATACTGTCGTAATTGAAACAAACAATGAAACTCAAACCGATTATGACAGCAGCAATCCAAGCTGTGAGATTTGAAACAAGATTACTGTTCACATGGCCAACTGTACGTTGCATGCTCAAGAGTAAGCTCAGCGCACAGCTACAGCTTGGTCATATTACAACTGGAGGGCCGAACTGACAACGTGGCATACAAAGAGATCCTTAACAAATTATTGGCATATTTTCCCTCAGTTTAAAAAGGTTTAATTTTCTTCTTAATAAAAATTTTAAGGCAGTACTTCACCGCTGCGAAGCGTGGGTATTTTGCTAGTTACAAAATATAGGTTGAAAAAAACAGAAGGAATTGATGTATTGAAAAATGTAACATAACGTAGCATGTGCTGATTTTATCGGGCACAATGCAGACTAACAAAGTGTCAATGCTTTGGTACTTCTTTCGGCTGCTCCCGTTAGGGGTTGCCACAGCAGATCATTGTCTTTCATATCTTTCTGTCCTTTGCATCTTGTTCTGTCACACCCATCACCTGCATGTCCTTTCTCACCATATCCATAAACATTTGCTTAGGCCTTCCTCTTTTTCTTTTCTCTGGCAGATCTATCCTTAGCATCCTTCTCCCAATACACATCATCTCTCCTCTGCACATGTCAAAAACCAAAGCAATCTCGCCTCTCTGACTTTGTCTCCCAACCGTCCAACTTGAACTGACCCTCTGATGTACTCATTTCTAATCCTATCCATCCTCGTCACACCCAGTGCAAATTTTAGCATGTTTAATTCTGCTACCTCCAGCTCTGTCTCTTGCTTTCTGGCCAGTGCCATTGTCTCCAACCCATATAACATAGCTGGTCTCACTACCATCCTGTAGACCTTCCCTTCCACTCTTGCTGATACCCGTCTGTCACCAATACTCCTGACACTCTACTCCACCCATTCCATCCTACCTGCACTCTCTTTTTCACATCTCTTCCACAATCCTAATTACTCTGTACTGTTGATCCCAAGTATTTAAACTCATCCAACTTCATCAACTCTACTCCCTGAATCCTCACCATTCCAATGACCTCCCTCTCATTTACACACATATATTCTGTCTTGTTCCTACTGACCTTCATTCCTCTCATCTATAAAGCATATCTCTGTGGTATAGCGGGTACACAGTCCTTTCAGCAAGGGCCAGGAGTTTTAATTTAAATAAATAATCACCGTGCATGCGGCTTGATGAGGGGGCGTAGTGGCCATAGCAAGCCGCAGGACGATCTGCGGTGTGGGCGTTTCTCACCTAGTGCACAGGTGAGGGACTGCCCACATCTGTGATTGTTCCTGTGGCTAATGTGCTGCAGCTGCTATGTCCTCTCTTGATATAAAGAAGCGCGAGTCGTTTAGAGAGGAGATCAGAAAACGAAGAGACGGAAACGGAGGAAGCAGTAACGAACAAGAGAGAGAAAGAGAGAGCAAGTCGGTGCAGCAGGAGAGCAAGCGAGCGAGAGCAAGCCCGTAGGCAGCTGAAGGCAGCCTGGGTGTTTGGCCAACACCTGGGAGAAGTAGTGGTTGTGGTCGCTCCCGCAGAGCTTGCTTCGGAGGGCGGGAGTGACCGGAAGGTGCAGGACTCTCCGCAGAAGGTAGCGGGAGTCGGGACTTGGGACGTAGTGTCCCCAACGTGAGAGCCTTGGCCGTTAGGGGAATCCTAAGTCTCTGCCCGGAGGAGCCGACCGGAGCCAAGGATCAGTAAGGCAACTGACAGCAGAAGCAGTAACAAAGGTCAGCTGCTGAGAGAGCGTTTTGCCTGCTGTAAAGCCCAACCGGGATAAGCAGGTGAGACGCTAGTTTAAAAGAAGCACCAGGCTTGTCATTTGTTTTTAAAGACTGCTTCCTAAAGAACGTTTTAACCTCGTTTTAAAAGGATTTTTTTTTGTAGTCTTTTTAAACCTCCACATTTTTTTATTGGATTATTTAATGACTCTTTTGAAAGCACTGCACTTTATTTGAACACTGTTTTTGTTTGACTATTTTAATAAAAGCACTTTGCACTTTTTGAACCATCCCCTTGCTCAATTGTTGTTGCCTCCACTGCCTAGCTCATCTCAGTGACATTATCGACGGTGTTGGGTTCAAGGGCTCCTGAACAGCGATGGGAGCATGGAGCCGAACCCGGATCTCCACCTCGCCAGGGTCTCCTCAGCCTACTCCCTACTATCGCTACAGATCACAATGTCATCAGCAATCATCATAGTCCACAGGGACTCCTGTCTAATCTCGTCTGTCAACCTGTCCATCAGCATTGCAAATAAGGGCTCAGAGCCAACCCCTGATGTAATCCCACCTCCAACTTGAATGCATCCGTCACTCCTACCGCAGACCTCACCACTGTCACACCTCCCTCATACATATCCTGTACAACTCTTCATCATATCCTGTACTTCTCTGCACCCTCTCGTATGCTTTCACCAGGTCCACAAAGACGCAATGCAACTCCTTCTGGCCTTCTCTAAACTTCTCCATCAACATCCTCAGAGCAAACATTGCATCTGTGGTGCTCTTTCTTGGCATGAAACCATACTGCTGCTCACTAATCATCACCTCACTTCTTAACCTAGCTTCCACTACTCTTTACCATAACTTCATGCTGTGGCTCATCAATTTTATTCCCCTGTAGTTACTGCAGTCCTGCACACCCCCCTTATTCTTAAATATCGGCACCAGTACACTTCTCCACTCCTTAGGCATCCTCTCACTTTCTATGATTCCATTAAACAATCTGGTTAAAAACTCCACTGCCATTTCTCCTAGACACCTACATGCTTCCATAAGTATGTCATCTGGACCAACGGCCTTTCCATTTTTCATCCTCTTCATAGCTGTCCTTACTTCCACCTTGCTAATCGGTTGCACTTCCTGATTCACTATCTCCACATCATCCAACCTCTTCTCTCTCTCGTTCTCTTCATTCATCAGCCTCTCAAAGCCATCTGCTCAACACATTCTCCTCGCTTGTATGTTTCCATCTTTATCCTTTATCACCCTAACCTGCTGCACATCCCTCTGTCTAGCCAATCGGTACAGGTTCTTTTCTCCCTCCTTTGTGTCCAACCTCTCATACAAATCATCATGCGCCTTTTCTTTAGCCTTCGCCACCTCTCTCTTCACCTTGCGCCTTATCTCCGTGTACTCTTGTCTACTTTCTGCATCTTTCTGACTATCCCATTTCTTCTTTGCCATCCGCTTCCTCTGTATACTCTCCTGTACTTTCCCATTCCGCCACCAGATTTCCATTTCCTTCCTCCTCTGTCCAGATGTCACGCCAAGCACCCTTCTTGCTGACACCCTTGCTACATCTGCTGTAGTTCCCCAGCTGTCTGGTAGCTCTTCACTGCCACCTAGTGCCTGTCTCACCTCCTCACTACACTCAACCTTGCAGTCTTCCTTTTTCAACTTCCACCATTTGATCCTTAGCTCTGCCCTCACTCTCTTTCTCATCTTGATCTCCAACGTCATCCTACAGACCACCATCCTATGCTGCTTAACTACACTTTCCCCTGCCACCACTTTGCAATCTTCAATCTCCTTCAGATCAACTCTTTTGCATAGGATGTAATCTACCTGTGTGCATCTTCCACCACTATTGTACGTAACCCTATGTTCCTTCCTCTTCTTAAAATTCGTATTCACCACAGCCATGTCCATCCTTTTGGCAAAATCCACTATCCTCTGACCTTCTTCACTCTTCTCCTCGACACCATACCTATCCATCACCTCCTTGTCTCCACTGTTCCCTTCACCAACATGCCCATTGAAATCCGCTCCAATCACCACTTTCTGTCCCTTGGGTACACTGTTCATCACTTCATCCAACTCACTCCAAAAATCTTCTCTCTCACCCATTGCACACCCAACTTGCAGTGCATATGCACTAACAACATTCATCACCACACACCTCCAATTTCCAGATTCATAATCATTACTCTGCCTGACACTCTTTTCACCTCCAAAACACTCTTGACATACTGTTCCTTCAGAATAACCCCTACTCCATTTCTCCTCCCATCCACACCATGAGAGAACAATTTGAATTCACCTCCAATGCACCTGGTCTTACTCCCCTTCCATTTAGTCTTTTGCAAGCACAATATATCACCCTTCCTTCTCTCCATCATATATGCTAACTCTCTCCCCTTACCAGTCATACTGCCAACATTCAAAGTTCCTACCCTCAGTTCCACTCTCTTTACTTTCCTCCTCTCCTCGTGCCTCCAGACACGTCTCCCCCCTCCTTCTTCGCCAACAGTAGCCCAATTTCCGCCAGCACCCTGTTGGCTAACAGTACTGGTGGCAGTCATTGTTAACCCAGGGCTCGACCAATCCGGTATGGAAATTTGTATTCTTGTCAGCATATTGATTTGTCAAAATTTTACACCGGATGCCCTTCCTGACATAACCCTCCCCATTAGTACGGGCTTGGGACCAGCACGAAGAAACACACTGGTTTGTGCATCCCCTGGTACTACAAATGTAAATTACATCTCAATCACTACAAATGGTGGCAATAATGTGTCAGATAGAAATAATGTGATTGTACATTACTGGCATATTTTTTCTGGTGCTGAGCTTAAACATTGTCCAGGGAATACTAAACACAATAAGAATAAAAAGTAATAATGAGTGGCAAGATAAAATCTTCAATTTGGGGTAGACTGAGCCCGCATTAACATGGGTGCATCAGGTGGAATAGTGCACTGATAAGAGGAGCGACAGGATAACTTGCATTTTCATTTTAATGTTGTGATTATTCTAAAGGTGCTGTTGTAACAATTACAAAGGATTTCAAAAGTTTTAATTTTAGACCAATTACACATTTTCTGGATCCATTTAAGTCCAGCACAACATTGAATGGAGTTATTAGCTTAATCAAGTGCTGGACACACTATACGATAAAACCTTTAAACATCCACACACCACAATTTCAACTGACATAAATATAAAAGGCACAAGTGGAAACTTATTTTTTAAGCAAGTATTTGCAGTAACAAATAATGGAAGGTGGGAACCAATAATTCTGCCTACATATGTATCAATATCTTTCTGCAAGTGAAAGCAAAACTACACTTAAAGGATATACTTGAGATTAAATTGCAGATGTGTTAAACAGTATGCTTTTCAGTTTCCATAATGCTGTGTAACTAATTTCCAGCTAGGTAAGAAACAAAATGAAAGTACAGTAATCCCTCGCTATATCGCGCTTCAACTTTCGCGGCTTCACTCTATTGCGGATTTTAAATGTAAGCACATCTAAATATATATCACGGATTGTTCGTGGCTTTCTGCGGACAATGGGTCTTTTAATTTATGGTACATGCTTCCTCAGTTTGTTTGCCCAGTTGATTTCATACAAGGGACGTTATTGGCGGATGGCTTAGAAGCTACCCAATCAGAGCATGTATTACATATTAACTAAAACTCCTCAATGATATTAGGTACGCTTCCCCGCTGTGCTTGATTGTTTGCTTCTCTCCATCTCTCTCACTCTCTCTGCCTGACGGAGGGGGTGTGAGCAGAGGGGCTGTTTGCCTAGAAGATACGGACGCTCCTCTACAAAATGCCGCTTTATCACGGTGCTTCTGCATACTTAAAAGCACGTATTGATTTTTATATTGTTTGCTTTTCTTAGCGAGCGCTCTCTCTGACATTCTTTGCTCCTGACGGCGCTCATTTGAAGAGAAGATATGTTTGCATTCTTTTAATTGTGAGAAAGAACTGCCATCTCAGTCTTGTCATGGAGCACAGTTTAAACTTTTGACTAAAGGGTGTTATTTCATGTCTAGAGGGCTCTAATAATGTTAACAGTGTGGGAGAGTTTATAAGGGCTTAAAATATATAAAAATAACCATACAAACATATGGTTTCTACTTCGCGGATTTTCACCTATCGCGGGGGGGTCTGGAACGCAACCCCCGCGATCGAGGAGGGATTACTGTAATGTTTTGATCAGGCTTTGAACCACAGTGTGCATGATGCTCTATTTGTCTATAGGCATAACCACTGTAAGGAAAACAGAAGCTCTTAATATACTAGGCGCTGTGCCTGAGAGTCTCTCAGGCTCAAAATCCGATGTAAACGTTTCTCAGGATTTAGCTGTTAAAATGCAATGAAGAGTGTTAAGCCCCAATGACTATCGGGTCAGTATTCGGCTGCCATCTAGTGGATAAAATAACATTTTGCTGAAAAAAAAATTAATATTTTCATTCATTTAGCCACTCTACGGCAACTCAAAGTTCTTAAATGGGGAAGAGCCCTCAATCAAAATATAACAGCATGAAAAAAAAAAAACAAAACAAAAAACTGTAAAGAGATTGTAATAACAATGTGAACTGGTTTTCAGATGTTGACACAGGTAGCGAAACTGGTGCATATGGTACTACACAATTGAATCACTGTGACATGCCTGGTGTATTCAGTTTCCTATAGGTTCACCATGGTGCAAGTAGGTGCTTGGCAAAATGACTATGACCAAGCAGAGGGACAAGAACAAAAGGTCCTAAGCACCATTCACAATGCAGACAAGATTATTCTTCGTGTTAGGGGAAATATGGACGTCACTAAGCCTTAGTGGTAGCCTAGGACAACAAAAGGGGCGCATCAATATTTTAAATTGGCTGTATATCAGTCACAATGTGTACAAGAAATTGCAAATAAGACTCTGTGGGTCTGGTGTCGGTCACAGGTATGCATACTTTAACTGCCAGTAAAGAGTAGCATAAAACAAACTTCACTGCAATTAGTACAACATCTAAAGATACAGTCATATGAAAAAGGCCCTCTCACCCTGCATAATAATTTACTCTACTTTCAACCTATTAACATCTGAGTACTGGGGTGTTTTCCAAACAAAGAGTTTTAGCGAAGCAGTATTTAGTTGTATGAAATTAAATCAAATGTAAAAAACTGGCTGTGCAAAAATTTGGGGTACCCTTGTAAGTTTGCTGATTTGAATGCAGTAACTGCTCAATACTGATTACTTGCAACACCAAATTGCTTGGATTAGCGCGTTAAGCCTTGAACTTCATAGACAAGTGTGTCCAATCATAAGAAAAGGTATTTAAGGTGGTCAATTGCAAGTTGTGCTTCCTTTGACTATCCTCTGAAGAGTGACAGCATGGGATCCTCAAAGCAACTCTCAAAAAATCTGAAAACAAATATTGTTCAATATCATGGTTTAGGGGAAGGCTACAAAAAGCTATCTCAGAGGTTTCAAGCATCAGTTTCAACTGTAAAGAATGTAATCAGGAAATGGAAGGTCACAGGCACAAGCTGCTGTTAAACCCAGGTGCGGCAGGCCAAGAAAAATGCAGGAACGGCATATGTGCAGGATTGTGAGAATGGTTACAGACAACCGACAGATAACCTCCAAAGACTTAAACATCTTGCTGCAGATGGTGTATCTGTACATCATTCTACAATTTGCACAAAGAACATCTGTAAGGCAGGGTGATGAGAAAGAAGCCCTTTCTGCAATCACGCCACAGATTCGCTTGTTGTATGCAAATGCTCATTTAGACAAGCCAGATTCATTTTGGAACAAAGTGTTTTGGACTGATGAGACAAAAATTGAGTTATTTGGTTATAACAAAAAGTGCTTTGCATGGTGGAAGAACACCACTGCATTCCAAGAATAACACCTGCAACTTTCTGTCAAATTTGGTGGAGGTTCCATCATGCTGTGGGGCTGTGTGGCTAGTTCAGGGACTGGTACCCTTGTTTAAGTCGAGGGTCGGATGAATTCAACCCAAAATCAACAAATTCTTCAGGATAATGTTCAAGCATCAGTCACAAAGCTGAAGTTACGCAGGGGTTGGATATTCCAACAAGACAATGACCCAAAACACAGTTCGAAATCTACAAAGGCATTCATGCAGAGGGAGAAGTACAATGCACTGGAATGGTCGTTACAGTCCCATGACTTGAACATCATTGAAAATCTGTGGGATGATTTGAAGCATGCTCGGCAGCCATCAAATTTAACTGAACTAGAGAGATTTTGTATGGAAGAATGGTCAAAAATACCTCCATCCAGAATCCAGACACTCATCAAAGGCTATAGGAGGAGTCTAAAGGTTGTTATATTTGCAAAAGAAGGCTCAACTAAGTATTGATGTAATATCTCTGTTGGGGTGCCCAAATTTATGCACCTGGCTAATTTTGTTATGATGCACATTGCATATTTTCTATTAATCCAATAAACTTAATGTCACTGCTGAAATACTACTGTTTCCATAAGGCATGTCATATATACTCAGCAAAAAAAGAAATGCCCCTTTTTCAGGACTATGTATTTCAACAATAATGTTTTAGAAATCCAAATAACTTTACAGATCTTCATTGTAAATTGTTTAAACAATGTTTTCCATGCATGTTCAATTAACCATAATCAATTAATTAACATGCACCTGTGGAATGGTCGTTAAGACCTTAACAGCTTACAGAAAGTAAGCATTTAAGGTCACAGTTCTAAAAACGCAGGACACTAAAGAGACTTGTCTACCGACAGTGAAAAACACCCAAAGAAAGATGCCCAGGGTCCCTGCTCATCTGCGTGAACGTGCATTAGGCATGCTGCAGGGAGGCATGAGGACTGCTGATGTGGCTAGGGCAATAAATTGCCATGTCCACACTGTGAGACGCCTAAGACAGCGCTACAGGGAGACAGGAAGGACAGCTGATCATCCTCGCAGTGGAAGACCCACGTGTAACAACACCTGCACAGGATCGGTACATCCGAATATCACACCTGCGTGACAGGTACAGGATCGCCACAACAACTGCCCGAGTCACACCAGGAACACACAATCCCTCCATCAGTGCTCAGACTGTCCGCAATAGGCTGAGAGAGGCTGGACTGAGGGCTTGCAGGCCTGTTGTAAGGCAGGTCCTTACCAGACATCACCAGCAACAACGCCACCTATAGGCGCAAACCCACCTTCGCTGGACCAGACAGGAGTGGCAAAAAGTGCGCGAGTTTCTGCATGACAGCAATGTCAGTGTTCTGCCATGGCCAGCGAAGAGCCCAGATCTCAATCCCATTGAGCACGTCTGGGACCTGTTGGATCGCAGGGTGAGGGCTAGGGCCATTCCCCCCAGAAATGTCCAGGAACTTGCAGGTGCCTTGGTGGAAGAGTGAGGTAACATCTCACAGTAAGAACTGACAAATCTGGTCCAGTCCATGAGGAGGAGATGCACTGCAGTACTTCAAGCAGCTGGTGGCCACACCAGATACTGACTGGTACTTTTGATTTTGAGCCTCCCTTCATTCAGGGACACATTGTGAAACATTTTTAGTTTATGTCTTATGGTGTTGACTCTTTTTGTGTTCATACAAATATTTACACATTAAGTCTACTGAAAGTAAAAACAGTTGAAAGTCAGGGGACGTTTCTTTTTTTGCTGAGTATATATACCCGCGTATCGCAGTGGAGAAGTAGTGTGTTAAAGAAGCTATTAAAAAGAAAAGGGAACATTTTAAAAATAACGTAACATGACTGTCAATATACAGTAATTGTTTTGTGAGTTTTACTGAGTGTTGCTGTCATCAAGGATTTGATTATCATTATTTCTTTCAATCAGGTTCGTATTTGTAGGATGTGTTGTGTTCAAGTTACATTCCGTGTTTGTCAATCGTTGTAAAGATGACAGGTTTCATTCATCGATTCGTTTCTTACTGCATCAATAAACAGCTCGTCTTCTTCTTTATCTGAGACCTGACACACTGCATGCACGGGTTTTTTTTTTACACTGTCTTCCTTTAGCGGGACATTGACTTTTTCCACCGTGTGCTTTGTTTCCGCAGTAGCTGCATTTATGAATATGCTTGTATGTATCAGACGCTTCATATTTTTTTGCTGCCTTTTCAATTGTGTAATTTGGTTTTTGTTCAGTGCTCTTTGGAACTGTTGCTTTTTGTCTGTGCACTGCGTCAGTTCACGTGAGCCGCTCGGTGTACATGCATCGAAGTTTCACAGCTGTGCTGGTGCCATGTCGTGCTATGTCCATGGCTGTATCTAATGTTACCGAAGTCCCGGCACTTAAAACTTTCTCTCGCAGTTTCGCTGAGTTTGTGCCAAACACCACCCTGACCATCTCATCTTCCTCTGCATAAGCACAGTCCTTCACCCGTGAATATTTACCCGTGGCAGTGTTTCTATTGGATTGCCGCTGACGGACGGCCTTATATGGGCAGGCACTAAATTACAAACGCCAGCGGCAGCCTGTCTATGAACTTAATTTAAAGTTTAGGTTTACATCGTGCTTTGTTTCCGAAGTAGCAGAACTCATGAATATGGTTGTATATGTCACTCGCTCGCTTCTTATTGTTTCGCTGCCTTCTCAATTATATAATGTATGTTTTCTTCAGCGCTTTTTGGGCCTCTTCCTGGTTTTCTACGTACTGCGTGATTACGTGGGAGGCGTGATGATGTCACACGAAACTCCGCCCCCACGGGTTTCAAGCTCATCTCCATTACAGTAAATGGAGATAAACAGCTTCCATTTATGACCATTACACGTAGAATTTCGAAATGAAACCTGCCCAACTTTTGTAAGGAAGCTGTAAGGAATAAGCCTGCCAAATTTCAGCCTTCTACCTACACGGGAAGTTGAGAATTAGTGATGAGTGAGTGAGTGAGGGCTTTGCCGTTTATTAGTATAGATAAAAACATTGAGAAAAAAAGGATATATAAAGGATCTGCTCTTTTAATCTTCATAATTCAGCCCCTGTAGCAATGGAATCTGCCTAGTCACTCTTTTCTGGACCTTTTCTAGTGCTGCTATGTCCTTTTTGTAGCTTGGAGACCAAAAATGCCCACAGTACTCCAGATGAGGCCTCACCAGTGCATTATAAAGATTGAGCATAACCTCCTTGGACTTGTACTCCACACATCGTGCTATATAACCTAACATTCTGTTTGCTTTCTTAATGGCTTCTGAATACTGTTGGGAAGTTGATAGCTTAGAGTCCACTATGACTGCTAAATCCTTCTCAAAAGGTGTACTCTGAATTTTCCATTGTGTATTCCAACGTAAAACTTTTACTTCCTGTGTGTAATATTTTACATTTAATGACATTAAGTTTCATCTGCCACAAATCTGCCCAAGCCTGTATGCTATCCAAGTCCTTCTGTGATGATATAACGGATTCCAAATTATCTGCTAATCCACCTGTCTTAGTATCATCTGCAAACTTAACCAGCTTGTTACTTATATTCCTGTCTAAATCATTTATATATATTAAAAATAGCAGCGGCCCTAGCACTAACCCCTGTGGAACACCACTCTTAACACTCTCACCATCCCTTTCTTTTCCTGTGTCTGAGCCAATTCTGCACCCATCTAAAAACATCACCCTGAACTCCCACGTATTTTAATAATATCATATGCTCTACTTTGATCGTATCCTTTTGTTGCCTCCTCATAGAATTCCAGAATGTTAGTAAAACACAACCTCCCTCTTCTGAACTCATGCTGACTGTTCAGAATAACTCCTGTCCTTGCCATGTGTTGCTCAATCTTATCCTTAATAATTCCTTCCATTAATTTTCCTGTGATGCATGTTAAGCTTACTGGCCTATAGTTGCTTGGATCTGCCCTGTCACCCTTTTTATATAATGGGATGATATTTGCTATTTTCCAGTCCTTTGGAATCTCTCCAGTGCACAGTGACTTCCTAAAAATGTGTCAAGGGTTTATATATGTACTCACTAGCCTCCTTAAGAACACGAGGATAAATATTATCTGGTCCTGGTGATTTGTTTAATTTCGTTTTATTTAATCTGAGCAGCACTTCTCCCTCTACAATTTCCAAATCCCTCAGTACCTCCTTAGTAGTTGCGTTTACCTCTGGGAGGTTATCCACTTGCTCACTTGTAAACACCTCAGAAAAATGTAAGTTTAGGGCATCTGCTATTTCACTGTCTGTATATTTTAATTCCCCTTTACTATTTCTGATGCACTTGACCTCCTCCTTGACTATTCTTTTACTTTTAAAATACTGAAAGAATCTCTTAGGGTCGTCTTTCGCCTTATCTGCTATATTCCTCTCCAGCTGTCTTTTAGCCTCCTCCCTGATATCCTTCTTAATGGTTGCCCTCATGTTCTCATACGCACTACAATTCACTTGGCAGTCATTAGTCTTATATGCCTTATAAAGCAGTTTCTTTCTTTTGCAACTTCTTTTTTTAAATCTTTATTAATCCACTGTGGATTTTTTTTAGTTTCCTATTAATTCCAAATTTAGGTATTTATCTGTCCTGAATTACTTGTAAAACATTTTTAAACCTGTTCCACTGCTCCTAGACTGTCTCCACACTTAAAAGCTTATCCTAGTGTATCCTACTTAGACATTGTCGCATCTGCTCAAAATTAGTCCTACCAAAGTTCAACTTAACAATTTTAGTCTTTGCATCTGCTGTCTTACAAAATACTGAGAATTGTATTACATTATGGTCACTTGACCCTAGTGGTTCAATCACCTCTACACCCTCAATTCTATCCTGATTATTACAAAATACTAAATCCAGACAGGCTTTACCCAATGTTGGTGCTTTAACATGCTGTGTTAAAAAATAGTCACTGATTACTTCTAAAAACTCTTGCTCTTATGCTTCTCCATCTGCAAGGTTATCCCAGTTAATATTTGTATAATTAAAGTCCCCCATGACTATATCTCCCTGTAAACTTGCCTTTTTGATATTATTAAAAAGATGTGTGTTGGAATTACTATCTGAATTTGGTGGTCTATAACACACTCCTAAAATAAGACCTTTTTCCCTAATAATTTCCAGCGAAGCCACATGTCCTCACTAAGATGGGGCTCATCATCCAACTGAAGAGGACTTACATTTAAATCCTGTTTGGCATTAGCAGCAACCCCACCTCCTTTTCTGTTCTGTCTATCCTTCATAGAAGATGTGTTTCCATCTATGTTACACTCATCCCCATCTCTGTTATTTAGCCAGGTTTCAGTTATTAATATAATATCAGAATTATGCTCTGCTACATACAGCTCTAACTCACTTACCTTATTTTTGATCATTCTAGCATTAAGGCAAGCTATTTTTAATGTGTTACTCCTACATTTAAATGTTTGCTTAGAATTTACATTACTATACATTTTTATTTCTACACCATTATTTGTTCTTCCATGTATAGATCTAAACCCCTCCATTCCCTAGTTTAAACAATCCTCGACTAGCCACGCGTTAAGCCTTCTAATCTCCTTAATCTTACCTGGACTGGCGCGTAGCACAAGCAGAACTTGTGGGAAGACTACCTTGTCAGTTCTGCTCCTCAGCTTGGCACCTAACTCTTTGAATTTGGATCGCAGAACTGACAGACTACCCTTATGTATGTCTTTTGTTCCATCATGGACAATGACAACTAGATCCACCCTTCCAGGGAGGTCTCCCACCTGTGCTCCCTGAAGGCAATACACGGTGCGAGAATCTCTCTTTCTCTCTCTCTCTCTCTCTCCCTCTCTCTCTCTCTCTCTCTCTCTGGAGCACACCTGCGCTTCAATCCCCCTAATGATTGAGTCCCCAACTATCACTGCCTCTCTCTTTTTGGGAGCTGGTTTTGAGGTGGCCTGTTGGGGCTCCTCATCCTCACCTACCACCTCAGAATTATCAGCTCCAGCTCCACAAGGACATAACGTTTTGACACTTATGATTCTGGCATTGATGCCCCTGGACAGTGTGCATTACCTTATACCTTGTGACCGTGACCCACCTATTTCTACCTGTCTGGTCTGGAATCTCCTTCTGCGCCACCTTGGGGGTGCGCACTGTCTCTCTAAAGGACACCTGGGCCATGTCCGCCCTTTTCTCTATTACAACGCAGGTCAATAAACTCCTCCTCCAGTTCAGCGACCCTGAGCTTGAGGTGCTGGATCAGCTGGCATCTCTTGCAGATGTAGCCCTCATAGACAACTGGCTCTTCCAAACCATCATCTAAAAAGTCCAGCATCCAACAGGACTTGCATTCCACTGGCCTCATTATTAAAACTTGATTTGGGATTAGTAAACTGCCGTAACTTTTTTTTTCTTTTCTTAAAATTAAATTTCTTCTTCTTTCGGCTGCTCCTTAACTTAAATGGTAACACTAAGATCTGCTGCAGATATTTTACACCTTTTCCCCTTAAGCTCCTCTACTGTTCTCCTTCTTAGCTGCCTGCTATTTGTCTTTACTTTATTTTTCTCTTCAGCTGTCATCCACTTAACTCTTCTACCTCTGGACCACTAAGGACTGTTTAATCTAAAATAAACAAATAAATAAAACTTTACTACCTTATTTGCTCCTACAGCCCCTTCTGCCTGATCGGTGTCTTAACGCTGGCCGCTTACCTGCACACTGCTTAGCCTTCTTCTTTTACTGCTTTGAAGTCGGCCAAGGCCTTTTTTTTCTTTTCCTTTAAACTAAGGAATTGATGTTACGACATCGTGGTTATTTGCTTACAGATGCCGATATCAGTTACTGCTGCTTTCTACCCTACCTCCTCGATGCTAATTCAAATACAGGTAAGAAGAACAAGTACAGGTACAAGTACACGTAACTTTTCCAAACGCACCTCCAAACACCCAGCTACTTTTGCTCTTGTGCAGGCAAAAAAAAGCAAAAAAAAACCTTCTAAAGGGAAAAAAAGCTTTAAAAATTCTCACACGGTTCCTTAGCGGCAACCAAAACCCACGTTTTTAAGAGCAAAATTTTTTTTTATTTAAATCTCACGCCACAGAACAGACCAAAAACTCTCAACAGCCTCTAGCGTTTGCAAAGCACACATCAGCCATGTTGACACAGCACTGTATTATCAACACTGTAATACATTTTTATATGTTGCTTTTACTCAGTTTTTATGATGCATTATTGTGCTTTATGGAGTAATCGTCTACTTGCAGTTATGCTTGAGTTCAGTACCAATATTCTTGGTACTGCTGATACTGTTTAAAAAAAAAAAAAAAAAAAAAAAAACTGGGGCAGGTAAATTCCCAGATTAGTACCATATCAGTTGTTGAGACATCCCTTGTCATCAGTATGATAAAGGTGGACTGTCCTCTTGGAGTGGGAGATGTGTAATTGCTTAAAGTGGAGGAGTTTAAATATCTCAGGGTCTTGCTCATGATTAAGTTAATAAGGGATGCAGAGATCAACGGACTGATCGGACGCCAACTGCAGTTATACGATTGCTATACCAATCTGCAATGGTGAAGGAGCTGAGCCAGAAAAGAGCTTTTGGTAATGACCAAAACCATAAGATCATGGGTACAAGTATCTTAAGTGAATTTCTCCACTGGGTGTCTGGGCTCTCCCTTAGAGATAGGGATAAGCTCACACAGCCGGGAGAGGCTCTCAAGTAGAGCTACTGATTCTCTGTATTGAGAGGGATCATTTGAGGTGGTTCTGGTATCTGATACAACTGGCCTGCAGAGGTTTTACTGGTACATCCAGTTGGGAGTAGACCTTGTAGAAATTGCAGGGCGTCCTGGGAGAGGACTGTTTGTCCCAGATGGCTTGGAAACGACTTGGGATTTCACAGTATGAGTTGACTAGTGAGGCTGTGGAAAGGCATATCTGGACCTCTCTGCTTAGACTGTTTCCCCCCATGACCTGGTCTCCAATAAGAGATAAAAGTTGGAGTTTCAGAAAGTACTGTGCACACAAGAATATCCTGGAGGAGAAGCCTCAATTTTAAGTGTCAAAATTATTTTTGTAAGGAAAAGAATATTGTTCTCTACAGGATACTATAATGTAAAAGAGATTGGATACAGTATTTAGAAAGGCTGCAGAATTTTTTTGGCATCTTTGGAGTGTCTCTGGCCTTTTTTAGTCTTTTTTTTATCTTAGAAAAAAAAAATAAATCCAAATATTTTACAAGAAATAACATTTTACAGTATGTCTTAAGAAATTGCCAAGAGTTCTGCTTTCCTAGTATGAGGTGCCTGCCTTTATTAGCCCATGGTTATTTAGCTTATATAAAATGCAGTACAAACATACATAGGTACAGTGGATTCAGTAAGCATTCAAATGCCTTCATGTTCTCCATGCTTTATGTTGTGAGTTTTATTTTAAATAGATACATTTGTAATTTTTATCCTTAAATCTACACTTAGTAACCCACAATGACAAAGTGAAGATATGATTTCAGAAAGGTTTACAAATTATTTTAAAACTAGCAAAATACCCGCGATTCGCAGCGGCGAAGTACTGCCTTAAAATTTTTATTAAGAAGAAAATTAAACCTTTTTAAACTGAGGGAAAATATACCAATAATTATTTGTTAAGGATCTCTTTGTATGCCACGTTGTCAGTTCGGCCCTCCAGTTGTAATATGACCAAGCTGTAGCTGTGCGCTGAGCTTACTCTTGAGCATGCAACGTACAGTTGGCCATGTGAACAGTAATCTTGTTTCAAATCTCACAGCTTGGATTGCTGCTGTCATAATCGGTTTGAGTTTCATTGTTTGTTTCAATTACGACAGTATTTGTAGGACTTGTGTTGAAGAGACATTCGGCATCTGTCAAGCGTTGTAAGTATACAGCCAGTTTCATTGATAACTTCACATCCAGCTTTTGAGAGTTTAAACATTTCTAAACATCAAAGTGTCCACTACTGAAATCGTCACCTGTGAATCTAAGATGTTTAAGAGGCATTGGCAGTTGTCCAAAGGTGTAAAATATTTGGCCATTTCGGTACACTTAAGCATTTCACTCTTCTAGTGCTCTTGTGTAGTATAATTATCTCCTGTACCGTCATCAGTCCACACCTTGAACCTGTCCCAGTCATTCAATACATAAGACACAATGTTCCTCCGGATATCAAGAGTGAGCCTGATATGGCCGTGCAATATGTAACAAAGAGAATGGAAAAGGCAGGTGCCATCTCCGGGCATGGAAACCACTTGGTAAGTGACAGTTCTTTGATCGATGGTGATCACCTCGATAGACATGTTAATGGGGGTACGGTTGGAATGATAAAGGAAATGGGTACCTGAACAATGTAAAGTAAGTCTAAAATACCTACACAATAACTATAATCGTAATAAATGAACAATAAAACAGCAGAGAAGCCGTGGATTAAATAAAAAGGCTGTAGTTATCAGCAGGGAGACGTGAATACCGTGGCGAAGCAAGGAAGGGAATGTAGAGACTGGAGCGACAGACGGCCTTATATAGGCAGGCAGCCAACAACGTGGGAGGCGTTGGGATGGGGGACCCAACGCCGCCTCACACAGTGACCGAGCTGCAGGCTATGGACGTATATATGTACGTAAGTAGGATTCAGTTAGCGTTGGGAACCCGCGTACCAAATTTCTTGAAGATGGGCCCATAAGTAACAAAGACCGTTGAAAAGTTCAATATGACGGCCGACAGTGGCATCATATCACCGAAATAAGTACCAAATTTCAGCCTTCTACCTACACGGGAAGTTGGAGAATTAGTGACGTTGGAAAGTTCAATATGGCGGCTGACAGTGGCATCACACCACCGAAATAAGTACGTACATTGGTTTCGGTTAGCGCAGGGAAGCCGCCTACCAAATTTCATGAAGATAGGGCCATGAATAAGAAAGTTGAACATGGCGAACATTGTCAACCGTTATGACCGTTACGTGTAGAATTTCGAAATGAAACCTGCTTAACTTTTGTAACTAAGCTGTAAGGAATGTGCCTCCCAAATTTCAGCCTTCCACCTACACGGGAAGTTGGAGAATTAGTAATGTTTGGAAAATTCCATATGGCGGCCGACAGTGGCGTCATACCACCGAAATAAGTACGTACATCGGTTTTGGTTAACTTAGGGAAGCCACCTACCAAATTTCTTGAAGATGGGGTCAGCCTTCTACCTACACGGGAAGTTGGAGAATTAGTGACGTTGGAAAGTTCAATATGGCGGCCGACAGTGGCGCCATACCACCAAAATAAGTATGTACATTGGTTTCGGTTAGCGCAAGGAAGCCGCCTACCAAATTTCGTGAAGATGGGGCCATGAATAAGAAAGTTCAACATGGCGGACATTATTAAAATTAGTGACGTTGGAAAGTTCAATATGGTGGCCAACAGTGGCGTCATACCATCGAAATAAGTACATACGTCGGTTTAGGTTAGCGCAGGGAATCCGCCTACCAAATTTCGTGAAGATGGGGCCATAAATAAGAAAGTTCAACATGGCGGACATTGTTGACCGTTATGACCGTTACACGTAGAATTTCGAAATGAAACCTGCTTAACTTTTGTAAGTAATCTGTAAGGAATGAGCCTGCCAAATTTTAGCCTTCTACCTACACGGGAAGTTGGAGAATTAGTGATGTTTGGAAAATTCAATATGGCGGCAGACAGTGGCGTCATACCATCGAAATAAGTACATACATCGGTTTCGGTTAGCACAGGGAATCCGCCTACCAAATTTCGTGAAGATGGGGCCATAAATAAGAAAGTTCAACATGGCGGACGTTGTCGACCGTTATGACCGTTACGTGTAGAATTTCGAAATGAAACCTGCTTAACTTTTGTAAGTGAGCTGTAAGGAATAAGCCTGCCAAATTTCAGCCTTCTACCTACACGGGAAGTTGGAGAATTAGTGATGAGTGAGTCAGTCAGTCAGTCAGTCAGTGAGGGCTTTGCCTTTTATTAGTATAGATTCACAAACTGAAATCTCTCATTCACACAAGTATTCTAACCCTTAATTCAGTACTTTGTGGAATCCCCAGTTACAGCTTAGAGCCTTTGTAGGTAGAGCTTTGCTCCACCTGTATTTTGGGCAGTTTTGTTCATGGCAAATACTCTCACGCACCTTTAGATAGGTTTGGAAGGTTACGTAAACTGCTGTCTTCTTTCTACACATATTCTATGAAGTTCAAGTTTTCCTGTGCCACTTAAGGACAGTTGAGACTTGTCCTGAAGCCACTCCAGCATTGTCTTGGCTTCATGCTTAGAGTCATTGTCATGATGAAAAGTGAAATGTTGTGCTATTCTGAGGTTGTGTGCACTGTGGAGATTTTCTTCAAGGACCTCCTCTATATGTTTAGTTGCATTTATCCTTCCCTCAGCGCTGACCAGCCTCCCTGTCTCTACCTCTGAGAAACATCCCCATAATATGATTCTTCCACCATCATGCTTCACTATAGAGATTGTATTTGTCAGGTGATGAACAGTTCTGGGTCTTTGACAAACATAGTGCTTGACATTCTGCCCGAAGACTTCATGGTCTGATGAGACAGAAGTTGGTCTCGAGTCCTTTAAATGCCGTTTGGCAAACTCCAAGCAAGTGTTACCCTGTCATAAAAGTCTGATTGATGGAATGATGCGGCTATCCTTCCAACAGGGACTTCTGAAGCTGTGACTATTGGGTTTTTTGTCACCTCTCTAATCAAGGACTTTTTAGTCAGGTTCTAGACATATCTCAAGGATGGTTAAAGCAAAGAGAATACACTTGCTCACAATTTGAAGTGCCACGTCAAAGGGTCTGAATACTTATACAAATAAGAGATTTCAGTTTTTGATTTTTAATAAATTTTCAAACATTTCTGAAAACATATTTTCACTTCGTCATTATGGGTGATTGAGCATAGATTGATAGGAAAGGATGTCAAATGTATCCATTTAAAGTGAAATCTACAGCACAAATTGTGCAGAAAGATAAGGGGTCTGCATATTGAATCCAATGTAGTTTTTAGAATGTTGCTGTTGATTGAAAAATATTATAAAAAAGTTATTTTCAAGGTTTACCTGTGGATGCAAAACTGTTTTGCTGACTTTTCATTAGATGGAACTTAAAGCACTCTTTTTTTTTTTTCTCACTATTGTGATTATTTTCATGATGTGTAACATCCTGAATTAACTGCCTTTCATCTGCCGATGCTGCACAAACAATTGTGTGTATGTGTGTATTATTTGTAAGTAATGTAGTGACATATTATGTATAATCCTACAGTCAAAGTACAAAGGATTTGAACCCTTTGGAATTATCTGGTTTACTGTTTGAATCTGATCTTCATCTATGTCACAGGTACTGATATACACAATGAGCTTAAGCCAATGACACACACAAATTCAACTCTTTCATGTCTTTATTTTACAAACACATTCAACTTTCACAGTGGTAGTGGAAAAAGTAAGTGAACCTTGGGATTTAATAACTGGTTGACCCTCTTTTGGCAGCAATGACCTCAACCGGGCGCTTCCTGTAACTGCAGATCAGACCTGCACATCGTGCAGGGGGAATTTTAGCCCATTCTTCCCTGCAGATCTGCCTTAACTCTTCCATATTCTTTGGTTATCTTCTGTGTATGGCTCTCCAAGTCATTCCACAGCATCTCAATAGGATTGAGATCTGGGCTCTGACTGGGCCACTCCAAAAGCCAGAGTTTGTTCTTCTGAAGCTACTGTGCTGTGGATTTGCTGCGATGTTTGGGGTCATTGTCCTGTTGCATCACCCAGCCTCTTCTGAGCTTAAGTTGACGGATAGACACCCTCACATTATCCTGGAGAATTTGTTGATAAACTTGAGAATTCATTTTCCCCTCAATGATGGCAAGCTGTCCAGGCCCTGATGCAGCAAAGCAGGCCCAAATCATGATGTTCCCTCCACCATACTTTACTGTAGGGATGATGTTTTGATGTTGATATGCAGTGCCCTTTTTACACCAAATGAAGTTCTGCTTGTTCCTCCCAAATAGTTCAATTTTGGTTTCATCACTCCACAAAACATTTTCACAGTACCGTTGTGGAGTGTCCAAGTGCTCTTTCGCAAACTTCAGGCGTTTAGCAATGTTCTTTTTTGATAGCAGTGGCTTCCTTCTTGATGTCCTGCCGTGGACTCCTTTCTTGTTCAATGTTGAGTCATGAACAGAGATGTTAGCCAGTTCTAATGACTTCTTCAAGTGCTTTGCTGTCACTCTAGGGTTCTTCTTTACCTCATTGCTGACTTTGCGTTGTGCTCTTGGGGTCATCTTGGCAGGGCGCCCACTTCTAGGCAGAGTAGCCACAATACCAAATTGTCTCCATTTATAGACATCTTGCCTAACAGTAGACTAATGAATATCTAAAATCTTTGAGATGACTTTGTAACCCTTTCCAGCCTTAAGTAGATTAACAATTATCTATCGTAGTTCTTCAGACAGCTCTTTTGTGCAAGGCATGATTCCTATCTGGATATGCTTCTTGTCAAAATCTCAAACTCAAACTTTATAGTGTTTTTTTATCAATCTAAAGTAATTCTAGGCCATACCTCTGAACTCATTTCATTAAATGTACTCCAGGTATGCTAAATTCTGACTGCAGTGAGTTTTTTAAAAAGTCATTAGCTTAGGGTTCACTCACTTTTTTCAACCTTTAGTTTCACAGTTTGAATGATTGATTCAATATGGTAAAAAATTATCTGATGATGTGTGTATCTTTAGTTATAGGAGACTGTGTTTGTTCATTATTGTGACTGACATGAAGGTACGACCATGTTTTATATGGGAATTAGACATAAATATAGATAATTCCTAGGGGTTCACATACTTTTCACTTTGACTGTATACATACTGTATAGTCTTTATTCTTCATTCTTTACCCTTTACATCAGTGTTTCTTATTCAGTGCTGGCCTCAAATAGGCTGCAGTTGTTCTTTTCAACCAGTATCACAATCAGCAAGTCATTTTTAATTTTTATTTTAAACATTTAACTTACCTCATTATTTAATAAGCTGTCCTTTTTATTTCTTATTTGAGAAAAGTGCTTTAGTGTTACTATTCTACAAAATTAACTAATTAGCTTAACCATGTCAATTTCTTTTTAATTCAGTTTTCTGTTTACTCTTTTTTTTATATAACCAAACAGCAATCTGACTGCTAAAAGCATCTTTTTTTCTTACTTTTACTCACTTGTGTTTTTTTATTAGTCAATAATGGCATAAATAACCACACAATTAAAAATCACAAAATAGTAAAAAGCAGTAATAATCCTTGATTGTGCAAATTCCAGTTTTATTCAGTAAAATAATAAGCAAAACTAGTTTTCAGTTTTTCTGGGTTGATATTAAACGCACACTGGGGAGTAACAGCATTCTTAGTTAATGTAAAAATCCATTTAAAAAAGAAATTTGTTGGGATGACATCCTAGAGCCACATGAAGTCCCAAGGACTAAACTTAAGAACCACTACGTAAGGTGTACTGCATTTATAATTAATTTATATCCCAAAAATTAGATACATCTATCAGATGTTGTGTTAAAACATTTCTGCAATTGGTACTATTGTGAAAAATATGCAACAATGTTTCTGTCCATATTGTAATTATGTTGACCTAATAGGGATTAATTTATTCTTTATCATTTTATCAGCATCTCATGAAATTACCTATGCTTTTCAAGATTTTTGAGTCCTTCATGTTACTTAAATATTTTTTGTTTTTGCTTAAGCATTGTGTCTTTATTATTGTCTTAAATATTTTTTTTATTCTTGATCTAACAGAAATAGAGACGATAGGAAAAAAGATGACCGCTCAAGGAAGAGGGATTATGATAGAAATCCTCCTCGAAGGGACTCATACAGGGATCGATATAACCGGAGAAGAGGCAGAAGTCGAAGCTATAGTAGGAGTCGCAGTCGTAGCTGGAGCAAAGATCGTCTTCGAGAAAGAGATAGAAGCCGGAGCAGAAGTCGGAGTCAAAGTAAAACTCGAAGCAGAGGTAGAAGAATTCTTAACCTTAATTCTCTATTTCCATATGCATTTGCATGTTTTCTTTGTTTACTTCACTGTTTTTAATATGAATTAAACAGCATTGAATTAATCATTTTAATGCTTGTTTCTTTAGGGAAGATAGACAAAGTAATTGTTATTTACACCCTAATGCAAATTAATTGAAACAAACTCTGAAAACAATAAAAATCAGTTTTCAAATTTTTTTTATTATGACTAACATTCATATACTCCTAAAAGTACATAATATGACCTCCTCAACTCCTGAGAAGCATCTGGATATGATTAGGCTTGGAATCCACCAATTTTGAACAGTCTTGGACGATTTTGAGGTCTCTGTACCAAACTAGAATTAGGGCCTGAATCATCATCTCCATGGTTATGCAGTCCATTCCACAAAGTCATTGCTTACAAACAGACCACAAATTTTCAGTTCGGTTCACATCAGGAGAGTTTCCAGGCCATTTCGGTATTTTCATTTGATTATGATCAGAATTTCTTCACTTGTTTTAACGTGTGACATGGTGCCAGATCTTGTTGGATTTGTGGAATGGACTGCATAACCACGGAGATGATGATTCTGACCCTAATTCATGTCTGGTACGGGTAACCCAAAATTCTCCTATACTATTCAAAATTGGTAGATTCAATGCCAATTTGTATCAAGACGCTCCTCAAGAGTTGAGGAACTTTTATCATGTATTAATAGGAGTATGTGAATATTATTCATAGTAAAAACAAAAAATTGAGAAGAACTGATTTTTGTTATTTTCAGAGTTTGTTTCAGTTAATTTGCACAAGAGTGTACATAGTAAGAGCTGCATCAAAGCACAACATTATACAAACCTGTATAATACATAAATAAAAGCAAATGTATTAGTTATTTTTGCAATTGAGCAGTTGTATAAGGTCCTTGTTTTGTTTAAATTTAGAAGTGAAAATTAATATACAATGTTATAATGTTTCAGTTAGTATTAATATTTTAATATAAATTTCAAAATTTTACAGCATAAATTTGAATCAGTTGGTCTTCGTATGTCATGTGTGTTCCCGTTCATTTTTTATTTTTACTTTGAAGCATTTTTTTTTCTGAATGAATTCTCAATCTATATATGACTTTCATGTTACTTTTTTTCCAGCATCCAGACTAGGTGCACAGGCTTCATTCACATTCTAGGCTACTTTACTTCAAAACCATATGTCGAAGTGGGATACCAATGACTCCTAATTATACACTTTTTTTTGTGTGTTTTTTTACACATTGCGGGGCTGCATTCTCGTATGCTAGTGTACCTTCTTCATGGAAAATTGGAAAACATTTAATAGCTAACCAGATGTACTATTAGAATTATTGTTTTAACTTTTGTAAAAAAAAATCATTTCTGGGTTAAAGAAAGTCAACATCTTGTTGGTATACAAGGTTCTACCATTTTAAATTACAAAAAAGTATAAAAAAAGATTAAGTGACGCAATTTTATTCAAAAATGCACTTGAAAGTAAAAACATTTTGTACTTGAATTTTTTTGGTCATATGTGACTAAAAATAATATCATGGGGCGCCCATAAAATAATTAATTCAATTCAAATCCATAGATTAGTTAAAGTGAAATTTCTACCCAGCTTAACTATTGAAAGAAAATGACAAATCATATAAAAGTTTATGAAAATATGAAGGATAATTGTTATAATTGGAGAAATTTTCAAATTGCAAGAATTATTTTTTAATCATCTTCTGCATATTGTTATTCCTATACTTGTACAAGGCATAACAACCTAAACTTTTCCCTATCTAATGTAAATCCAGTTTTTATGCAAGTTCTCTATCCATTCGAACGCTGCTAGCAAATGCTATGACAGTTACATTTTTAAACAAAAAAAATTAGTGTGTGGTGACAATGAAGCTATTTAATTCAGTTTCTTTGGTGGTGGGTGTTGTTAACTTCTTGTGATGAACAAACCCAGTTGAATTCGGCAAAATCACTGAAATGTTTGCAAACTTCGCCTAACTCCGCAAAACGCATTAAACTCCGTGAAGAAGGAAGAAAAGCTGTTCTAGTTTTGAGTAACTTACAGTGGTGCAATGGTCATTTCAATAATATGCAAGAGAAATTTGTGAATCTGAAGTCTTGATCTAAAGTGATTTACTTGGTTAAGTACTACAACAGCCGTTATCTAAATGAGCTCACTTTGACTTAAGAGTCAAAACCAGCAAAGTTACTCTTTTGGAGGCTGTAAATGATTGTTAAAGTGAAATTTACAAGATTATTATTTTGATGCAAATCTATACTAATAAAAGGCAAAGCCCTCACTGACTCACTCATCACTAATTCTCCAACTTCCTATGTAGGTAGAAGGCTGAAATTTGGCAGGCTTATTACTTACAGCTTACTTACAAAAATTAAGCAGGTTTCATTTAGAAATTCTACGCGTAACGGTCATAACTGAATCCTACTTATGTACATATATACGTCCATAGCCTGCAGCTCGGTCACCGTGTGAGGCGACGTCCCCGATCCCCACGCCTCCCACGTAGTTGCCTGCCTATATTGCGTCCCCCATCCCCACGCCTCCCACGTAATTGGCTGCCTGCCCATATAAGGCCGTCCATCGCTCCGGTCTCTACATTCCCTTCCTTGCTTCGCCACGGGATTCACGTCTCCCTGCTGATAACTACAGCCTTTTTATTTAATCCACGGCTTCTCTGCTGTTTTATTGTTCGTTTATTACGATTATAGTTATTGTGTAGGTATTTTAGACTTAGTTTACTGTTCAGGTACCCATTTCCTTTACCGTTCCAACCGTACCCCCATTAACATGTCTATCGAGGTGATCACCATCAATCAAAGAACTGTCACTTACCGAAACTCAAACCGATTATGACAGCAGCACTCCAAGCTGTGAGAAAACAGTAAAAAGGAGGCGTGTCAGACGTCTTGGTACATTTTCTGATGCAGCTAGACGGAAACAACTTCATGATGCTGCCACCAAATACTCATAGAAAAATCCACAAGTTCATAGAGACGATGTCGCTAAATACTCGCAGGCAAATCCACAAGTTCATAGAGACGCTGTCGCTAAATACTCGCAGGCAAATCCACAAGTTCAGAGAGACGCTGTTGCTAAATACTCGCGGGCTTCGCAGGCAAATCCACAACTTAATACCGGGAATGCCTGTTAAACATCTTAGATTCACAAGTACCGATTTGGGTAGTGAACACTTCAATGAATGAAACCTGTTATCTTTACAACGGTTGACAAACACGAAGTGTAACTTGAACACAGCACGTCCTCCAGATACGAACCTGTTTGAAAGAAATAATGATAATCAAATCCTTGATGACAGCAACACTAATAACAGTGACAAAACAATTACATTGACAATCATGTTACATTATTTTTAAAATGTTTACTTTTTTTTTTCTCATAACTTCTTTAACACACTACTTCTCCGCTGTGAAGTGCAGGTATTTTGCTAGTATACTATAAAAATCACCAGCACATAAAATTTTGCAAGACAAAATTAATTGAGCATTAAATACAGTTTAAGCGAGAACCACAGATAAGATTTCCTTTTTTTTTAAAATAAAAATGTCTAAGTTTCAATGAAATATCGAAGCATTTTGCTTGCAGTTGGGTAAATTCACTTTAGTCGTAACTACAGCAGTCAGATTGACTTATTTTTCAAAATGTAGTTTAAATGTATTGAAAACAATCTGCAGTGGCAAAAAACTGGTAAATATAAGAAAACAGTTACTTGTTTTATCTTCTACTAGTTATTGCTCAAAACATGTTGTACAGTAGTGCTGTATTGTACAGATCAGTTTTTTCTAGAATCATTGTTTTGTATTGTCATTAGTAAAATTGACAGCCACACCTCTTCACAATGTGTTTTGGAACAAATATTTCCATTATTTCTATTAATCAACAGTTATACTACTGACAGAATCTCAAATATCAAATATGGTTGTCTTTATTTGTGCTCCTGATTCTATTACCATTAACTCTTGAACCTGAGATGCCTGACACTGCTGTTCTATGAAAGCACTGTTAAGCATCCATTACAACAAGTAAAAGATGGTTTCCTTTCTCATTAACTGCAATGGAAAGTAATTGCCATGTTTTTGAGTTTCTCTTTTATTATAATGACTTTATCTTTTTTCATCTTCAGTTGTAAAATATACAGTGCGTTCATAATCAACACCAACAGTGACAGATTTGAAATAAAGAAATTTAACTCTTATTTCCTTGCTGACCTTTCTACATAGTATAGCACAATGATACTATTTCAAAACATTGTTTTATTTCCATAATTTTCTTTAGTACAGATTGTGCAGTTTAACATGAAATAGATCAATAATACTTTGTTGCTCCTGCAATTTTTATGACTGTCTTGCTGTGATGATTACTTTAGAAACTGGATTCATGATCCTCAGTCAAAATGTGATTTTGTTTATTTAAATTATGGCTCATTGGTTAGCTCTACAATGTCATGAAGTAATTTGTGAAGATATCAGCTTGGCTTAATGGCCGTTTTGCAGATTTACATGGGTTAGTTTGATGCCCTACAAATCTTTATCCTTCCCCCTCCGCAAGGCAAGGCCTATTCTTTTAATATCACACCACCTCCAACAACATTATCTTCTGCCTCTCTCTGGGCCTCATCCCCCTCCACCTTCATTCTGAGGTACTTCTTCACTCAGTTATTCCTCTGCCTTATGCTCTACATAACCATACTGCGTTAAGTCTGTTTCTCCACAACACCCATCATCACCTCACCAGGTCTTTTTTTTTTTTTTTCTTCCTCTCCCTCTGTGGCACTCCACAAATCCACCGAATCATTCTCATCTTTGTTTTTTCCAGCTTCATCAGCCACATCTAACTCCCATAGAGCATATTATTCCTCACACACCATTTTTAATTTTTTTCTCTTCAATGACATTCCTTTAGAAGTCATAGTGGGACCCAGCTCCTGGAATTTGTGCCATGCATCTGTAACCCTTGCTGCCACTGCTGTGCCATTACTTCTATCCGCATTCAGCATGTTACCCAAGTAGCAGAATTTCCCTACTTAGACCAAAAAAAAACCTCCACTACATTACTGATTTTTAATTTTGCATTTTAAACATATTGATTAAAATACTGAACTTCATCTTTACCATTGCAACTTTATTTTGTATACACTTGTGTGTGTACAGTATGTATGTTAGAAACCTAAAATTACTATTTTAAAATACAAATTTTAGCCCTGTTTCCATTTTGTGTATGTTTGATTACATAAAAAGTAAATAACTTTATACATTTAACATAACAGTGCCCTCCATAATGTTTGGTAACAGAAACACGTTATTCCTTGATTTAATTATCTTCTCCACAGGTGTAAAATTACAAATCAAGGAATTCAGACATGATTAAAGTGCTCATTGCAAAGTTTTAATTTAAGGGTATTTACATGCATTTTGGTCTCGCAATGTAAAAATGACAATAGTTTTTATGCATGGGTCCTTCATTTTAGGGTACTGTAATTTCTGGAACATAGCAATGGTAGGTTTATTAAAGCAGTCATTTTTATTACTTGGTGCATTTCCCTTTTTTGTTATGACTGCTTAAAGTCTATGGTTGATAGACATCACCAGGTGATGAGTATTTTCTGTGTGATGCTCTGCTAAGACTCTAATAGAGCCATGTAGAAGAAGTGTTGTAATTTAAATGGTGTGGGCAAATGTGTGGAAATACCTTTAAGTGAAAGTCTCCTATGTGCACTTTAATCACATCTGAGTTGTTTGATTTGTAATTTTAAACCTTGAAGCAGAGGATTAAATCAAGGAAAGATGTGTCTTAGTCCCAGACATTATGGAGAACACTGTAGCTGTCTTCAATCTTAAGTTAAATGGACAGTGAAGTTGGTTTTAATGTTTTTGCATTTTTGATTTTCAAAGAAAGTTGTACATATGCGGCAACTGTACACAATTAATGGAGGCTATGATAATGCTCCACTCCAGTATGAGCATAAGATTTCTTCACATTTCATTTACTTTTTTCTCTCTGGTTTTCGTTTTTATTTTTTTAGAAAGGGAAATTGGAAAATCAAAATATGAACTGGACAGGCAGGAACGGACTGAACAATCAGAGACTACATATACTCCAGGACCATTGGTTTCAAATGTATCATCCGGCCCTTATCCTGTTCCATCAATTAGTAGCACTATAACTGTCATAGCACCAACACATCATGGTAACAATACAACTGAAAGCTGGTCAGAGTTCCCTGAAGAACAGCTCGATCATAGCTCCTATGGAAGAGGACCATTGCCAAAAAAACGGTGCAGGGACTATGACGGTAACTTTTTTCATATTTAATGAATTCTCAAGATTTACTACTAATTCTGTGTGTGCCATTAATGATGCATTTTGTTATTGTTTTTGAAATGTAAATTGTTTTGTTTTAATGAATTCCATGTTCGTTAGTGCTCCATTCAACTCGCTTGTGGCACCATTTCAAACTCAGTAGATGGCTGTGTTGAAATACCTTTATTGTTATTAGCTACAATGTGATTTTAAGCTAGTAGATGGAGATGTATGCTGTTTGCAGCAAGAATAATGAAGTAGCCTAACTGAAACTCCATCAACATGTGAAATGTGAAAAAATTGAGGGGGTTGGGGAAGAGCCTAGCTCAGATAGTGATAGTGAGAATTTGGCTGAAGGGAACAACAAAAGAAACCTGTGTATTCTAAAATTTAAAGTTGCAGAATAAGGACACTTACTCTTGTTTTCCTCAGTTTCCAAATGAAAGAAATGGCAGGTCCATGAAAATATGAAGCTATTAATGATGAAATGTCAACGACTAAACGAAGAAGAAAGGGCAGCACGTCAAAAAGAGGCCCAAAAGCGTTGGAAAGAAAAGAAATCAGAAAAGAACAATAATAATCTAAGTGCAAATTCGGAAAATAAGGGAAGTTATAATCAGCCCGGACCAAGTGGAAATGAAAACTTAACAGGTCCAAGTAGGGGCAGAAATAAAAGACAAAATAGAAGACTGTTGGCGCGATATACATGCAGAGCAGGTTAGAGATTATGGAAGTGTTAAAATTCGAAAGTCTCAAAAAGACTGATAGTAAAGATCACATTAGCGCTAACAAATAGACATTATTACTCAGTGAAATAACGGAACAGTGAAAAGAGATTGAATATATGGACATAGGTGATACGACAGAAGTATGTAGATATTGTGTAAAATTTAAGTCGGAGATCATCTAATTCGTGTTACTATCAGGGAAAAGTAATGTTTCTTCCCAATGAAGAGGCGTATTCATGAGAAATAAGATTTATTTGGTGAAAGTGAAATCCACAAACACTACAGGCAAAATATCTGAATCTACAATAATCTGTTCTCGTTGGCATCATTCAATGCTCAAAATGTAGATTTACACGATTCACGACCATACGCTATGAGAATCTCTGGTCCCGCAGCAATTAGTTTAATTTCAAAGAAACCTCAATTCGGTCAGGTTTATATTTATGATTACGGAGAAACGATGCAACATATCGAAAGAGTTAAATGATCAGATGTATTAGAAATTCTATAGCCAATGATGGATATTGATCCATATGTCCAAAAGTATCACACTTTACACGAAATTTATCTGAAAAACATAAGTTTTCTTGGATTTCTATATGAATCTGAACAATCACGCTTGCATTTATAATAAACCATCATGTGACTAATTGTCAGCGTTAATAGTTTTGAAAGATGCAGATATCAAAGACAGAGTTGATAATTGTGTTTTTCCAAAAGCAAAACATGATTTGTCGCAAGCGGCATATCTGGGAAATGACTAGTGCGTAGTGCCGTTGGCTAGCGACGCGAGCAGAGGGCAGAGCCCCCTAGTAATAATGAAAAAAATAATAACATTGACTTAGAAGAAAATGAAAATCTTTTAAGATGGAACATGATTCAGGTGTTTAAAATTATTAAATAAATTAGTACAGTAGATTCCACTTGTTACTTTATATATATATATATATATAAAGTATAGTATTGTCTACAACAAGAACACAGGGACACAGCTGGAAACTTGTTAAAGCCAAATGTTGCACAAATGTTAGAATGTTTTCTTCATGCAAAGGACCAGAGAGAGTAAGACTCTGGGGATCTTAAAATCTCAGCTTTATTATTTTGTTATGTAAATAGGATGGACAAGCTTTTTGGGCTGAATGCTCTGTTTTTTATGATGATCTCAAAAGAAGTGTATGCTAATGAGAGAATATTGTGCTGGCTCACATGGCATTATATTGATTTTATTTGGTGTTTTCAGTATTCTTTCAAAGAAACTGCAACTGGAAAAGCTGTTGAATACCTCCCTTTTGTTTTAAGGCAATGTCTCTTGTTAAATGTGTTGAAAATGCTGTTGTGTAAAAATGAGGATTTAAAAACATACCCACCCTGGTCTTCAGACCTGGCTATCGGCTACCTCTGTGGGATGGGTTATGCCAGTGATGAACACAACAATTCAGCTAATGCAGAATGGTTATACCAAGAAGGCAGAATGCTTCATCTTACTCTCCACCTTTGGGATTATGCTGTGCTGGTATTTCTGTTAATGGCTCAGCCTCTGACCTTCTTTGATCAACCCTTAGAAACTATGTGAAGCATGGAAACAGCTACAGTATACCATTATGACTGTGTAAAACAAAAACTATGAACACACAAGATGTATTGGCCAGATTCCCAATATCAATATATGCAAAATGCCTGCCTGTTCACCCAATCCCTGAAAGCTTTATGCCTTCCTAAAATTTCAAACTATCTGGCCTGTACAATTTCTACCAAAATTCATGTTGGAATTACACCTCTCAGTAACAGTTGAACTCATTAACTGTATAGCTGAAGATGCAGATGAGTGGTTGCACAAACACAAGCAAAACACTTAAGTGTCATAGAAAACATACATTTTATGATGGATATTGGTGCTTACAGTAGTTCTGTGAAAAAAAATTAGTTTTATGATTTTACTGCAGACCTGGCTCATGACATTTTAATCACACCTCACTTGGTTGTATGTGTATGAAATCTTATCAGATAATAACATGAACTTCGAATGATATGGTGGAAGGCTAATGTTTGCCACTGTGTACCTGCAAACAAGATTATAGTTACTGCCATGGATTGTGTCCTATATTTTAAAAATTTAAAAAAGCCTAAAGTTAGATTTTTGTTTGTTTTAAAAACAACTTAGCCCAGTAAGACAATGAAGGAGGTAATTTAAGAGAACTGTGGTGTAATGTTCCATTCCCTTTCTTCCTCTGTTCAAAGTGTACTGAAAGCATGTCTTCTCACAGGTAATAATTTGCCATCTATTGGTGGTGTTTCCAAAAAAGAAACATTAGTAGAATCCATATACAGTGGAACCTCGGTTCACGACCATAATTCGTTCCAGAACTTTGGTCGTAAACCGAGTTGGTCGTGAACCGAAGCAGTTTCCCCCATAGGATTGTATGTAAATACAATTAATCCGTTCCAGACCATACAAACTGTATGTAAATATGTAAAAATATGTAAAGATTAAGCACCAATATAGTTAATTACACCATAGAATGCACAGTGTAATAGTAAACTAATGTAAAAACATTGAATAACACTGACACAAAACACCCAGGCTCCCTGATCAGCTACACGAGCTGGCTTGCTCGCGCTCTCTCTTTCTCTCTCTGTAGCACACACACCACCAAAGCCCCTCCCTCCCTACCTCAGCTACAGGAGCAGCCTGGCTCAAGCATGCTCTCTCTCTCTCTCTGTAGCGCGCACACACACACACACCCCTATCCCCCCCATCCCTTCCCTGTCAGCTGCCCCTGCTCTCTCACTCTCTCTCTCTCTCTCTCTCTCTCTCTCTGCGCTTGCTCGCTCGGGCTCTCTAATCTCTCTGTAGCAGGTGCTCGCGCAGCATTTTTTTTTTTTTTTTAAATGAGTTAAGCACAAAGGAAAAAAAAAATCGCACAAATCCAAACTGCATTTAAAAACCAACTCACAAGCAACCAAAAAAGTAACATTGCAGGAGATCACGCTATTAAACTTAAAGCCTGATCGCTGTAAACAATGTTTTTAAAATGAGTTTTAAGCACAGCAGAAAAAAACATCGCACAAATCCGAACTGCATTTAAAAACCAACTCGCAAGCAACCAAAAAAGTAACATTGCAGGAGATCACGCTATTAAACTTAAAGCCTGATCGCTGTAAACAATGTTTTTAAAATGAGTTTTAAGCACAGCAGAAAAAAACATCGCACAAATCCGAACTGCATTTAAAAACCAACTCACAAGCAACCAAAAAAAGTAACATTGCAACAAATCACACGATGAAGTCCTCCATGTAAACAATTTTTTTAATGAGTTTTAAGCACAAGGAAAAAAGCGAACATTTGAAAAAAGAGAAAAATAACATTGCAACAAATCGCATTATGAACTAAAAAATTCACTTTTGAAAAATCCGTAATACAAAAACCACCAAGAAAACTAACATTGCATGAGACGAGTTCTGGCATGAAGTGTTTTCCTTCAGGTGTTTTCTCTCTTGTGATTTCTTGGGTTTCTGGTGCTTTTAGCTGTTTAGCTGGTGGGAGTGAAAGCCTCATGCAGCCATTCCAAAAAGAAAGTTCTTGTGACCCTCCACATTACTGGCAGCCTGGCTTTGTTTACATTATGCTGCTTGAAAGCACGAGGGTTCTCAGATTGGTAAATGAGTAAACTGGTAAACAGTTTTTCCACCTCTTGTAATTTCTTTCTTTACTTCGATTTCAATTTTCTTCAAAGCTTTCTTCTGACAACTCTTCTCTTGCTTAGAAGCCATAGTTAACTGCAAAAGCACACAAAATACTGTAGAGCACAAAGAGAGTGCACGTCGGCTTTGCTTAAATGAAAAAGCCAGGCAGCTCTCTTTCTCTCTCAGGCTGCCTATAGATAGGCAGGCAAACACGTGCTGCAATCTCCTCCTCCCCCTCCCCAGCAGGCACGTGCTTGCTTGCTCTCTCTCTCTCTCTCTCTCTCTCTCTCTTTCTCTCTCTCTCTCTCTCTCTCAGCTTAGCTGAGGCAGGCTAGGGAAACTGGCTTGTCCAGCAAACACGTGCAGCAGTCTCCCCCTCCCTCTCCCCCGCAGGCACGTGCTTGCTTGCTTTTGCTCTCTCTCTTTCTCTCTCAGCTTAGCTGAGGCAGGCTAGGGAAACTGGCTTGTCCAGCAAACACGTGCATCAGTCTCCTCCTCCCCCTCACCAGCTGGCACATGCTTGCTCGCTCTTCCTCTCTCTCTCTCTCTCTCTCTCTCTCTCTCTCTCTCTTGCAGCTCAGGCAGGCGGGCAGGCAGGCAGGCAAGGGAAACTGGCTTGTTCGTATACTGAGTGTGTGGTTGTGAACCGAGGCAAAAGTTTGGCGAGCTTTTTGGTCGTGAACCGAGTTGTACGTGAACCGGGACGTTCGTGAACCGAGGTTCCACTGTACTTTATTTGCACAATATTCATTTATAAGCCCAAATATTTTTTGTGGAAAAAATATTACTTAAATTTTAGCATTATTCACCCAGCATTTACTAACTGATTTTGTTTATAGTTTTCATCAGTTTGATTTGATGGCATCTTCAGCACACAAGGAATAATACCACCATGGCAAAGGGGTGACTCATTGACCCTAATAGCGGAGGGCAGAATTGACCTCACGTAACACTCCCTGGAGCAATGCAGTTGTCCCAGTCTGTTACTTAATGTGCTCCTTTCTTTTGCCAAAACCTCATAAAGGGAGTGACCTGCATCACCTGCGCTTCCCCAGCTCATTGCTGCATAGACAAAATACACTGGCCATAACAGATTGATAGAAAACTTGTAAGAGTAGCTGGTATACACCAAACAACCTCAACCTTCTCAGGAAACGGAGACAACCCTGACAGCCTCTGTGTTGGTACTTACACCACAAGGTAAATGTATGTCATCACTACATCCACATCATCATCTTTAGTGAAGACTGGAGGCAGAGTAGGCTTAACCTCCTGAAGTCTGTGATTGTTTACATTGCCTTACTAAGGTTGATCTTCAGATGGTTCAATTTACAACTTTCAGCAGTCCTCCACCAGTGTCCATTATTCGTTCTCCTGCCACCACTGATACACCCAACTATAACTGTCATCAGTAAATTTCAGCAGATAACATGTATAATTCTGCATTGTATCTAAAGTTTTAAGTGTAGAGTGTAAGCTGGAAGGGAGCCAGTACAATTCCCTGTTGAACCTCATATTCATGTCCACGTCCAATGCATGGTCCAATTACTTTTGAGCCCCTGAAATAAAGGGATTGTGTTAACAAAATGCTTTAGTTGCCTCACATTTTTATGCAATCTTTTTGTTCAACCCACTGAATTAAAGCTGAAAGTCTGCACTTCAACTGCATCTGAGTTGTTTCATTTAAAATTCATTGTGGTAATGTACAGAACCAAAATTAGAAAAATGTTCTCTCTGTCCAAATATTTATGGACCTAACTTTTTACTGTACTTTCGGATGTTTATTATTTTTACATGAACAGGATTACAATTTAATTTCTCTTGGTGTTTTTTTTTCTTTACAAAATACTTGTACTGAAATATTACAAAAGGCAGGTATGGAGGCTTTCCTGCTAGTATGTAAGGTACCATAGTAGTGATGGCCATTTTAGTTTAATTTACTGATTAGATTCTTTTGAACTACTTGTTCAAGTGAATTGATTCTTTTGATTAATTTGATTGGTTTGATTCATTTAGAGTCTGATGTATATGTAAGTCAGTGGCTGTCAAAAAACAGGGTCTGTTAAAGCCAAGAAATAAATTATTGTTTTCTGTGACTTTGGTCTTGTCTTTTTGTCTTCGTCCATGTGGCTTGATTTGTAGAACAGCCCCAAATTATGCATGGCTGTGCTTTCCAAAAAGACAGCACAGCACTTGAATGTTTTGTTTTGTTCGAGTAAGCTTTAATCTAAGAAGTGATATAATTTCAAACACATCTCTTTCTCTTTCTTTCTGTAAGCGTTAAGTTCTTGTCGGTCTGACACATTTGTGTATGACCTTCATCTGCAGTATTGTTTTGTAGGTTGTCTTTGGATGTTTACCTTTCAGAAGGGCTTTGTCATCATTTCATATAATATCTCATGTTCTAAATACAGCTTTAGTGTGGATAAATGCATCCTAAATCTAGATTTAAATATTAAAAAGAATAGCCTATATGTCTGCATAACCATTTAAGGCATGTATCAATGATGTTCTAATTATTCGTTGTGATTGTTATACACTACCACTAAATGTGGATTTTTATTATTTTATTGCTTTTGATTTTGGCCAGAAATTTGTATAAACTGCAGAAAAATATAATAGTCATAGATAATATTTTTTTAAAAATGAGTTTGATAATAACATGGTAAATTAATCTGTCTCTTATGATGAAAATCTGTTAAAAGTCTATGTCACAATTTAATCTTTAAAAGCTGTGCTAATTTCCTCCAACTTTTTATTAGCATCATACCTTCTGATTAATTTGTCACATTGTAGCTTAACAGGCTGGCATTTTAAAACCTGTTTAAACCTATTGACAGTGGCAGGGTTACCTTTCTATAATTTACAGACCCCTTTACATGTTTGTGTATATTAAAAAATGGATCATTATAATGTTCAATTCATTTTTCTGTAATGATTGCAGTTTAGTAAATATTAAAGTCCTCACATGGAGCAACATAATGAAAGTAATGTCAGTGCCTGAAAAGCATCCAATTTCTGAAAAACTGCATTGCGTTTTTTTTTTTAGTTGGTTTTTCAATATAGCGAGTTTGAATAACAATGTTAATGAAAAGGCTTAAATTAGCATTCCATTCAAAGTCCATATAATATATACTCAGCAAAAAAAGAAACGTCCCCTGACTTTCAACTGTTTTTACTTTCAGTAGACTTAATGTGTAAATATTTGTATGAACACTAAAAGAGTCAACACCATAAGACATAAACTAAAAATGTTTCACAATGTGTCCCTGAATGAAGGGAGGCTCAAAATCAAAAGTACCAGTCAGTATCTGTTGTGGCCACCAGCTGCTTGAAGTACTGCAGTGCATCTCCTCCTCATGGACTGGACCAGATTTGTCAGTTCTTGCTGTGAGATGTTACCCCACTCTTCCACCAAGGCACCTGCAAGTTCCTGGACATTTCTGGGGGGAATGGCCCTAGCCCTCACCCTGCGATCCAACAGGTCCCAGACGTGCTCAATGGGATTGAGATCTGGGCTCTTCGCTGGCCATGGCAGAACACTGACATTGCTGTCATGCAGAAACTCACACACTTTTTGCCACTCCTGTCTGGTCCAGCGAAGGTGGGTTTGTGCCCATAGGCGGCGTTGTTGCTGGTGATGTCTGGTAAGGACCTGCCTTACAACAGGCCTGCAAGCCCTCAGTCCAGCCTCTCTCAGCCTATTGCGGACAGTCTGAGCACTGATGGAGGGATTGTGTGTTCCTGGTGTGACTCGGGCAGTTGTTGTGGCCATCCTGTACCTGTCACGCAGGTGTGATATTCGGATGTACCGATCCTGTGCAGGTGTTGTTACACGTGGTCTTCCACTGCAAGGATGATCAGCTGTCCTTCCTGTCTCCCTGTAGCGCTGTCTTAGGCGTCTCACAGTGTGGACATGGCAATTTATTGTGCAGCATGCCTAATGCACGTTCACGCAGATGAGCAGGGACCCTGGGCATCTTTCTTTGGGTGTTTTTCACAGTCGGTAGACAAGTCTCTTTAGTGTCCTGCGTTTTTAGAACTGTGACCTTAAATGCTTACTTTCTGTAAGCTGTTAAGGTCTTAACGACCATTCCACAGGTGCATGTTAATTAATTGATTATGGTTAATTGAACATGCATGGAAAACATTGTTTAAACAATTTACAATGAAGATCTGTAAAGTTATTTGGATTTTTAAAACATTATTGTTGAAATACACAGTCCTGAAAAAGGGATGTTTCTTTTTTTGCTGAGTATATATTCAGAATTTCAGAACAGATCTTTTTAAAGAATTGTTTGTGAAAACAAATTAATATTGCTTTTTCCTAAATTGGTTATTAATGGTAGATAGTACAGAAGCTCTGCACCGGTTGCCATTGACTGAGTGTAATTCCCTTTTTGATTACTTGTCTGTGCAAATTAGTGCTGGGCGGTATACCGGTTCATACCAAAAAACGTTTTTTATTTTTGTTATGATATGGATTTTTCGTATACCGCAACACCGGTTTAAATTGCCTAAACAACGTTCAGAATGTGGCGCATCGCGAAATTGTTTAAGGGGGGACCTTTTTCACTGATACACCGGTAAACTTGTATTCAATGAAGTACATGCAGTAGTGGAGGTATTGCGCGGTGAAAATGGACAGAGAACATTCTGAAACTGAAGCTGTAGCTGACAAAGTTGAACATGATGACACAGAAGAACTTTTGCCGAAAAAAAGGAGTCGCGTCAGTTGACTGGAGATACTTTGGTTTTAAAATGTCTGATGTGGACCATTACGTTCAAATTTGTGAATACTGTTTCTATACTACTGGATAATACTGCAAGCCAAGTTGTACTTGTTTTATTTTTTTCAGTACTGTGTAATGTACCTGGGTACTGTGTAATAGTGTGATGACAAGTTGACTTTATTCTCGACAGTTCCACTTTAATCTCGCCGTTTATGTTGAGATTAAAGTCGACATGTTGACTTTATTCTCGTAATTTGTCATTAAAGTAGAACATCGTAAACTTCATCGTAAAATGAATATTTAATTTACTAGATTTCTCAAACCCTATCATAAGTTATGTAGCACTTTAAATGCTTTGTGTTAAGTGTTCCCCGAGCCATGTTAAATCTGTACGTGCTTCTTAAACTGACTTCCTCTTGTACTGAGGAGGCGCTGTTAGCGATCGCCGCACAGAATACATTCACTTCATTATATTCCTGTTCCCTGAACATTTAGAATGCTAAGATAAATACTTGATATAATTTTCATGATGAAATACATTAAAACATGTATTAATCATGTGGGGGCACAGTGGCGTGGAGGTTGCACTGCTGCCTCGCATAAAGGGGGGTCTCGGGTGTACCCTGCCTTGAATTTGCATGTTTTTCTGATGGGTTTACTCTGCGTGCTTTAGTTTCCTTTTAAAGTCATGCAGGATATGGTGTTTTGTTATGCTATATTGACCATGCTAGTGTATGTTTTGCTCGTATTCACCCTGCGATGTGCTGGTATTTAGGATTTGCTCCTGTCTCACACAAAATGCTTTTTGGGATGGGCGCAATCCTGAATGGATGGCATAATTAAACATGTATAACGAAGATTTATTTGAAGTTCTGAACACTCCGTGTTCTAAGCTTATAACTAGTTTTAATTTCACAAAGACATTTATCGTGTGGTGATTGGTTATGTGGGGAAAGAAAAAGGAAGGATAGGAGCTGAGGGTTTGATACTTCAGATAGAGACAGCACGCATGCAATAAAGAAAGCCTGCTCAGAAGAACTTCTATTGAATTCTGTGTTCGTGTCTCCGACCACCAGATCACGAACCCAACATTTACACAATATTTAAGTTAAACCTGTGCAATACTCGTTCATACATCCAGTTTTTTGGAGCCTTGTCACACCTGCCGTAAAGTTCTCTACACTGAACGTACACCTGGGTACCCCTTACTGCGAGGGAGTGACACTACCATATATGTTTAATACCTGCTTTAATGCATCTCATCCTGAAAATGATATCAAGTATTTATCTTAGCATTCTAAATTTTCAGAGAGCAGGAATATCATGAAGTGAATGTATTCTGTGCGGTGATAGCTACCGGCACCTCCTCTTATTGCAGAGGAAGTCAGTTTAAGAAGCGCGTAGTGATTAAAAACTGGGTCGGGGAACACAACACAAAGCATTTAATGTGCTACATTAACTTATGACGGGGTTTGAGAAAATCTAGTAAATTAAACATTGATTTTAGGATGAAGATTAGTTTACGACATTTTACTTTAATTATAAAATAAACTATGAGAATAAAGTGGGAATGTCGACATTAATCTCGACATAAGCGTCGAGATTAAAGTGGAAATGTCCAGAGTAAAATCCACATGTCGACTTTATTCTCGACATAGTGTTTTGGTTTTTTTTTTTCTTCCCTGTGTCCGTATTTTTTTTTTTCCACCTTGGCCCGCATCTGAGTGGCAGCCTTTTCCAGCAGCTCCGTATATGACTTTATCTTTTTACCTTTTTATCTCTATTTTTATCTATTTCACTGATCACTTCTACCACTTTCTTTTATGTGGAATTGCTCCCTGGACACTTTTTACTATTTTTACTACTTGACATGGATTTTTACACTCCGAGAATCGCCTATTCAAGTAGTCAGCTTAAAGCACTGAGAAGAAATGCACATGCCGGTGTGGTTGCTTATTTACCTGACGAGGTAAGAAGACGATATCGGGGCAGCCGAGCCGGCGCAAAGATAAAAGATAAGATTAAATCGAGACAACTTGAGAGAAAATGGCGTTATAAACCGTCGGTGCCTTCTGTGATCCTGGGAAATGTGAACTCACTACCAAATAAGATTGATGAACTGGCTGTGCTGGTGAAAACTGTCAGAACCTACAGAGAATGCAGCTTGCTGTGTTTTAGTGAAACGTGGCTAACAACTACCATCCCAGATGCTAACGTGGAGCTACCCGGGTTTAGCACAGTTAGAGCGGACAGAGACGCAAGTGCCTGCGGGAAGAAGAAAGGAGGAGGACTCGCTCTCTATGTCAATACAAAGTGGTGCAACTCAGGACGTGTAAACGTTAAAATCTCCAATTGCTGCAGGGACATCGAACTGTTGGCCGTAAGTTTGCGTCCGTATTACTTGCCCAGAGAGTTTGGACACGTGATTGTTGTCATTGTTTACATCCCCCCTCAAGCGAACGCGGAGATAGCGAGTGACATCATCCATTCCGCAGTTGCTAACTTACAAACGCAGCACCCTGAGGCACTTGTGCTAATCGCTGGAGACTTTAACCATGTAACGCTGGACGAAACATTACCTGCCTTCTCCCAGTATGTGGATTGTAACACCAGGGGAAACAGGACTATCGACCTACTGTATGCAAATGTTAAAGACGCATACAGCGCCACCCCGCTGCCTGCGCTTGGGAAAGCAGATCATAACCTGGTTCTGCTACAGCCTCAATACAAACCAAGAGTGAGGGCGCTACCTACAACCACACGCTCATTCAGGAAGTGGTCCCCTGAGGCAGAGCAGGCTCTGAGAGACTGCTTTGGAACTACAGACTGGGATATATTCCTGGGGTCACATAGTGAGAACATTGAAGAGGCTGTTGAATGCACAACTGATTACATCAACTTCTGTATGGACATTGTAGTTCCAGTAAGAACAGTACGCTGCTATGCTAACAACAAGCCATGGGTTACAAGTGACATAAAGGGCTTTTAAAGGTGGTGATCAGCATGAGCTCAAGCGCGTGCAGAAGGAACTCCGAGTCCAACTCAGGGCGGCGAAAGAGCAGTACAGGAGAAAGCTGGAGCAGAAGTTGCAGAACAACAGCATGAAGGAAGTGTGGGATGGGATGAAGATTATCACTGGCTGCAGCTCGAAGCGGGGTGCCGCCATCGAGACAGACGTGGAGAGAGCAAACCAAATGAACAACTTCTTTAATAGGTTTGATCACCCTAACCCACTATCACCTCGAAGTACTGTATCCTCCAACCATCCTTCTGTTGGTACCAGCATAGGTGAGACATCCCCACCCACAATTACAGCAGCACATGTGAGCAGAGAGTTGAAAAGACTTCGTGCCAGCAAAGCAGCGGGTCCAGATGGTGTATCGCCACGACTGCTGAAGGCCTGTGCGTTGGAACTGGGGAGTCCTCTACAGCGCATCTTCAACCTGAGCCTGGATCAGGGGAGAGTCCCAAGGCTTTGGAAAACATCTTGTATCACCCCTGTCCCAAAGGTATCACGACCTAGTGAGCTGAATGACTTCCGGCCTGTTGCTCTGACGTCACATCTGATGAAGACCATGGAGCGGCTGCTGCTTCACCACCTGAGGCCACAGGTCCGCCACGCCCTCGACCCTCTGCAGTTCGCATACCAGGAGAAGGTGGGAGCGGAGGATGCCATCATCTATATGCTACACCAATCCCTCTCCCACCTGGACAGAGGCAGTGGTGCTGTAAGAATTATGTTTTTGGACTTCTCTAGCGCCTTCAACACCATCCAACCTCTGCTCCTTAGAGACAAGCTGACTGAGATGGGAGTAGACTCACACCTGGTGGCATGGATTGTGGACTATCTTACAGACAGACCTCAATATGTGCGTCTTGGGAACTGCAGGTCTGACATTGTGTTCAGCAATACAGGGGCACCGCAGGGGACTGTACTTTCTCCGGTCCTGTTCAATCTATATACATCAGACTTCCAATATGACTCAGAGTCCTGTCACGTGCAAAAGTTCGCTGATGACACTGCTATTGTGGGCTGCATCAGGAGTGGGCAGGAGGAGGAGTACAGGAAGCTAATCAAAGACTTTGTTAAATGGTGCGACTCAAACCACTTACATCTTAACACCAGCAAAACCAAGGAACTGGTGGTGAATTTTAGGAGGCCCAGGCCCCTCATGGACCCTGTGATCATCAGAGGTGACTGTGTGCAGAGGGTGCAGACCTATAAATACCTGGGAGTGCAGCTGGATGACAAATTGGACTGGACTGCCAATACTGATGCTCTATGTAAGAAAGGTCAGAGCAGACTATACTTTCTGAGAAGGTTGGCATCGTTCAACATCTGCAGTAAGATGCTGCAGATGTTCTACCAGACGGTTGTGGCAAGTGCCCTCTTCTACGCGGTGGTGTGCTGGGGTGGCAGCATAAAGATGAAAGACGCCTCACGCCTGGACAAACTTGTTAAGAAGGCAGGCTCTATTGTAGGAGTAAAGTTGGACAGTTTAACATCTGTGGCAGAGCAACGGACACTAAGCAAACTCCCGTCAATCATGAATAATCCACTGCATCCACTGAACAGTGTCATCTCCAGGCAGAGGAGTAGCTTTAGTGACAGACTTTTGTCACTGTCCTGCTCCACTGACAGACTGAGGAGATCGTTCCTCCCCCACACTATGCGACTCTTCAATTCCACCCGGGGGAGTAAATGCTAACTTTTTTTTTTTTTTCATGTTTTTCATTTTTATTACTATTTAATTTAATATTGTTTCTTTGTATCAGTATACTGCTGCTGGAATATGTGAATTTCCCCTTGGGATTAATAAAGTATCTATCTATCTATCTATCTATCTATCTATCTATCTATCTATCTATCTATCTATCTATCTATCTATCTATCTATCTATCTATCTATCTATCTATC
>JANRMT010062833.1:22813606-22824608 GCA_026402145.1 Polypterus bichir lapradei | reverse complement strand
ATATAAATATACTAGCCATGTGCGCCCAACTACGTTGCGCGTGTTAAAGTTGTCTGTGAAGGGCTCCCTGTTTAAACGCGGCTGCCAGTCGTGAACTGGGCCATTCGTTGCACAGCATTATGATTTTTTTTATAAGGGAAACAAAATTACAAAAGAAAACCCTTGGATATTGATTCGATAGGAATGGCCTACTCGGAATCACTGTCCGAATCGTAATTATGTGGTGGTGTAGGAGCATTTCTGCTTCTGTCCGTTCACAGTCCGTCTCGTTTTCACGATGCTGTTGTTTCCTCTCACGATCTCTTCTCAACCTTTCTCCAATCTTGCAGGTTGCTTTGTGGCAATCCAAAGAGTAAGGCAATATACACGGAGCAATGGTTATAAAAGGGGGACACATAGGTATCCAGGCTCTTTAAAGCATAAATAGGGATCACTTCACTGACATGTGAGCAAGCCACGGTACAACTGTGAGACGCGCAGCACTCGCCGGCTACAACATAACAATTTCCGGAACGTGCTGTTACGCTGTCACTCATTTTACCCACTGTCTTTCTTTCATTCATATGTTACGTAGGCACGTACCTTTTATCTTCGGCAATCTCATTCTCTAACCAGGCCTCAGGAGCTAACCAGCGTAACACTGTCCACCACCCCTTTCGTTATTCCGGCATATAGTTGACATCCGTGAGTAACAACAACGTACTAAACTGGAAGGTGGTCTACGCATGCGTGTAATTCACGGACAAACAAAGATCAAGATCTAAATGAAGATCTCTTTAGTTAATTTAAAGCACAACAATTTGTTTAGTTTGAATGTCTGTGTTTTGAGGTGTGACTGGCGTACTACAGTCTTCAGTTGTATAAGCCTGGAGGAGATTCTTAATGCAATGCCTATGTTTTAGCTGTCTCTCTACTGCCATCTAGTGCCTCTTCTTCTAATTCATTCGCGGACAAACAAAGATCAAGATCCAAATAAAGATTATATATAGATATATAGGTTTGCTATGTACTGTACAAGAAGAGAGCTGCTGTACGCTCAGCCGCACTATACAGACTGCGCTGACACTAAGAACAGAGATATCACTTCCTGACGCCTTTTTTCTGATATCTGACAGGCTGGTTTCACTAGACTTTTTTTTTTATTTTATCAGAGCTCCTCCTGCCCGCCCACCTCCACATCCTCTTTGCTTGTGAACTGCCGCTCCACTCCCACTATTAGCATGTACAGCCCCCTCTCACCCGCCCACCTCTCCATACTCCTTGCTACTGTATTAAGCTGCTACACTCCTGCTATTACCATGTACAGCCCGCTCTCGAAACCCCACCTCTCCATACTGTTTGCTTGTGAACTCTGCTCCGCCTCTTCCCCGCTATTAGCTTTAGCAGTATTTGCCCACCCGTCCGCTCGTCCCTTCCCATCTCTACAGATCATTAGATCTGCCTGTGCCTGCAGATCTGCGGCTGTCATGTCACAATGCCATGCTAGATGACAGCCAGGCGTTCAACTAAATTAGCCGGGCTAAGCACCCGGCTAAAAGATGCTAGGGAGAACACTGCAGTTTAAGACATTGACTGTTTAACACTGTAAGTGCAGTTTTGTCTTGGCAGGGAAAAATCATTGTCACAGTAATACTGACATTTTAATATTAAAGAAAAAAATAAGTCCAGTGAAGTTTTTTTGCATATCTCTGTGACATAGAGATGTTTTCAAAAGATACCTGAAAAATGTTTTCTACTAGGGATGCTCTGATCAGGATTTTAAGGCAACACCAAGCAGTAATTTCATGTTACTGGATTGGGTGATTCTGATACCGGTTCAATTTTTTTTTTTTTTCTTTATCACTTTAAAAAACGTTTTACACTAATCTCCTGTATAACCAAACAAGTAGAAGCTTTATGTCCTATATTAAAGTGTATTTTTATAATTAAACAATAGACCACAGGTGTTAGCGGTTCATTTTTTATTAATAAAATGAAATTCTGTGTATGTGTTTTAGAGTACCTGTCAAATAATACAAAGAGTACACAACACTTGTTTCACCATAATTGGGGCTCATCAGGTGTATGCACATTTGCTTCCCCTTGCGGGGATCAAACCTTGGACATCAGCTCCTGAGGCAAAGCCTCAGACATTACACCATGGCAGGTGGTTCACTTGACATGGTGTAGATCAGAGTAGTAAACCTGATGAGCCCTAATTAGGCTGAAACACTTGTCGTGTACTCTTTGTATTATTTGACAGGTACTCTATAAAATGCCTATGATCTGCTTCTCAAAATTGAGAAGGGATGGTGGATTTTTGCTGATTGGCCGACCATGTTTTCTTTTTGCGATTAAAAGTGTAAGCTGCTACATTTTAGAGCGCTGTCCAAACTCGAGCAGTGTCAGTTTTAATTTAAAGGACACAATAAAGGTCTGAATTCCTTAATGTAGCTGTTCTTGCCATATGTCTAATTTCACAAGACGACTTCTCTGATTACATTTTTTTTTTCAAGTTTATTACTCCACTTTCTTTAACGTAATGGCTAATATACCAATTGACTCTCAATCACTCCTAAAACGAGATGTTTTCACAAAAAAAGGACGCTAGCTGGCCCTACCACCTTAATACCTTATGTAAAGGAGCACTACAACTAAACTACAGTAAAGCTTAGAAAAGCAGGGACGGAAGATATCGTTTTTTTGCCGATCATAGTCTTTTTTATTATTGGAAATCGGCTGATCCAAGCATCCCTAATTTCTAGTGCTTGCTTATGTGGGAGATTCTGTGTTTTGTCTGTAATATTAATTTACATAACCAGTAATATTACGTAATATTCACAGTGCAAGAACTACTTAATACAATGCATATTCATTTTCTCTCAGAAACCTATGAACCAGATGTATATAACCCAGAGGCACCGAGTTTAACCAGCTCTACAAGACCCATGTATAGGCATAGAGTACATGCTCAAAGACCAAACTTAATCGGACTTACAATGGGAGAAGTGGATCTTTTGCCTAGAGGTAAAGTGATGTTTGAAAAATTGAAGAAGGGGCCCGAGTTGCCTCGAAAGCTTGCATATTATGATTTTTTTTATTTAGCTAATAAAAGGTGTCATGGCTAGCACAGTACAACACTCTAGTACTATTTTAACTTTTGAAATAAAGTATAATTTTTTCATTTCTTCATCATCTTGTACTAATGTAATCTTGCTTTGCATTATTCCATACAGTTTGAGGTGATCTGTAGCAGTGCAGGTAAAAGTATGTTTAGAGTAATTTTTAATAGTGTTGTGTTTTTTTTTTGTACTGCCACTGTAATAAACATTATTTTTAGGTATATCAAGCACAGTGTTTTCAGAAATAATTAGAAATGTGTAACTTTTGATCATCAGATTATTTTATAGGCTGTCCACAGTTCTACAGCAAAATGTCTGTTCAACTTGTATGTATGTATGTTAACCTCTTCATATTTGCAAATAATAAGACTAACAGAGACAAGTATAACTTAGTTATTTTAGGTAAGTGGAACTATTTGAAATAGGTCAAGCTTTAACACTGTTTTTGTTGTACTGAAAATAAGTTTCACAATTCTTAATATTGTAATGGTGCTGACAAGCTGCATCAGCCAGGGATGAGTCTCCCACTGTATGAGCTGGCACTCCATCATCAGCAGCAAGTGCAGCTATAAAAACGGCTAGCCTGCAGTGGCAAGTGGTCCTTTTAATCTATCCAAAATTCCTTATAGCACTTAGTGGTGCATTGGTGTCTGGAATGGGATGAGAAGACCTACAGTTCAGCTTTTTTCACTTCTTTAGTTATTTTTGATAATAAAAAAAAATAGATATAATATCTTTGAGTTCCTCCCATCTTTCGGCAAGCTCCAAAGATATTCCCATTTAATAGTTTGTGGCCAACTTTCGAATAAACAAAACTGGGGATATCAAAATTTGCTAGTGTGAAGGGGTTATTTTGTTTTTTTTCACAGGAGAAAATAAAAATATAGCTTGAATAGTATTAAATGCACACTTGCCTAATACTTGGTTACATAACCCTTGGAAATAATGGCAACCTCCAAAAGTCTCTTGTAGCCGTCTATACACTTCTTGCATCTTTCTGCAAGTGGTTTCTCCTAGCCCTTTTTAAATTTTTTGAATTGAACTGCTATCCAGTTTTTCACTGTCAGTTTTTCATTTTTAATCATGTTTTGTGCTTTTAGATGTGTGTTTTGGGTCATTGTCCTGCTGAATGATTCTTGATCTTTGAGTCAAACCTAGTTTTCTGACACTAAGTAACACATTCTGATTTCATGATTCCCTTCATTTCAAGACCTCTTGCACTACAGGCAGAAAAGTAGCCCCAAATATTATGAACCTCTGACGTGTTTAACTGTAGGTAGTGTATTCATTTCCTTATAATGTTAGTTTTTGTAACAGATAATTAAAACCCACAAGGCATTGCTGCCTGTCACATCTCTGTCAGTGCCAAGATGCCAGTTGTAGGATCATCAACCAGACAACCCTAAACACCCCCACCTGTCTTCCCTTTAATCTTGGAACATCTCGGGATGGTGGGGTAATGGTCATGATATCTCCCTGCCACTCTCTGCAGCTGAATTTAGATCCACAGGAACTTCCTTGAAGCTCTAGATTATCATGATCCCCAAGCTCTTTCCTTTTCAGCCACAGCCAAAAACTTAACTTTCTTGGCTTCCTCTAGCTAGGTTTGGGCAAGTGGAGTTTTCCTTGGGCTGCAGCCATAAAGTCTTCCTTGTTATAGTGCACATTGTAGGTTATGTGTTGAATCACTCACACTAAATCACTGCAGGTTAGCTTTAAGCTCTTTGGGTATTTTGGCATGGTGTTTCTTTTTCCAACTGTTTTCACCAACCTTCTAAGATATGTGTACTTTTCCTCTTCTTACTACATCTTGGTAGATTTTTGACTGTTTCTGAACCTGTAAACATTTTATTAACATCCAGAACTGTTGAAACAGGAAACTCAAGGTCTCTGGAGATGGCCTTGTACCATTTTACATTTTCATGTTTTGTGGTAATAGATTTACTGACATTCTGAGACAGCTCTCTGTTGTTTTTTGTCTTTGTCATTGTCAATAAGGAACAATAAATGTTACTTTTTAAGGGTTACAGCTACTGTTTATTCTTTAATTATTGGATACATCTTGTTTTCAGTACTGACAATATAACTCTGGATAGTCTTATTTCTTTGGAAGAATCTACATAGTCTAATCAGGCTGATTGGAATCAATCAAAAAAGTGCCCAAACTTGAATCATGACATCTTCATTTTTATACTTTGTTTGATCCTGCACTGTTGTACATGATATACATAAAATGAAAGGGTTCCAATAATGTTGACCGCAGCTGTATGTACAAGAATATAGGACCTGGTACAGACAAAGTATATAATTCATTCATTTTATATATTTTAATGTTTTAGGTTAAGTCTCATAAATATAGTAAGGAATTGTATATGACCAAATGTCATTTTTTTGTCTAATGTACAGTGCCTACTATATTGTGTTATTTATAATTTGTACCCGGTATCTGAATACTGAGGATCAAAGTTTTTTGTTTATGAAACTGTAATAATTTATTGTAAAAATATAGTTTTTGTGTGTGTGGGCATATATTTAAACACACACACACACACAGATGCTATAAATGTTAAATACCATAGTGAAATTTCTTGATGTCACAGTGACCTGATGGAGCTATTCCTGATGATGTTCTGTGTTTCTAACCAGTTAAATAGGCTTTAATCCTTACTAATTGCTAAATGTATTTTTCCCCCCTTTTGTATAGAAAAACCTGTAAACAATAACATGAGGATAGTTTTGGATTCTGAATCCCGAAAAAGACCTACTGCCGCAGAGAATGTGATTCCTCAGAAAAAACCATGGTTTGAAAAGTAATTTTCTGCCTTCAAATTTATAGTTGTTTTTTGTACTTTTTTGTGTGCTATAGTTGAGTTACACATTGTGCTATAGTCTTGAAAAAATCATTATATAAGTTAGTCATTTATGTTATAATCAATTTAAGCCTAAAGCTGAAATTTAACACAACTTGTTAACCCAAAGAAACGCCTAACACAATCATGCAATGGACTTAATCTTTAAAAAATATATAAATGGTTGCTGATATTTTGTTTCATATTTAAATTCAAATTACGTAATTGTAGTTTAGCAGATAGGTGGTCACACTTTAAAATCTGCAATGGATAATTTGATTTCTGTGGGGATATGCTGAGATCATGATTCAGTGGGTGAAGAATGGTTTAGAGTTAGTAACATCTAGATATTAGGGGTATTTTAGTCTGATCATATACCTGATGTTTGCATTAATTAGAATCCATTTGATACACTGTATACTTCAGAGTTCATTTGAGTCTAACTGCATGTACTTTCTGATTTTAGAGCTGTTCGCTTTAGAGCCCTTGGGATGCTAGATCTTTCAGTCAGTTGTTATATCTGAAATGTAAACTTTTTGGTGGTTGTTTTTAGAATACAAAGCTATGAATTAAAGAGACAGCTACTGTGTTACTGGACAGAACAGGGTTTTTTAGTAATCTTTTTGTAATAACAGTATGTTAAGAAAGCAATATGACTGACAAATTTGCAGCTTTCAAAAGTTTAGCAATGTTAAATGTGCTCCTAATATTAACATTTCAAAAAACAATAAATAAAACTCTAAACAGCACAAATTAAACGACGAATAGTAGCTGTGCAGAGGAGAGCAAACAAGTGCATCCCAAGACTTAACAACAGACTCTGGCTACGTTCATACTACCACATTTTTATTTAAAAATAGATTTCCGCCTCATTTACAAAATGATCCCTGTCCATACTGAAACTCCCGAAAATGAATGTGATGATGAGCTTCATCTACACTGGGCATGCGCACATTTGTGGCAACAAAGTGAAGAGACAGTGTAGTGAAAAAATCTGCAGTGAAATGTTATGTCACATTAATGCACTGATTACAGTTGAAAGTAAAGTCTTCAGAACAGGCAATATTTGGAAAACTTAACTCAATAGAGAAAATAAATAAATGCGTGTGTGTGTGTCTGACTGTCTAAAGCTTTGCTTTACTTCATTATGCTTTAATGTCTCTCTCTCTTTCCTGTAATATTGTGAATTGAAATGCGTTCTAGACATGTCCACTTTATTAAGCGCCTTGTTATTAAGCTTGCAGCGGAATTTGCTCCTACTTACTGAATAGATTAATGATTAGAGGCTGTCAACTCAGTTATTTACAATCTGATTTTCATGGGGCTCTGAATATTTCATGACAATGGCAGCACCAACTGCCATGGTATTTATCGCAATTGGTAAATTTGCTTTTTATGTACATAGGTAGCATTTAGACTTAAAAAACGCAATTTAGATTCATAAAAAACACAATTTAGATTCATACAGGTAAGCACAACCAGTACCATGGAAAGCAACTCTTATATGCCCAAATGTTTTGGAAATGTTTTTGTTCTGTGAAGGGAAAATTCAGTTTTCCCTCATCCACACCATATTACTGATGCAGTGTTTACTAAAGTATCTGGCTTTAGAGAGCATTTTAAAAGTTTTAATTTGCAGGGGTCTAAAACAATGGAGTAGGGTGGATGAAAGGCAAAAACATAGACAAATGTATATGTTATTAAATAAAAACATAGTAATGTTGATGGAACCTCAGAAAATTAAACCTGTTTATTCTCAAACTGAGGAGATCTAATCCAAAGGCATCGATAAAGTAGGTCCAGCATTAATCTTTCAACTTGGCTGTGAATTTCATACTCACGACACTAGTGGTAATTAAGGAGAAGTCCATTTTGGACTGAAGCTAGAAAGCAGTTCTTTATGCAAAGAGTTGTGGAAATCTGCAACAAAATATCAAGACATACAGCTAAAGCGGAAACCTTAACAACCTTTAAGAAAAAATGAGGAAAAGGAAATATCTGATTATACTTAAGTGAGCATTGTATTAAGAAGCATTATTCACACTATTGTAGCAAATGTACTGTATTTCCTTTAAAATGCAATACTGAGCTTTTTAATTTCTGTGCAGGCTACAAAATCATATGGAAAAATATTTACACAGTACATAAGTTCAACACAATTTGTGATTTGTTTCTTGCTTAATTTTAGCTTGCTTCACTTAGAAACACAGTTTGGTTCATCTTAGGAACATTAAACATAGCTCAGATTGTTGGGCTCATTTCCATCTTAATCTAAAACCAGTAAAAACCTGATCCAAACGTTTCTTTTTTTATTGTGCTATACTGTCTGGTTTTAATTGTCCTTCACACATGTGCCTGCTCCATTTACTCAATATGCTTTGACTATCTGGGATTTAAAAATAACATAGAAATAATAGCATTATGATTTGATTTAAAAATGCAATGATTTCTGCACATTTTCTAAGAAGTGACATTCCTGAAGCTTTATTGCGTATTGTGCAATTTACCATCCCTTCTTTCTCATTTCTGAGTTCATGTTCTTAGCACGCATGAGTTAAAAGGTCCACAACATTTATGTTGAGCCCTATGATATTCCAGATCATGTGCACACCTAATGCATATCTTCATTTGCAAATGCCTTTGTTCTCTGTAGACTATACAGATGGGTGTGTGTCATGATTTACTATACTACTTAACGGCCATTCCCAGTAATATCTCATATAAAAGGTATGTTTTGAAACTTGCCATATACTAAAGCTGGAGTTTGTCATACTTTTTAAGCTTTCTGAAATCAAATTTGGTTGCATGTTTTCAATTAATCTATGACCATAATTGTCATATTTTTGCCTGCATTTAAACAGTTCCATTTTGTTTTAAATTATATTTAGCTTTTAAAAGTAATGTCATTTGAGAGTGAATAAAGGATTTTTTTTTTCTTTTTCAGGCAGAATTTCAATAAACCTAACAACCAGGGTTTCCAAAAAAAAATACAGTTTGGAGCTGAAAATACAAAGCTTGAAGTACGCAAGATACCTTTAGAGCTAAATAATATCAGCAAACTTAACGAACATTTCAGCAAGTTTGGAACAATTGTAAATCTTCAGGTATGTGCTTTTTTCTGCATAATTTCCTTGTCATTTGAATTAATTGCTACTACATCTGAATGGCAAATATCCTTAATGTTCAGTTGAATTCAATAGCAGTGAATGTGTAATTAATTTCCTCTAAAAGGTGCAGCTGCTACAGTAAGCACAAGGATATCATCTTTGACAAGAACATGTACAGTATTTCAGTCAGTATATCTTTCAAGTCTCTATTCATCCAACTTTTTCCCCAAAAAAAATACCTCGACTCAAGAGTTGAAGTCCCTCCAGCGTGTCCTGGGTCTTCCGAGGACGTCCAACCAGGAGGAGGCACTGGGAAACACCTCACCAGGGAGGCGTCCAGGAGGCATCCTGATCAGATGCCCGAGCACTCTTCATCTTACTCCTCTCGATGCGGAGTAGCAGCGGCTCTACTCTGAGCCCCTCCCGGGTGACTGAGCTTCTCACTCTATCTATAAGGGAAAGCCCAGATACCCTGTGGAGGAAACTCATTTCAGCTGCCTGTATTCGCGATCTCGTTCTTTCGGTCTCTACCCATAGCTCATGACCATAGGTGAGGGTAGGAATGTAGATCGCCTTACGGCTCAGCTCCTTTTTCACCACGACAGAGCCCGCATTACTGCGGACGCCACACTGATCTGCCTATCGATCTCACGCTCCATTCTTCCCTCACTCGTGAACAAGACCTTGAGATACTTGAACTCCTCCATTTGGAGCAAGATCTCACTCCCAACCCTGAGAGGGCACTCCACCCTTTTCCGGCTGAGGACCATGGTCTCGGATTTGGAGGTGCTGATTCCCATCCCAGCCGCTTCATACTGAGCTGCAAACCTATCCAGAGAGGGCTGAAGATCACGGCCTGACGAAGCAAACAGAACATCGTCATCTGCAAAAAGTAGTGACCCAATCCTGAGTCCACCATACTGGACCCCCTCAACACCCTGGCTGTGCCTTGAAATTCTGTCCATAAAAGTTATGAACAGAATCTGTGACAAAGGGCAGCCCTGGCAGAGTCCAACTCTCACTGGAAACAGGTTTGACTTACTGCCTGCAATGCGGACCAAGCTCTGACACCGGTTGTACAGGGGCCGAACAGCCCTTATCAGGGGGTCTGGTACCCCATACTTCAGGAGCACCCACCACAGGATTCCCTTGAGGGACATGGTCAAACACCTTTTCCAAGTCCACAAAACACATATAGACTGGTTGGGCAAACTCCCATACCCTCCAGGACCCTGCTAAGGGTGTAGAACTAGTCCAATGTTCCGCGACGAGGACGAAAACCACACTGTTCCTCGGCGGACCCTCCTCTCCAGGACCCCCGAATAAACGTTTCCAGGGAGGCTGAGGAGTGTGATCCCTCTGTAGTTGGATCACACCCTCCGGTCCCCCTTCTTAAAGAGGGGGACCATCATCCTGGTCTGGCAATCCAGAGGCACTGTCCCCAATGTCCATGCGATGTTGCAGAGGCGTGTCAACCAGGACAGTCCTACAACATCCAGAGCCTTGAGGAACTCCAGGCATATCTCATCCACCCCCGGGGCCCTGCCACCAAGGAGTTTTTTGACCACCTCGGTGACCTCAGTCCCAGAGATGGGGGAGCCCACCTCCGAGTCCCCAGGCTCTGCTTCCTCATTGGAAGGTATGTTAGTGGGATTGAGGAGGTCTTCAAAGTACTCCCCATCCCACTGACCCACAACATCCTGAGTCGAGGTCAGCAGCGCACTATCCCCACCATATACAGTGTTGACACTGCACTGCTTCCCCCTCCTGAGATGCCGGATGGTGGACCAGAATCTCCTCGAAGCCGTCCGAAAGTCGTTCTCCATGGCCTCCCCCAACTCCACCCACTCCCGAGTTTTTGCCTCTGCAACCACCGAAGCCGCATTCCGCTTGGCCTGTGTTATACTACATTTTTCTTTATGTCACTATATCTGGACAATACTGT
>JANRMT010062833.1:22792223-22813596 GCA_026402145.1 Polypterus bichir lapradei | reverse complement strand
GAGGCGGAATCGACAAACCTCGAAGAAAAACCTCCCAGCGTGGTGACGAGAAAATGGCTGACTGTGTTGATCCAGATTTCCCACCTGGATTAAGTCTGTACCATGCGCCTCTCCGTCTGTAACCGCGTTAATCGTCAGTAAATGTAAGCTAAAAGATATTGTTTCTCATGTGATTCTTGTACCGCCATAATCACGATGGGAGGGATATCGACGTTTCTGGTATATTATGATATTTAATTATTTAATATGCCACAATTTTAAAAGAACACATTTCTAAGAGAGCTAATGCCTCTTCAGGAAACAGCCTGCCAGTACCTAGTAGCTGCCTTCAGAGTCGCACAGGAAAAAAAGGGTACAGTAGGACGACTCCTTCAGCTTGCCGGCATCACTCACCGCCGGTGTCCACCAACGGGTTTGGGGATTGCCGCCATGGCAGGCACCGACCACCTTATGGCCACAGCTCCGGTCAGCTGCCTTAACAATAAAAGCATGGAACATGGCCCATTTGGACTCAATGTCCCCCACCTCCCTTGGGACGTGGTTGAAGTTCTGCCGGAGGTGGGAGTTGAAGCTACTTCTGGCAGGGGACTCCGCCAGACGTTCCCAGCAGACCCTCACAACGTGTTTGGGCCTACCAGGCCTGACCGGCATCCTCCCCCACCATCAAAACCTACTTGCCACCAGGTGGTGATCAGTTGATAGCTCCGCCACTCTCTTCACCCAAGTGTCCAAGACATGTGACCGCAAGTCCGACGACACAACCACAAAGTTGATCATCAAACTGAGGCCTAGGGTGTCTTGGTGCCAAGTGCACATATGAACACCCCTATGCTTGAACATGGTGTTGGTTATGGACAATCCGTAATGAACACAGGAGTCCAATAACAAAACCTGCTCGGGTTCAGATCGGGGGGGGGGGGCATTCCTCCCAATCACGCCCTTTCAGGTCTCACTGTCATTGCCCACATGAGCATTGAAGTCTCCCAGCAGTACGAGGGAGTCCCCAGAAGGTATGCCCTCTTAACACCCCCTCCAGGGACTCCAAAAAGGGTGGGTACTCCAAACTGCTGTTCGGCACATACTCGCAAACAACAGTTAGGACCCGTCCCCCCACCCGAAAGCAGAGGGAGGCTACCCTCTCGTCCACCAGGGTAAACCCCAATGAACAGGCTCCAAGTCAGGGGGCAATAAGTATGCCCACATCCACTCGGCGCCTCTCATTGGGGATAACTCCAGAGTGGTAGAGAGTCCAGCCCCTCTCAAGGAGATTGGTTCCAGAGTCCAAGCTGTGCGTCGAAGTGAGCCAGACTATATCTAGCTGAAACCTCTCGACCTCACGCACTAGCTCAGGCTCCTTCCCCTTCAGAGAGATGACATTCCACGTCCCAAGAGCCAGCTTCTGTAACCAAGGATTGGACCACCAAGGTCCCCACCTTTGGCCATCACCCAACTCACACTGCACCCAACCTCCTTGGCTCCTCCCATAGGTGGTGAGCCCATGGGAAGGGGGACCCACGTTGCCTCTTCGGGCTGTGCTTGGCTGAACCCCATGGGTGCAGGCCCGGCCACCTGGTACTCACCATCGAGCCCCACCTCCAGGCCTGGCTCCAGAGGCGGGCCCCAGTGACCTGTGTCCGGGCGAGGGAAAACACCGTCCAAATTTTTTATTCTTCATAGGAGGTTTTGTCGAACCGCTCTTTGTCTCATCCCTCACCTAGGACCAGTTTGCCTTGGGTGGTCCTACCAGGGGCATAAAGCCCCGGACAACAGAGCTTCTAGGATCAATAGGACACCTAAACCTCTCCACCACGATAAGGTGGCAGTTCGAGGGGGGCATCCTTACCTCATTTTGTGTATTTGTATATTTAATATTTTTATTTCCTGTTTGTAAATCTTTATATTAAACTCATTTAAATGGAACCATGATCTTGATATACAAAAACTTATTTCATCTATCCATTCATCCATTCATTGTCATTGTTTCATAAATGTATGCAACCTGTGGATTGATAACTTGTGCTAAAGTGAAAGAGAATATTGAAAATGCCCATAGCAAGCAATAAGAACTAACCCAACGTTATAGGCAGTGCTAAAAGTGGAACCAAATCACTGGCGATACTCTTTTGGCGTTTTGGTCCTCCACATGATACGGTATTAATTTTACATTTAATCAACACCCCCATATAAGCATGTAAAAACTGAAGAATTGTTGGTGTCCCCTTTAGAGATGGATCGTGTCCTATAGGGTGTTGTGTCCTTGCTGTCGTAACTCCACTCATGACAGTGGCAGTGAGCAGATGAGCAACAGGGAAAAGTATTCTTACCTAAAGAAAAATAGGTACAAGAATCTGATAATATAATTACAGTAAAACCTTGGATTGTGATTAACTTGGTCTGCGAGTGTTTTGCAAGACGAGCTAAAATTTTTAATAAATTTTAGCTTGATAAACGAGCGAGGTCTTGCAATACAAGTAGTACATATATGCTTTGTCTACTGAGCGTCACGTGATCACAACTGAGCTGATAGTGGTTCTCTCTCACTGCGGGATTGTGGGTAATCGTCTCCCATTCTCGGCCTCAGTCGGCGTGCTTCACTCATATAGTCAACATCCGTACGAGCGTATACTGTGTACTATAGCATTGTGACCACGTGTGTGTGTTGTAACTTGTGAGCCCCTGACTTGCACCCTAAAACACGAAGCTGAGTCTCAGTACTTTAGCAACACCAGCTTTATTCAGCTTGAAACAGGAACAGCATGGTTATTTATTGCAGCGGGATCTGCCACTCTCTTATACACAGACACAGCAGTCAGGTAGAGTCATGGCCAGGTTAGTGGCCAAGTAATACTGTGCCCTGCGCATTTATAATGTTCCATGTATCACCTATCAACGGCACTTATAGCATGTCCGCGATCTTTTCGGATTCACTTTTACGGCAAACTGCTACAGCGCTGGGAGCCTGCGGTTGCTTCAGGACACTCTTACGCGTGTCGTCCCATTGGGTGAAATCCCAAAATAGTAGTGACTCTTCACGCAAAAGCAACTGTCATTGGATAGGTTCCTTGTTAAAGTCACAAAAAAAGGAGATTCCAGTGAGCCAACAGATAGCAGGGATTCCGTTAGTTAGAGTGAAAGTCATCCTACACAATAACCCTCCTCTCACTCGTCTCCCTCACACCAGCCATGATTCTTTTCAAAGGTAAAGTGCAGGCTGATTTGTTTTATGTATTTTTACTTGATATTTTGTATTAATCATTTTTATATGAATAGTTTTGGGTTGTGGAACAAATCATAGGAGTTTCCATTATTTCTTGCACGTTTCCGGAACGAATTATGCTCGCAATTCAAGGTTCCACTGTATTTCTAATTTCCTTTTACTGTCAGAGGAATGTCTCATAAATGTGGAAAGCATATTTTCTTAAGTCAAAACTTGTGCTGCTTAAAAGTGGACATATTTGGTAAGATTTAAGGCATTTTCATTCAGCTGTAGATCCATGTCCCCATTAGCCCGTATTGTAAGCTACAAGAACAGATGCAGTATTTTTAAGCTTTCCAGTTTTCCATCACCTTCTGACACATTGCCAAATTTGCCACATCAGCTCCCATAATTTTGTTGGCATTCCTGGTAAGCTGCTGGTTCTTTTTTAAACTTAAATTGTCAAACCACAGAATTAGCAGTGAAGCTGAAAGGGATGGCAGACTGGATAATACTATGATAAAAATATAACACAAGGTCCCGGTCTACTTAAATAGTCTTAAGTTTACGGATGAGAAATAAGTGCTGATAGGATTTCTTTTTGTATTTAAATTTCAATTTAGATTATTATGTATGTGAGTTCGTAAGTATTTCTTTCCAGTCACTATTTTCTACTTAACGTAACAGATTTCTGCCTTTAAATATTATATTTTTAATCATCTTGACATTTGGAGGAAGAATTCTTTTTGCATCTATTTACTAAACAGTCATTTTGTTTAAAATAATGGATTCTGTTCTAATTTAGAAAAAGTTCCTTATTTCCTAACCTATTGCTTTTAATATTTAATTTAGTTTTAAACACAGCTGTTGAATATCCTAGTTTTGATTCTGCAATTCTTTTTCTTCAGCGGTTATGTCTGAAATATTTTGTAATAAGATAGATGTGCACTCAAAGCATATTTTTATTCCTAAATGTCTCCTGTTTTTCACAAGTTATTTTTTGTGCTATTTCACCAAGCCTATGGAGTGGGATTCATCCTGAGTAGCTGCGTCGTGGTGAATTGCTCACATAAAAATTTCATTGTACATTATACACATATACAAAATTAGTGCAATAAGTAAGATTTCTGTTTTTTTGGTAAAAGCCTTAGATTCTTTGAAAGAGCCAAGCTACCTGCATGTTGTACTTTCCTTGGTGTGTCATGTGCATGCACAATAAAAAAAAAAAAAAAACTTAGAAAATGAAAAGGGCAGAGTCAGTAGAACAAAAAAACTTAGAAAATGAAAAGGGCAGAGTGTTGAGTAGAGCAGAGTGAAAGGCCACAAACCAATTATCAAATTTTTAAGGCATGAGCAGTCAAAATTATATTAATAAAAGAACTGAGATCAATGTTTTTGAGTGAGTAAACTCACTAATACCAACCAAACTGTAAATACACAGAAAGAGCATGCAAATTTCATGCAGACTATGGTTCTGTGAGGCAGGAATAACAATTCTGAGCTATCAGTCTGCCTGTGTGAAAACACCTGTACTAAATTTACTAAACTTATTAAGCTTGTGCAAATTGGCATCGCTAAATTGGCCCTAGTGTGTGAATGTTCACCCTGCTATGGACTGGTCAACTGTCTTGGGATTGTACATACCTTACACCCAGTGCATGCTGGCATATGCTCCACCTGCCCTATGACCCTGCCTTGGTTAAGTGGGTTAGGTAGATGGATGGATGGTTGGATGCCTGTAGAATCTGTTTAGTTCTTGACACTTGATTGCATGCTTCACGCATTCTCAATAATCTTTTTCACCAAAGCAAATCAATCCAGTGGCAGCTGGTGATATCTTTGTGAAATAATGACATGTGCTTCCCTATAATGAAGGAATATAAGCAATTGTGTGATTATTGTCCAGTTGTCTACAGAATGGAGAGGGCAATTTCCATTTGGGAAATCAACATTCAGTGTTAATAAAGATACTTGGCTATGACTTTTCATGTTTAATCCATGTCCTGGCCCTGGAAGGTGTCATGGAGAAAGACGAGCAATAAAGTGAAGCGAGATGGTTGAATCTCACAATGTTTTTCTTTTTGTTTTTTTTTTCTTCTTCCTAAAATGATATGGATACTCTATTTTGTAATGTGTATGTTATTCCAAGATGTGGATCAATACTCTGTAATGTTTTTGGCTTTGACATTCAGTAAGTTCTCAGGCTTTTTGTCTCACATTGGACACCCTTGGTACCCTTAAGCTCCATTATATAATGCAAGAGCGGGCTGATGTTGTTTTTAAAGCACCTTCCCTACATTATCTTTCCATATTAATGATAAGTTCAGATTTTTAAACTCTATGTTTCTGCATCTGCGATTAATTTAAGGAAATTTTCTTATAAGCCTACTTCTGCACATCCAAAAAATAAAAGTAAGGTACATGGTGACTAGCATTTTTTTTCTTTTATTTTAGGTAGCTTATCATGGGGATCCAGAAGGTGCCCTAATTCAGTTCTCATCTCATGAAGAGGCAAAAAGAGCTATTTCAAGTACAGAAGCAGTGCTTAACAATCGGTTTATTAAGATGTTCTGGCATCGGGAAGACGCAGCATCACATTTACCACCTCCTGTAGAAAAGGTTTTGTTTTAATTAAAAAAAAATGAGAGCTTTAATTGTTTAAATTTGTGTATATGTATGTGTATATGTCATTTACTTTATTTATAAATATTATTTATAGGTACCTCTGATTACAACACAGCCATCAAATATTACGTTACTTAAACAGTCTGTCAAGGATCGTTTGGGTCCCATACCAACAAGTACAGCTGAGCCAATGCAGCCTCAAGCTTCGAACACAGTCATGGCACAGGTAAATTTGAATTTTGACTATTTTATAGTGTGTGCTTTGTAATGCTACTGCTTTTGCAAGTTGTATAAATAGACACCATGTCTAAAGAATACTCGTAAGCTTTTTGGTATAAACAGTAATTTGCATCATGTCTTTTTTTTTTGTGCTTTCATAAGCCCTGCTATGACAGAACATACTAGTGGTATTTTATCACTCAAACTGGCATGGGAGCATCTGGATATTGTCCAGTAAATCTTGAAGACTGTTATTAAATCAAGCTATCTTTACTATCTCAGTAAACCACTTTTCACTGTGAGAAATGAAAGGAAAAAATATAGAAGATTCAATCATGGGTTTTACATTTGTATTTTGGCCCGCACACAAACGTTTTATTTTCTTATGTAGATCACTGCTAGGATTTAGACTTAATTTGATGAAGAAATGGAAATTATTTAGGTGAGAGCTCTTTGCCTGTTAAGAGTTATCTAACTCTAGAAATTATTAGTATGTGTTAACTGATCACCATTTATGTACACAGCATCACTATATATTCAAATGCAAAATACAAATACGTTATTTTAAATATTTACTCTGGCACCATCTGTTGATTAGAAGCTCTTATTATTTGATATAGGGAAACAATCTTTCCCTATTAGATTATTTCTTTAACTAAACATACAGTTGTGGGTTTTTCTTGGCTTCTTGACAAATGATCCTTACAGTTGTGAATGAAATCTTGGTTGGTCTACCTGACCCTGGCTTGGTAACAACAGAACCCTTAACTTTCCCCTTTTTTATCAGAGTTTGAACACTACTGACAGGCATATTCAGATCTCTGGTTATCATTTTATATCCTTTTCCTGATTTATACAATTCAACAACCTTTTTTCACAGGTCCATTAACAATTCTTTTGCTTTCCACATTGCTTGGCGTCTAGCAGAGTCAGTGCAGCTCTGCATGAATTTAAATGTTCTGTTCATACACAGACAGTAATTACAATCAAAGAAGTTACAGATGTGGACACTCTCCATTAATTACCCTTAATATAATCCTGTGTGTATATTATCAGCTTCAGCATTCAAGGGTATGTAAACTTTTGATCAGGCCAATTTGGGTGTTATCCTTACGATTTAAAAAGTACACAAACAATTATGTGATAATAAATTTCTTTGCGCGAGGCACACTCCCTAATTAAAAGGAAAGCTTTCTGCATGATTACTTACATTTTCCAAGCAATACCCAATATTTCACGAATTTTGCCAGGGTATGTAAACTTATGAGCACAATTGTATATTATACGTAGAAGCTTATGTTTTGTGTGTCCTGTATTAGAATGCTGTCTCATCCGGTAATGTTTCCTATATGTTATCCAATGCTGCGAGATACACTACAGTTTTTGAAGATAAGAACTGGCAGTGTTTTGAACTGCTTGAATTTAGTCTTTGCCCTTCGGTGTAGATTAGATTAACTTTCATTGTGCATACTGTTTAATAATCTTTCAACTAAACACACTAAATAAAGCACTGTAGTTAAGAAGGCCATGTTCTAGTAGTAATATTTGTGTGTATGGTGTGCAGCTGCCTTGTTTGCCCAGGAGACATTGTCACTAAAAACATCATAATTTTCCTCTGTTTAACTTTTTGTTTTTCGCCCTCAATTTCTTTATAAATTCATTTTTTCATTCCAAGTTATTTGAACTTTGTCTTTAAACCCAGTAACAACTAGGGTTAGATGATATATTGTGATTATTTTGCCTGAAAAACACAATATTCAGTATTCCTCAATGTCTTTAAAGACCTTTTAAGATTTAAGATCAGCACCATAAAGTTTATATAGTTGAAAACCTCTTATAAACAAACGGGTTTTTTCCCCCCAAAATTAAATAATTTTGTGAATAGGTGTCTCTTAAATGGTTATATAAATCACATAAAACAAAAATGATTGGAAAAAACATATCTTTTCTACTTATTTGAGTTTCCTTTGTATGTACTGTATTGCATTTAACACCTTGTATGCTGTTTTGGCATTTATGGCTACCAGTCAGTAGATAGATAGATAGATAGATAGATAGATACTTTATTAATCCCAAGGGGAAATTCACATAATCCAGCAGCAGTATACTGATACAAAAAAGAAAATATATATTAAAGAGTAATAAAAATGCATGTACAAGCAGACAATAACTTTGAGTAATGTTAGCATTTACTCTCCCGGGTTGAAGAGTCGCATAGTGTTGGGGAGGAACGATCTCCTCAGTCTGTCAGTGGAGCAACACAGTGACAGCAGTCTGTCGCTAAAGCTGCTCCTCTGCCTGGAGATGACACTGTTTAGTGGATGCAGTGGATTCTTCATGATTGACAGGAGTTTGCTTAATGCCTGTCACTCTGCTACAGATGTTAAACTGTCCAACTTTACTCCTACAATAGAGCCTGCCTTCTTAACAAGTTTGTCCAGGCGTGAGGCGTCCTTCATGTTTATGCTGCCTCCCCAGCACACCACCGCGTAGAAGAGGGCACTCGCAACAACTGTCTGGTAGCACATCTGCAGCATCTTATTGCAGATGTTGAAGGACGCCAACCTTCTAAGAAAGTATAGTCTGCTTTGACCTTTCTTACACAGAGCATCAGTATTGGCAGTCCAGTCCAATTTGTCATCCAGCTGCACTCCCAGGTATTTATAGGTCTGTACCCTCTGCACACAGTCTCCTCTGATGATCACGGGGTCAATGAGGGGCCTGGGCCTCCTAAAATCCACCACCAGTTTCTTGGTCTTGCTGGTGTTCAGGTGTAAGTGGTTTGAGTCGCACCATTTAACAAAGTCTTTGATTAGCTTCCTGTACTCCTCCTCCTGCCCACTCCTGATGCAGCCCACAATAGCAGTGTCATTAGCGAACTTTTGCACGTGGCAGAACTCCGAATCGTATTGGAAGTCTGTTGTATATAGGCTGAACAGGACCGGAGAAAGTACAGTCCCCAGCGGCGCTCCTGTGTTGCTGACCACAATGTCAGACCTGCAGTTCCCAAGACGCACATATTGAGGTCTGTCTATAAGATAGTCCACGATCCATGCCACCAGGTGTGAGTCTACTCCCATCTCAGTCAGCTTGTCCCTAAGGAGCAGAGGTTGGATGGTGTTGAAGACGCTAGAGAAGTCCAAAAACATAATTCTTACAGCACCACTGCCTCTGTCCAAGTGGGAGAGGGATCGGTGTAGCATATAGATGATGGCATCCTCCGCTCCCACCTTCTCCTGGTATGCGAACTGCAGAGGGTCGAGGGCGTGGCGGACCTGTGGCCTCAGGTAGTGAAGCAGCAGCCGCTCCATGGTCTTCATCACATGTGACGTCAAAGCAACAGGCCGGAAGTTATTCAGCTCACTAGGACGTGATACCTTTGGGACTGGGGTGATACAAGATGTTTTCCAAAGCCTTGGGACTCTCCCCTGTTCCAGGCTCAGGTTGAAGATGTGCTATAGAGGACTCCCCAGTTCCAACGCACAGGCCTTCAACAGTCGTAGCGATACACCATCTGGACCCGCTGCTTTGCTGGCACGAAGTCCCCTCAGCTCTCTGCTCACCTGCGCTGCTGTAATTGTGGGTGGGTATGTCTCTTCTATGCTGGTATCAGCAGAAGGATGGTTGGAGGATGCAGTACTCCGAGGTGAGAGTGGGTTAGGGTGGTCAAACCTATTAAAGAAATTGTTCATTTGGTTTGCTCTCTCCACGTCTCTCTCGATGGGGGCACCCCGCTTCGAGCTGCAGCCGGTGATAATCTTCATTCCATCCCACACTTCCTTCATGCTGTTATTCTGCAACTTCTGCTCCAGCTTTCTCCTGTACTGCTCCTTCGCCGCCCTGAGCTGGACTCGGAGTTCCTTTTGCACGCGCTTGAGCTCATGCTGATCACCGTCTTTAAAAGCCCTTTTCTTCTGGTTCAAAAGGCCTTTGATGTCACTTGTAATCCATGGCTTGTTGTTAGCATAGCAGCGTACTGTTCTTACTGGAACTACAATGTCCATACAGAAGTTGATGTAATCAGTTGTGCAGTCAACAGCCTCTTCAGTGTTCTCACTATGTGACCCCAGCAGTATATCCCAGTCTGTAGTTCCAAAGTAGTCTCTCAGAGCCTGTTCTGCCTCAGGGGACCACTTCCTGAATGAGCGTGTGGTTGTAGGTAGCACCTTCACTCTTGGTTTGTAGTGAGGCTGAAGCAGAACCAGGTTATGATCTGCTTTCCCAAGTGCAGGCAGCGGGATGGCGCTGTATGCATCTTTAACGTTTGCATACAGTAGGTCGATAGTCCTATTTCCCCGGGTGTTTACAGTCCACATACCGGAAGAAGGCAGGTAATGTTTTATCCAGCGTTACATGGTTAAAGTCTCCAGAGATTAGCACAAGCGCCTCAGGGTGCTGCGTTTGTAACTTAGCAACTGCGGAATGGATAATGTCACCCGCTATCTCCGCGTTCGCTTGAGGGGGGATGTAAACAGTAACAACAATCACTTGTCCAAACTCTCTGGGCAAGTAATAGGGGCGCAGACTTACGGCCAACAGTTCAATATCCCTGCAGCAAGTGGAGATTTTAACGTTTACATGTCCTGTGTTGCACCACTTTGTATTCACATAGAGAGCGAGTCCTCCTCCTTTCTTCTTCCCGCTGGTATTTGCGTCTCTGTCCGCTCTAACTGTGCTAAACCCGGGTAGCTCCACGTTAGCATCTAGGATGGTAGTTGTTAGCCACGTTTCTCTAAACGTGGGCATTTCTTCTCAGTGCTTTAAGCTGACTACTTGAATAGGCGAGTCTCGGAGTGTAAAAATCCATGTCAAGTAGTAAAAATAGTAAAAAGAGTCCAGGGAGCGATTCCACATGAAAGAAAGTGGTAGAAGTGATCAGTGAAATAGAGAAAAATAGAAAAAAAAAAAAGGTAAAAAGATAGTCATACACGGAGCTGCTGGAATGGCTGCCACTCGCTGCGGCGCCGGAATAAGTAAAAATATGGCATGCACTCTCTTTTTGACTCTTTTTACATAAGTAAAGGCAAAACTCTTGATTGATTACCATGCTAATCCCAAAACATAATACATGTTTATGTATGTTATGCATGTTGTTTTGGTTTACATCATTTGCAGTGATTTCAAATTATGTACTTGAATATATGTTCCTTTACTCATATGTAGCTGTATTATGTGTGGATTATTATGTAACATTCACCAAAATATGAAGTACTACATTTGGGGTAATTTAACTTTATTTTACATTCAATGCTCTTAACAGAAAATAAATACCATATTGGAACCCAGGAAGAAGATTATCATCTTAATTGCAGCAGAGTCATACACAGATGAATAACAATGGTCATATAATGAAAAAGAATAAATATTTTTCTTTCTTTTCAAGAATATTTATCTCATGAATATTAGTGAAAGAAAATAATGATTTCTGAAAGGACTGTATGAGTGATCACTTAACCTAGTCAGTTGATTCTTGCCCAGTGCCAGTTTTGAGGAATAGAAGCTGCTTGAGGGGCAGTATACTCTACATGTATACTGTTTGCATTGGAAGAGCATTAGAGAGGAGCAAATGTATGAATGGGAGATGGAGATGTAGCAGCTCCACCTGGTCTATAGATAGCACATGGTCCCAGAATGAAACATGTGACAGTAGTTTTTCTTTAATGGAATAGACATGGTGAATGCTAGAAACTAGAAGGATAAACAAATGTCAGGGTCTTGAGAGAGGGAGTGAATACGAAAAACGGGTCACTGGTGGGCATTGCAAGGGCATCCTTTCTAATATACAGAATGGAAGACTTAGTTAAGACTATGAGAGACTATTTACTGTTATAAACATAAATACATTTGTCAGAATAATATTTCAGGGATTTTTTTCTGGTGTGAACATATTCATAATACTGTGAGAGAGAGAGGCTAGGAGCATGCGCTGATACAGCACTTTGCCGCACCCATTACATGACAAACCACCTCAGGATCATAGATTAGCACACAAGTACAGCCATGCAATGGGTGACACCTCAGCACCACACTAGTTCAGATGGAGTGGAACAGTGTGAGGTTTTTTATGGTGGCTGGAGTGCCAATTCTACCACCAACTCCCAGGGCGGAGCAATTGCTGATGAAGGGGCCCAACGAAGTAGAGTCACTTTTGGTGTTTATGGGATTCGAACCAGCAACCTTCCGATTGCCAGTGCAAATCCCTAGCCTCAGATCTACCACTCCGCCCATAATACTGTGAGTCATATGAATTAAAATTTTTTCAGTACTCTTACATCTATAAGTTCTAAACATAGCAGATTTTGCATATTGCTATCTTGTATCTTCTTCTTCCTTGTGCCTGATCAGCACTCTCCATACAGCTTAGAACTGCACCTCCTTTCCAGTCAGACCCTTTTCCTTCAAATCTTCTGTCATTGTATCCAACTGCCTATGCTTCAGCCTCCTCCGCTTTCTCTTCCACTGTACTTCTATTTCTATCACTCTTTTGTCCATATATTCATTGTCTGTCCTCATTACATGTTAATTCAACTTCAACCTCATTTCCTCTACTCTCTTATCTCTCCTTTTCTTGTGCTCCTGATTATCTCATTTCTTATTCTGTCCTTCTTTGTAACATCAGATTGTACATCTTAATATTCTGATTTCTGCCACATCCAGCAGTTTCGACTGTGCTCCCTTTACTGCCTATGCCTCAGCTCCATACCTCATTGCTGATCTTATTGCTATCCTAAAAATCTTACTTTTAACCTTCATCTCAATTCTTTAATCACCTAATACTCCTGATACCCTCTTCCAGTTCTTCCATCCACACTACACTCTGTGGGCTACATCTGCATCCAGTTCTCTCTCTTGGGTTACCACTGATTCTAGGCATTTAAACTTATCCACTCTTTTCAATAGGTCTTCCTGCAGTCTAACTTCCAAATCATGATCATGATCATAATTAAACCTGAAATATTTTGTCATGTTCCTATTTACATTCAGTCCTCTTATATTCCAAATCCCTTTTCCATTCCACAACATAATCAACAACAGTCATGCACCAGAGTGATTGATCTTTTATTCAAAGAATCACACATCCATAACCAGATCAAAGAGGTATGGCATTAAAGATGATCCCTGGAGCAGACCCACATTAACTCGGGTCTTGTCTGTTACCCCAACACTGCTTTTAACCCAGGTCCTCCAACCTCGTTCATATCCAGGACTTCTGTTACTTCTATCTCTAATACAACCTGATTTTGCTGTCTTCCATTTTGGATGCTTCATTATTTAATTCACAGACAGATATACTAAAATCTAATACCTGTAATACATTTTGTGCTCTCAGATAGGGATGCATCATATAGAACTATGTAGTAGTATCACAAATTGAAACATCTGCATGTTAAATGAAGAAAGTTAGACTGTCTGATGTGAATAATCTTAACCAGCTTATATATACAAAAATAAGTTTATATATCCTTCATGATTCAAGATGGTAATCTTCCCTGCCAGTTATATTCACTAAAAATAAATTATCTTGGGAAAATTCATTCTAGTGTATTCCATTTCGTACAGTTTGAATGCTGCATACATATGTGAAAGGCAAATAATGTGCTGATCGCTACAGTTTTCAGATTGCGGTAAATCCTGTGGCCAGTGGTATTACCATCCATTTAAAAATTTGTCAGCTGATACGCACATGTCCAGTGTAGGCGAACATGTTACATGCATTCTTGGTCTTGTTTAGTGAGATCAGAGATACTTTTGCAAACAATGTGAAAATGCTAGTATGAACAAAGATTTTTGTTTAAAAATGCCATTTTAAAATGAAAACTTATTAGTTAATAACAAACAATACGTATATATTTTTCAAAGTCAAATTTTTCCTCTGTTAGATACATCTGGTTTTTCTTTATATTAATTGTAACACAACTGTTTCACAGTAATTTAAACTTTTTCTCTCATCTTTATTGTAATGAAGAATATTTTTGCAAGTGGTGTTTTAGATATGCTGTAGTATGCTGGTTTAGTAGATGCATCCAGTGACGACTAATGTACTTGGAAATTGTAGGAAAAATGCTTAAATTACTTTTACTTTTGATGTTTTTAAGCCTAGAAAGAATTTAGTCATAATATTTCTATTGGAAATTTGGCTGCTTTGAGTTAAATTAGCTTATTTTTATTTTTTTAAATGGTGGTGCTCTCTATTACCGCCTCATTGTTGAGATTGTTTGCATTCAATTTTCCAGTTTTGGCATTTAAGAAAAGATGTGACAGAATATAGTGCATTCTCAAACAAGAATTTGTAAATAGTATTTACATTTTGGGTTTTCTGATTGATCTTTTGTATTTTGACTTATTGTTTAAAGGCTGTGATGTTTCTTTACATAAGTTGACAGTCATGTGAAAAAGTAAGTACATACCCTGGAAATTGTTGATTTTTTCCAAAATATTTGAGCAGGCAAACAGTAGATCTTCATGCAAATGGTGTCTACAAATAAAGATGATATACTTGAATAAAAGCCTGTCTTTTCAATAATTTATTCAACAAAAATATCGATAGATGGTCTGGTCAGCTCATAAGCTGGTGTCGCTCCCATTAGAAAAATTGACTCCTTGAAGGCATTTTGCATAACTGGCAACCAGTCACTGACATAAAGTGTGTGAAAATTATGACCACTATTCCATGCAAAATTCTTTCATTTGTGAGATGTTTGTTGGTTTTCTTGCACGTTCCCTCGGTTTCAAGTACTCCCACAACATTTCCATAGGATTCAAAACTCATTCCTTGATTCATCTGCATGTCTTGACACACCTCTCATGCAAGTTAAATTTATGCAAACTCTTTCTGAATACAGTGACATGCAATTTGATATAAATTTTTGCAAGTTGCTTGCAGATCCCGCAATTCAATTTTGGGGTTTGTGAAGACTTCATTCACTATCAAACAGTTAGCTCTTGGACTGAATTTATTTGGCCAGTTAGTCATGGACAGTCTTTTGAAATCTGTGGATGATTCATTTCAAATAATTTCATGATTTTTTTAAATCACTTACCAGACTTGCATACATCCACAACTTTCTTTCTGAGTGTCTTGAAAGTGCCTTTTGATCTTGACATAATGACACTGCATACATCTAGAGTAAAGAAAACACCAGTCCTTGGGTATCTGTGGTTTAAGTAAGACAGATTCCACCTGCATCCTCCCTAAAGAGGTTGTAATAATTGGCACTTTATCTGGAAAACCTGGTTCATATTTTGGTGTTTAAAGTGATGATGAATGTAGGGATATATTTTTTCTCATGACAAATGTGCATTTTTGTTAAAGCAGATTATGTGAATGAATACACCATGTCAATATGTCTGTGTCAATTGTTCAGATATATTGCCTTTATCTGTAGGCACTATTTGCACAAAGATGTAATGTTTGCCTGTTCAAATATGTTGAAAAAGTCAAAAGTTGTGTACTTAAAATTTTCATATCACTGTAAAGTGGCACGCAAAATTTTGTTCACCTTTGCTTAAAATATTTGTTGATGTGACTAGTAAACTGAGCAGAAGGTGAGGTCAGCTGATTACCAAAGGGCATAAAGTTAAAGATGACACATTTCTTTAATATTATAAACAAGATTACATTTTTATTTCCATCGTTAACATGTACAAATACCAAAAAAATGAAAAGGGCCAAAAGCGAAAGTTTATGTACCCAGCATGGTCAGTACTTAGTAACACCCCTTTTGGCAAGTATCTCAGCTTGTAAACACTTTTTCTAGCCAGCTAAGAGTCTTTCAATTCTTATTTAGAGTATTTTTGCCCATTTCCTCATTGTAAAAGGCTTCTAATTCTGCAAGACTCTTGGCCTGTCTTGCATGCACTGCTCTTTTGCGATATATATACAGATTTTCGCCTCTTGAGGTATTCCATTGTAGATTTTGAGGATCATTATCTTGTCTTAGGATCCATCTACTTTTTAACATCAACATTTTTACAAATGGTGATGTCTGCTTTCTGAATTTGTAAGTATTTATTTGAATCCATTCTTCCCTTTACCAATGACATGTTCCCAGTGCCAATGGCTGCAACACAAGCCCAGAACATGATTTATTCCCTTCCACCATGCTTAATAGTTGTAGAGGTGTTCTTTTCTTTGAATATGGCAACCTTTTTTTCCCCCAAACATATCTTTGCACATTGTGGCCAAAAAGTTTCTATTTTCACTTCATCAGTCCACAGGACTTTTTTCCAAAATTCATAAGGTATGTTTAGATGATCATTGCAGATTCAGGAGCTGGATTTTGTGGCTAGGACACAGGAAAGGTTTTCTTCTGCTGACTCTACCGTAAAGGCTATATTTGTTCAGATGTTGCTGCATAGTGGAACAGTGCACCACCACTCCAGAGTCTGTTAAATCTTCCTGAAGGTCTTTTGCAGCCATACAGGGGATTTATATGCCTTTCCAGCAATCCAATGAGCAGTTGTTTCCAAAAGTTTTCCTGGTCTTCAGACCTCAACTTGACCTCCACAATTCCTTTTAACTGCCATTTCTTAATAACATTCCGAACTGAGGAAACAGATACCTGAAAACACTTTATTATCATGTCACCGTCTGCTTTGTGTATTATTTTCTGCAAAAAAGGAAATGAAAATTAAAATTACAAAATGAAAGTACAACCTCTCTTTTGCAATTTCATTTTCATAGCCGCCTGCAAAAATGCTGCAAACATTTAAATGAAATAACGTAATTTTCTTTTTTTTTTTTCCAAAGTCAGTGTGCACAAATGCTACACATATTTTAATTAAAATGAAATGCCACATTTGCAATTTCATTTTCAAAATTTACTTGCAAGGATGCTGCAGAATGTTCAATTAAAATGAAATCCCATTTGCAATTTCATTTTCTAAGCCATCTAATTAGAAGCTGCGGGTACCTTACAAAAATCATTTTGTCACAGATTGAAGTCTCATCCCTACATATTAACTCACACTATTTTTTTGTTCGGAACTGGAAAATGAAAATTCAATGAGCAGCAGGTGGCGCCAGTGCTTATTTGCATTTTTCTTTTCATTTTTCCAGCTTCATTGCAGTTCAGGCTGAAAATGAAATAACAAATGGTGTTTTTTTATTTTAATTCTACTTTTTGCAGTATTCTTGCGTGCATACTTTGAAAATGAAATTGCAAAAGAGAGATGCATTTTCATTTTATAATTTTTCATTTCCTTTTTTACAGAAAATACCTCCCATACTCTGCAATCATTAATTATTTTATTTTTCAGAGTGCTGGGCAGAGGAGCCATGGCGGCTGATTGTTGGGATAATGTTTAAGGAGTCAAGGAATTTATACAGCTTTACAATTTGCATCATGTGGGGTTTCCTAACAATGACTGTGAAAAGCTATAGCCCTAATGAGCTAATTAAGGTCTGAGACCTTGGGAAACGTTATCAGAGACTTCGAATATCTTAGCGTGCCAAAACTTTTAAATGGTGCTGCTTTCCTTTTTTCACTGTACAATTGTACAAAACAAAAATAATACACTAATCTTGCATAAAATGCTGGAAAAATGTGTCATTTTATGCCTTTTGGTGATTAATCTTCTGCTCACTTGGTTATTCACAGTAACAGACATTTTAAGCAAGGTTGCCCAAACATTTGCATGCTACTGTATCTTACTTTAAACTGCAAGTGTACATTTAGCATTTTTATTGAGAGTAACACTTCCTGTATAACTGATACCATTGATTCTAATTTGCAAAATGTATGTATTTATTTGGTTAATCTATTTTACATACTTTTATCTAGTTTTCTACCTTAGTCTGGGGTCCTTGTTTACTGAAACATTTTAAACTCAATTTAATCTTTTTGTCTTTTTTGTTCACTATGGTAATGTTTGCACTTTTCTTAACATGATGCTATAATTTGTGCTATTTCTATCCTGTATCATAATACTTTTGAACTCCTTTTAATGTTTAATTAGGAAGGAAATAAAAAAGGCTTAGGCTAGTCTTAATGGTTACTATTTAAAGCCCAGAATTTTACAGTATTAATAGAGTATAAAGCAGTATACCTGTATAACAGTTGGCAAAATAGTGATTTTACATATTAACGACTTATTTATCTCAATCTTTAGAACCCAGGAAAACCTTCTGTAAAGGAGCGGTTGGGTTTTTCCTCTAAACCAACACCGGCTACTGCTGAAAAGGTATTTTCTTAAATATTTCATTGTAAGAACATTTTCATCTGCTGATTCATATATTCTGCTATTTTATATTTATCTGTTTTTTTACTTAAATGTTCTTTATATTTTTTTAAGCCTAACTACATTTTTCTAGTGACTTTTTTTTGCTGACGTATACATTGTAGTTTCTTTGTTTTCAATTCACTCCTCTGTCAATTTAAGAAATTCCTTAAAAAAAGTATAATATAAGCTGATTAACTCTGTAAATTCTACAATTTCATAAGTCACCGCCTTAAAAGATGGTGGTAACATTGCTTTTCTTATATTTTATCAGTGCATCTTCAGACAGATTATAGTCTTATACAGTATTTTAACATGAGCACCAATTGTAATACAGTATATAGGTTACTGGAAAAAATCAGTTAAAGTTTGCTAGTTAGAAACTGTATACAGTAGTTTACCTCACAAATTCACATAGTTTATTCCTGGACTTTATATATGTGTAAAATTAGTTCATAGTATATGTTAGCTTAATATTAGAGAATAATTACACTGTATGGTAGAGAAAAAGAAAAGATTGCTTCAAAACATTGACAAAGCCAGTATTAGAATAACATAAACAATTTTTTTTTTCAGAAGCACAAGTCCTAGAAAAGTGCAAAACCATTTTAAAGGCAGTAAATATCAGTTAAAACTTAATGCAAGTAATTGTACAGAAGTGTAGAAATAAGTTCTTAGGGATACTAATGCAAGAATGTAAATGTGAAGTATTACACGTTGTAAGTGCAAATTTTAGGTTTGAATACACTATATGAAGTCTGAAAATTGAAAATACACTCTATGAGTAGGATTTAGGAGTTGTAAAAGACTCAATATTATCAAATGCCAGACATTGTACAGGAGTCATTATGAAGCTAATAGAATATTAGACTATATAGCACAATACGTAAAGTAGAAGTCCATGGATGTTATGTTCAAACTTCATAATGCACTGGTTAGACCTCACCTGGAATATAGTATGCGGTTTTAGTCTCCAGGCAACAGTATGAATATAGCAGCTGTGGGGAAAAAAAGCAGAAAAAAGCAACTAGGTCATTTCCGGGGCTACAGGGGAATAATTATGATTAAAGATTAAAAGAGCTATGACTTTTCATTTTAAGCAAAAGAAGGCTGTGGTGACATGATTGAAGTTTTCAAAATTATGAAGGGAATTAATACAGTGGATCGTGACTGTTTTTCTAAAATTAGTTCATCAAGAAGGGGCCAAAGTTGGAAACCTTTTGTACAAACAGGACGTTTTCTTCACACAGAGAACAATAGACACATGGAATAAGTCGCCAAGTAGTGTGGCAAGCAAAAGGACATTAGGGACTTTCAAAACTCGACTTGATGTAATTTTGGAAGAATTAAGTGGATAGGGCTGGCAAGATTTGTTGTGCTGAATGGCCTGTTCTCATCTACAGTAGATTGTTCTAATGTTCTAAAGAACAATGTGTACTCTGACTGAGTAATGGCATTTGGTGGCTGTGATTAAAAATAATTATGGTTCAACAGGCTCCAAGGCATTCCACAAAAAAATACTTTTATGGGAGAGTGACAAGGAAGATGGCTATGTGTGTGTACGCTAAGATGGGATGAAGTAAAACCTTCTGGTCTGAGTGGTTAGTTACAGCAATGGTGCAAATCATATAGAATATATAAACATCTGTCAAACTACAGTACACAGCTTTTCCAGTGATTTCTTTTTAACATCATCGTATTGCGTCAGGTAGTAGTGGCAGTCTTCATTGGCCACTTGTTATGTTGTGCAACCTTCTCAGCAGTTCAGTCAATCCTGCCTGTGAATCGCTGAGAAAAGATCAAATGAGTTTGATTTTTCTCTTAACTCATAGTGATGTTTTATGCAAGAGTTGACAACCAATGAATGCTCACCCAGAGGTTAGGAGTATGCGTTGATAGCACATTGCCTCACACAACACACGTCCCCTGGATTAGCAGCCACAAGAAAGGGCGGAAAATTGGAATTTTAGACTATACAAACAGAAGAGAGGCTTGTTTGTCCTATCAAGACAGAATGATAAAAAAGGGAAAACAAAGGCATTATGGCTGAATTTGCCATACTTGGAAAGCATGTGCACAGACACTGGAACTATCAGGCAACACATTAATTGACTGTCAGAATGCAGCATGCTTGAAATACTTTAGAAATACGAGCCTTTTCTGAAAAGTTACCTTCTAGTCATGTTATCTGACATCCTCGAGACTATGAGATTCTGCAACTGAAGTTGTTAACTTTTTTATGGATTCCAGTTAGAATTCATGTAGTGTGTCACCAGCCTATGTCATGTCAATCCATCTGTAACATATTGTAGTTTTATATTAATACTAGCCGAAGCCCACCGTAACATACAGCTGTGTAAGAATAGGAACTGAAAACGGTGAGAAAGGAATTCAGTATAACAAAGGCTTAGTAAACCACCGTCGCAGTATAACGAAAATAGCAAGGAGCGACACCAATGCCAATGGTCGAGAGAATACCTTCCTGTAGCAGGCTACGGAAAACATACTGTAGACATGTATAGATAGACACCGCATTCACTGTGTTGCCCAGTCGCCATGATAAGTCAGCGCGTCCGCCCTATTGCGAGTGGTAAGTGTGCCATTTAAACTAATACCGGTAGACGTGGAAACCAGGTTTTCTGATGAAAAAACAATAACGTTTTAAACGGTATCGTTTACATACAACAGATTTTGGCGAATCGTTTACATGCAATTATTTATATCCATTTATACACTAATAATGGCAATTATTAAATAATAATTATTATTATTAAATAATTCCTCCCGTATGAGTAACATTTCTCGGACTGCTTTCTTCCATTTCCAAAACATTTGTAGACTTTGTCCTGTTCTTAGGTAACACAGTACTAAAGTATCGGTTAATTCCCAAGTCACCTCACGTATAGATTACTGTAATGGTATTCTATCTGTCATCCCACACAAACGTATCCATCGCTTACAATTTATTCAAAATTCTGCTGCCAGGATAATAACCTGCTGTTCTAAATCCACTGAACATACTACACCTATTCTCTCTCAATTTCACTGGCTCCCTGTTAACTACAGAATACAATACTAAATACCGCTCTTAACATTTAAAGCTCTCCACAACCT
>JANRMT010062833.1:22738744-22791823 GCA_026402145.1 Polypterus bichir lapradei | reverse complement strand
TCTACGTAATGCGTGATTACGTGAGAGGCGTGATGATGTCATACGAACTCCGCCCCTCCATCTGAACTCCATTACAGTAAATGGAGAAAAACAGCTTCCAGTTATGACCATTACGCGTAGAATTTCGAAATGAAACCTGCCCAACTTTTATAAGGAAGCTGTAAGGAATAAGCCTGCCAAATTTCAGCCTTCTACCTACACGGGAAGTTGGAGAATTAGTGATGAGTGAGTGAGTGAGTGAGTGAGTGAGGGCTTTGCCGTTTATTAGTATAGATTATGGCGGTCACAACTCTAACTGCTTGCTTTTTTTGGATTTGACCTTTGCTTGAAATATAGGATTATATTCAGATTTTTAAATATAACATCCTTTGCTTGAAATATAGGATTATATTCAGATTTTTAAATATAACATCCAGGCTGAAAAGGCGGCATCATCAGGGGTCTGGGGGAATGGGATTACAAAACCCACAGTATTCTTGATTCATAAGAATTTTGCGCTAGATTGCATAATCAAAAGATGATAGCAGACAGATTAGCACTGGTTTGCACTATAAGAAGTCAAACCCAGGTCTCACCAATCAAGGATAGCACAAACAAGCACACAGGGCTCACACATACAAAAAGCCAACACACAGCTATAATGAATATACTGCTCAGTCCTAGTCTAAAGTGTAAGATTGTCTGTGCATGCTACTGGCCCCCACCAGGTGCTCTGTGCATCTCATTTTTTGCATACCTTTCAGTACTCTGGACTGATCTTGACAATGTTTATTATATACTAGCAGAATACCCGCGCTTTGCAGCGGAGAAGTAGTGTGTTAAAGAAGTTATGAAAAAGAAAAGGAAATATTTTAAAAATAACGTAACATGATTGTTAATGTAATTGTTTTGTCATTGATATGAGTGTTGTTGTCATATCTCTCTCTCTTTCTCTCTCTCTCTCTCTCTCTCTCTCTCTCTCTCTCTCTCTATCTATATATATATATATATATATATATATATATATATATATATATATAGCAAAATACCCGCGTTTGGCAGCAGAGAAGTAAAAAGAAAAGGAAACATTTTAATAATAACGTAACATGACTGTCAATATACAGTATTTGTTTTGTGAGTGTTACTGTCATCAAGGATTTGATTATCATTATTTCTTTCAATTAGGTTTGTATTTGTAGGATGTGTTGTGTTCAAGTTACATTCCGTGTTTGTCAATCGTTGTAAAGATGACAGGTTTCATTCATCGATTCGTTTCTTACTGCATCAATAAACAGCTCGTCGTCTTCTTTATCTGAGACCTGACACACTGCATGCACGGGTTTTTTTTTACACTGTCTTCCTTTAGCGGGACATTGACTTTTTCCACCGTGTGCTTTGTTTCCGCAGTAGCTGCATTTATGAATATGCTTGTATGTATCAGACGCTTCATATTTTTTGCTGCCTTTTCAATTGTGTAATTCGGTTTTTGTTCAGCGCTCTTTGGAACTGTTGCTTTTTGTCTGTGCACTGCGTCAGTTCACGTGAGCCGCTCGGTGTACATGCATCGAAGGTTCCCAGCTGTGCTGGTGCCATCTTGTGCGATGTCCATGGCTGTATTTAATGTTACCGAAGTCCTGGCACTTAAAACTTTCTCTCGCAGTTTCGCTGAGTTTGTTACAAACACCACCCTGACCATCTCATCTTCCTCTGCATAAGCACAGTCCTTCACCCATGAATATTTACCCGTGGCAGTTTGCTATTGGATTGCCGCTGACGGACGGCCTTATATGGGCAGGCACTAAATTACAAACGCCAGCGGCAGCCTGTCTATGAACTTAATTTAAAGTTTAGGTTTACATCGTGCTTTGTTTCCGAAGTAGCAGAACTCATGAATATGGTTGTATATGTCACTCGCTCGCTTCTTATTGTTTCGCTGCCTTCTCAATTATATAATGCATGTTTTCTTCAGTGCTTTTTGGAGGTCTTCCTGGTTTTCTATGTACTGCGTGATTACGTGGGAGGCGTGATGATGTCATACGAAACTCCGCCCCCATGGCGTTCAAGCTCATCTCCATTACAGTAAATGGAGAAAAACAGCTTCCAGTTATGACCATTACGCGTAGAATTTCGAAATGAAACCTGCCCAACTTTTGTAAGGAAGCTGTCAGGAATGAACCTGCCAAATTTCAGCCTTCCACCCACACGGGAAGTTGGAGAATTAGTGGTGAGTGAGTGAGTGAGGGCTTTGCCTTTTATTAGTATAGATTAAGGCTTTTAAATGCATTTTCTCCATAAACATTTTGCTTTAAACATAGTTGCATATTTTTTAATATCCATTACATATTTCGAATGTTATAACAGACTTCTGCCACACTTCATTGCTGCCTAATATTGTCACAAAAATAGAAATCTGCTTAATCAAATTTGGACTTGTGAGAGGAAAATACAAACACAGAGACAAATTTAGAATAATCAGCTAACCTATTTCGAGATGGAAATTTAGGGTAATTACAAAACCCCACACAGACACAAGAAAAACATTCAAACTCCACACAGACATCTTTGCACAAACATCATTAGGGAATTCATGGGAAAGCCATGCTTAGAGTTCAGTCTTGGCTTTTTATTATTTATTCAGAGAAATTCTTTACTTTGGGTAACTTGGAAAAAATATACATTCAATACCACTTAATTGTACACATTTGAAACTGACCAGTGAGGCTTTTTAAGAGAAAGGAGGAATATATAACTGTGATTTTAATTTGTTATGAGACTTGATTTAGATATTAGGTTATGACTATTTTGAGAGGTTACCAGAGGACATGGAAAATGTGAAATGTTGATTGGAATGCTAATGTAACAGTGAAAAATTACACTTCCACACCTAACTACAATAAATAATCCCAGAGATATGCTGCATGAGCCTGTCATAGAAGCTTGCACGTGCAAATGTGGAATACACATCTTAATTGCACATTCTGTAAGACGCAAACTGTTTTAATGCATCGCTTAGCTCAGAAGTAACACATGGTGACATACAGAGGTCATTTGGTGACCAGTGACTCAAAAGTAGAGATGGGACTCTTTCCAGGGAAGTGTTTGTTACATTATATTAGAGTTTCATCTTCATTCTAATCCTAATCAACACATTCAGGAAGTGTTCCATTCCATTTCATATGATTTTTTCTTGCTGTCCATATATGTATGCATACAGTGCATTTTAGCATTAATTTTCTTAACATTTATTAAAATACAGGAGTCAATCCAAATGAGACTAACTTAACCTAGAATTTCTGCTGTTTTGGGTATATCTTTACCATGCAGTCAGTAAAGCATAAATCAAAGGAGAAACAGCTAATATGCACTCATTTGGTGCTTCATTAAATTTGATCCTTGATCTGGTACAGTTGTAAGGAGAGCAGCACTGTAAAAAAGTAAAATTGAGTCCACCGTATTAGGATTTAGTCATTTGCATGTCAATTGTTGAATAATAAGCAGTTTACGTTTGCAGAACTACCAGGTTTATTTGCCCAAACTGAAAGCTTTCAAAGCAAAAAAAAAAACCACCACATTTTCATATATAACAGTGTTAATGTGGAATAATGTGATTTGCTAAGGGCCCTTAACTGTGGGTACCCAATTATGTCAATATAATGAGTGTATGACATTGAAACGAGAACAGGACCCAACCTTGGACAGAGTGCCAGTCCCCACACACATCCTGAACCAATTTAGAGTCATTAATCAACCTAACCTTCACATATTTGGGATGTGGTTAGCTCTGCTTGATTTATAATCCCCACGTGCACATGAGCCCTTAGTGTGTTGAGTGTGTATGTTCTTTCTGGGGTTTCTTTAGCTAACCCCCCTATTCAAAAGATGTGCTGGCTAATCTGACTGGTGACTTGACACTGGTTCTTTATGAATTACATCAGTGTGTTGCTGAACTCCAAACTGACCTGAATTATGCAGGCTAATAAAGCTCCCTACATTACAAGCTGCTTCAATGAAACAATGACAGACAAAGTGAATCTGCATAAAGTTCAGATTTCACATACTGGGTGTTTAACATCCATTTACCAAGGAGTTATCATAAACATTGTGGTGGCAAAAGACTTCTGACATTGACAATCTGGCTAATTGCATTTATTTTTGACCACCTGAAATTGTGAGTATTCCAATGTGTAGAAGTGGCAAAATATTACAATGCAGTATACAAATTGTAGTGTTTACAGTGACTTTAAAGTAACTAAAGCACAAATAGTCATGGCAAAATATTACAATACAGTATACAAATTGCAGTGTTTACAGCGACTTTAAAGTAACAATAGCACAAATAGTTGATTTATTGTTACCTGACTAAAAATATTCATTGTTTTTTTTAACCTTCCTGTTTTGTACCCTTTTCATTATAACCTTTGTCATGAAGAAATTGGCAAAATGGGCTACTTCAGCCTATTTATCCATAGTACGTAATACTCCATATTGCTATGGATGTACTCCTCTGCAAACATGTGATGCAAATACAAGCATGCATGCACTTAATTCATCTCTTAGTTCTCAACTCTGTCTTATGGATGGGAAATAAACTACAATGCAAGCTAAGAAGAGATATTCCACTAATGTGGCAAGTTGTCTCGCTTGACCTCCTACAACAAGTTGCCATGTTACTGCCACTGTAGTACATGATACAGTTGTCATTTAACAGGTCATTCGCCCCAGCATAGCTTGTCAGTTCTTGTTCTCATTTTAAAAATAAAAGGTCATGTCAAGACTTTAAGGTCCTAAAGTAATATAAATTTTACTAGGTGGATTTATTATAGATGTCTGTGGTTCCTGCTTTTGTGCTGGTGTGGATTTTCCTCCATATTCCCAATAACTTTAACCCTTAAACCGCTACATACTTGGGGAGTTAATGCATCCCCAGATGCCAAATACTTTTTTGCTGCACTTTTTAATGAAACATCACAATTCACCAAGAAAAAGTGAAATCTTAATGGAATATGTTTTTTTTATGCAAAGAACATCACAATTACTGTAGCGTTGGTCATTTTACACACTGCAAATGAACTGTAAAAACTATTAAAAAAAAAAAAAAAAAATTGCAACAATCTATTATATGTACAAGGTGCAACTGATGCCATTTGATGAAATTCAGTAAATCACAGGGCCAACTGCACTTGAACTGGCTGCACGCAAGCTAGTCTAGTGGAGCAGCTAAATCCCAGGGACAGTGATGCTGATTCGCTAGGGGGTGGCAGTGGTCATGAGCTGGCTGCACTGACCGATCAGCTCCAGCGTGCTGGCAAATTGCACTTGGAACCGACTATAGCCGGTTGCGACGTTCCATGAATGTATGTGGCCCGGCGTTCTAGCAAATTGCATTGGGAACTGACTATAGCTGGTGGTTTAAGGGTTAATTTTAGGTCAGTTGGTGACTATAAATTGGCCATTAATGTATGTGAGTGTATTGGGGCTGACAACTTCAAACTAAAGAAGAACCAAACAGCACAAACAGGAAGCAGCATCAGAGAGTTCCACTACCTTTGTCTAAACAAAACATTAAACAAACTAAAAAAAACATAAAAGACAAATAGAAAATAACCCGATACTTGGTAAACAAGAAAGTATTAAATAATTTAAAAAAAAATAAAAAACTATGATCTATCTTGTGACAGTCACTATTGATTATTTAGGCTCTAGCTCTCTGTGCCTCTCAAGATTAGTTTTTAGCATTTCAGTAAATGAATGAATGGTGGTTTGTTTTATTTAGATCATTATATTTGCATACACACTAAGTGCATTAGGTCGGATATGCATGTTAATCAGTTATTTCAGTAAAGTTAAGATATTTTCTCTGAAAAAATAACACTAGAAGAACTGTACTGTTTAACTGCAAGGATTTTTTTGTTTTATATAAAGGTGCTGTCCACTTCAACAGGTCTTACAAAGACAGTTTATAACCCTGCTGCTCTGAAAGCAGCTCACAAAGTAGGATTATTTCCAAACTCAAGTGGTACGGATCATAGTGAGGCCTTGAAAAAGAAACAGGTGAGTCATTTTGTTTAGGCTCTTGTATTTTGTTTTTTAATATATTAAAAGATTTAAGTTATGGATTTGATTTCAATAACAGTCCTGACCTTGAATAAGCAAACTGGTTTAGGTACAGTTGAAGGAATATTTTGGTAACCGATTTAATGGCAGCTTGTTTTGCTGTTTGTTTATTCATGAACAATAAATCAGCTTTATTGGCAGTAGTCAATGGTACTATAAAATGAAACATTGGATATCACATTTTATTTTAGATTTATAATTTAAATAAATAGCACTCTGGTATAAAGGGTGAAACATAGTTCATGTTAACATGAGTTTTGGTAGATCTGGACCAAGGCAAACACCTTTACTATACTTCTACTTTGAGCACACTTGATGAATTGTGTTGTGACAGAGCACTGTAATTAAAACCAGTGTTCTATGCTTTATCATGGTGCACAGTTTGCACAAAGCCAAGTCAATTTACATATTCCTTTAAACATTACTGTAATATTTCAAATACTTACACTTTAGTGCATATTTGTCGGCTGCACATCTGTGATGCCAATCTCCCGTTCCACTACATCCCACAGGTGCTCTATTAGATTGAGATCTGGTGACTGTGGTGGCCATTTGAGTACGGTGAACTCATTGTCATGTTCAAGAAAGCAGTTTGTAATGGTTTAAGCTTTGTGGAATGGCGCATTATCCTGCTGGAAGTAGCCATCAGAAGATGGGTACACTGCATTTATAAAGGGATGGACATGGTCATTAACAATATTCAGATAGGCTGTGGCATTTAGATGATGCTTATTTGGTACTAAGGGACCCAAAGTGAACCAAGAAAATATCCCACAAGCTATTACACCACCATCAGCCATTTTGAGATGATGGCTCTCACTGTGGAATGGTAGTCTCTCAGAGCCTTTGTTTTGTAAACCTTTCCTGATTAGTAAGTTTCAACAGCTGTTTTCCTCATCTCTTTGGGAGTTTCCTTTGATTAAGACATAGTGTTCCCACAGAAAAATGTTGAGTGATTCCATAATTGTTTTCTCTACTTGGTCAGAACAAAAATGTCCCACTAATTACAACAATGTTGTTTAATTTTTTGAGGTGTGTTTTACAATGCTAGAATGTTCGGCTGTTAAATAAAATACTTTTGTGCCCTATCTGCAGTTTTTTTTTTTTTGTAACAAAGTAAACCAGCTGAATGAACATCCTCCAAGAGTTGTGATTCCATAATTTTTGCCAGGGGTTATAAAAGGATAATGAGCCAGATAGTGTGAGAGGACAAATAGGAAAGAAACCAAAATGCAGCATCAGGTGAGCAACCTGTAATGGTGGAGAAGAGGCAGTATTTTTGAAGTTTTCATTAAGGTGCTCAAGGGGTGTTCCAACTGAGAAGTCTTCAGAAGTAGGGACATTGGTAAAGTCTTGTCCAGAAGACACCAAGAGAATGTATTTGAAGACGGAGGACAAGCTCCTTGTGCCCTGACCAATGCCAGTAGGGGTGGGCTAGGTGAGAGCTGGAAATGGGAGAGCAGCTGTTGGCATCTCTGTAAACTGAGAAAACCCAAAGGGAAGGGGGTGAGCTTAGGAGAGAGAGGCACAGTCATATGTCTTGTTACAAGTCCACATGTAAAGTGGAATAGCAAATCTCTGTGGCATCTTAATATCAAGAGTATGAACAAAAGTTTTCCAAGTTGAAACTGGATTCCACATTGTTCTCTTGAACCTAAGATGAAGCTATTGGACCTAGTTCACTTTCCAGGAAAGCTGAGAAGGAATTCTCAAGCAGGATGAAAACATGATCCATGAGTGATTGAACACTCCCACTTCTGTTTTTGAAAAAATGAGGCACTTTTTCCATGCACTATATCCAGTGTTTTTAGTATTTCTGTCAGTTTCTTAATCTCTGCAGCAGCATTTTTAGCTTGGGACATTTTTATTCACTAAAGAGACCACAGCCCCAGAAATATATCTGGTCTCATCCAGAGCTCCAGGATCTGTCTCTCTGAGTTAGATGCATTCTCAGGCTTTGTAAGTTTGTCAAAGTTATCTTTCCTCCTTTTCAGAAAACTGCAAAGATTATGCCCCTTCTGCCCTGTTTGTTTGGTCAAATGGTTTCCACAACTTTTCTGAGGCTTTCCAAAAGACACTGTTACGTTTTATAACCTAACCATTTCCCAAACAGACAGGTTACTGCTATGGCTGCATCTTCAATTTTGGTCTGGCAGTACCTGTTGATCAAATCCAGCTATTCTTCTATTAGCACTGCACGGAAGTCCTCTTTTCTTAAACCACTTTTATCCAGCTGTTACATAAAAACCATCAGGTACCTTTTCATCACAGCTTCTTGCAACTTTAGTTAAGGCATATAAATACAATGTTACAAAAATTCTATGCAGTTGCTAAGATGAAAGAGAGAATAGTATAGTTTTAGTGTATACATTTGTGAACTGCTAAATATAATGTATACATTTATAATTGGTGTATCTTAACTACACTTGTTAATGCCAGGACAGTATGGCATCTTTTTTATGAATAGTTACCTTTCCCATATATTTGAATGTTTACACTTCCAGTAATGTTGTTGTGAATACTGTATGTGTTATTGCTGTCCATAGTTCTACTTAGACTTTTTGGGGTTAGAGAAAGTGACTTGGTTGGGGTGTTCGGGTCGGGGAGTTTTGATTCAGCTTTACTTTGCTACAGTATGATGGTGTTTTACCCTGTTGTTAGACTCATAACAAACAAAAGACCTGTGAGTGTTTGTTTGAGGGGAGAAGTCCACTTTGCTAATGCTCATCCACAGCCACTAGATGGCACATGCACGCACTTGTAAATTGTTTCTGTGCTTGCATGTGCCTCATTTCTCACTACGAAAGATGTGGGTGTGTGTGTGTGTGTGTGTGTATATATATATATATATATATATATATATACATACATACATAGAGCAGTCTGCTCAAGCTCAACCACAGCCACAGCCACAAGAGTTAGTGTGAATTCTGCAGAATTCTTTAGAAGCTTATGCAAGTGTGACTTGCACTTGATGAGATGGCGCATGCATGCACTTTAAAATGTTTTCATCACTTGCATGCACCTCACTTCTCATTCAACCTAAGCAGACAAACTCTGTTTTGTGGTACATGCATGTTGTACACAACGAGCTATCTTATGTTTGCCTGACACAGGTTCCAGCCTATCTCACTTAATTTGTGCCACAGCTGTACTCAAGTACATGTCTGTCTTGAACAAGATACAAACTGTCCCAACCCACTTTGCTGACACCTCTGCAAATTCACCAATATAGTAAAACTGCCAGGGAGATTTCATCCATCCATCCATTTTCCAACCCGCTGAATCCGAACACAGGGTCACGAGGGTCTGCTGGAGCCAAACCCAGCCAACACAGGGCACAAGGCAGGAATCCAATCCCGGGCATGGCGCCAACCCACCGCAGGACCCACACAAACACACCCACACACTAGGGCCAATTTAGATTCGCCAATCTACCTAACCTGCATGTCTTTGGACTGTGGGAGGAAACCGGAGCGCCCGGAGGAAACCCACGCAGACACGGGGAGAACATGCAAACTCCACGCAGGGAGGACCCGGGAAGCGAACCACTGCGCCTTCGTGCCGCCCACCCTGTATTAAGTCCTGACAATTTAAAGGGCATACTTATAATTGATGTTCTTGAATGGAATTAGTTTTCACATCTTTACAATACATAATTTTCAAATTCAGCTGCTGTGCTATCCAGTTGTATATAATTTTACTGATATTCTCTGTTTGAGGTGGGAGGACAATATCATAAAAGATCATCTTGAGATATTGATTTTTTTTCACTGTCCGAAAATCCTTGTATTCGATTACATGGTCTCGTGCATTTCGGGAGATGGACGTCTGAGATGGAACTCCGTTTGCCGCTGTGTTATTTTACTTTTTTTTTTTTTTTTTTTGTTTTTTAAACCATCATCCCAAAGGTATCCTTCATTTAATGAACCAGAGTGTCTTTAATTACCGTATATGCTCACGTATAAGATGGGTCTTGAAACTCAAAAAGTTGGTCATAAATTCAGACCCAGACTTGTATGCCCGTTCAAAAATGCGACACACTTTTTTTTTTTTTTCATCTTCTTGCTTCCTCCAATCTCACACCAATTTCTCAGACACATCAACTTTTGTTGCAGCAGCGCACTTACCAATTTCTTTCGCTACTTCAACGACATTTAATTTAAACCAGCTTCATATTTTCTTCTGATTGAATACTCCATCATAGATAAGGGATGCTCTTACGATAAAGGTGTATGAGTGTGCAAGATACAAAAAACAAAAATCAGTGCAAATGTTGCTTCGGAATAATTCAGGTATTCGGGTACAATAGAGAGAGAGAGATTAGGAGCACGTGCTGATACAGCGCATTGCCGCACCCGTATAGAAAAAAAGGCAGTATGCTCCATGGTTACTCTCTCAGGTGGGCATTAGCATATCATAATCCCTTGTACCAATAATGTGAGTTTTCCACATTCGATTTTTACAACCTACATTATAAAATACCAGAAATTATATTTCTTGTAAAATCAAGCCCCGACTTATCCACGGGAAAACTTATCTGCGAGTATATACGGTAAAGTAAATGCAAGTATATACAGGCATAAGTAGCAGAAAAAGGGCTTAGAAAGAAATTGAAGAGACAGCTAAAGTTCATTTAAGTCTAAATAGGCATCATGTTCAAGGTACGGCCTGCCAGAGAGTGAACCGGAATACATAGGCGAAAGAGTTAATCTCCAGGGACTTGACGCTGCAGCATCAGTTCTAACCAAGAGTGTAAGTGGAAGTAAAAATGCAAGTGTTCCGGGCCAGGAGAACTCATAGATTCCAGAAGGTCAACTGTGCAGTGCCTTACTGTCCCTGCTGTTAACTAACCCTTGCATGTCAGCAGCACCAACTGGGCTTGCTACTCCATCCGCAGAGCATGGAGAAGACCGAAATGAACAGTCTAAACTGAAGGTAAAGATCACTTCAGTGATTACCTTAATAACTACTACTCTTGCGAGGGGAGACATAACAGGATACAAGGAAAGATATAATGGACATAAGACAAAAAAGAAGCTGCTTCGGATATTAAAGACCAGGAGAAACATTTAAGTAATCACTTTGAGGCAAACTTTAAAGGCATGCTAGAAAATTTTGAAAAAAATACAGGAAAATGCAAGTACATTTGAGAATAAATGTATAGCACTTGGTGCTCAGCTTGAAGATGTTAAGCAAACATTCACAACTCATTGAACAATTGGCATCTACTGCTGATGAAAAAGCAACGACTCCAAATTCTAAATGCAAAGTTCATGGAGACAGACTAGCTGCACTGGAAGATGGATACAGAAGGAATAATATCAGAAATGAGGGTCTCCCCGAAAACTGGGAAAGTCCAAACCTAGTAAAATTCATAGTTGAACTATTCTCTAAAATAATTGGAGAGGAATTCAAATCAGGCACAGAGATATTAGTAGCTTACCACATGTGTGAATCGAATGCCTCAAAACCTAGAAGTGTATTTATACATTTCAGAAAATTACAATCTAAATTAAATTTGTCACTTTTTATATCTGAAAATAACCGCATTTGTATTTTCTCCGATTTATCACCTTCAACAGCTGCTTAACCTGTCGCATTTTACTGCATTAAATAGCGCTTGTGGAAAGCCAAAATCACATACATACTCTTACTTCCTTCTAAATTGAAGTGGATATTCAAGGCAAGTTCTACATTTTTAGTTCTCTGAATGAAGCAGAAACAGAGCTACAACAAATTTTCCCAGCACTTTTTGAAATACGATCATGAGTCAAATCGTGTCCTGTCAAGGCACAGATTTTAACTGCAATTTGGTCAGTTTACAGTGACTTTTGCTGTAATTATACATTCTGTTGCCTTCTCTACTATTTTTAAGTTTTAATTACAATTATACTTTTTTTTCCCCTCCCCAAAGGGGACTGTTTAACATCATACCTTTAGTTTATTGTATTAGGAATGAACTATCATACATTATCTGCTTTTCCATGGGTACTGTTTAACATCATTTTCCCTGGGTTGTTTCTTCTTATTTCTAATCTATCCTTTAAACCCTTACAATTCTAAGTGCAAACACAACAATAGGCTTCATAGTAATAATTCCTGGCAAAATTGGAAATTAAAGTTAAAGCTATCGTATGTAATAATGTACTACCTTAATTTAGGACTGCAGAATGTCAAAAGTTCAGAAGCAGTGTTACAGTAACCAAACAGTGAACTTTTTGAGCTGGAATGTCAAAGGTCTTAATCATGAATTAACAGTAGAATTACGAAAGATTACGAGAAAACTCGTAGATCCGGCCCACCTTAAATCCACTCGCACGTCTCCATTCTGTGTCTTTTGTCTTGTAAATGTCGATAATCCCAAGCAGCCTGCTATACCACCGCCCCCCACCCCCCAAACCCGAAGAAACTACAAAAACCTCTCCCAAATGAAGCCTTGTTTATCAGTGAGTCAGGAACCTAGGTTTAAAAAAAATATATTGTTATTCGGAACACATGCATTTCACGTGTGTTCCGTGTCCACAAAGATCTGTGTAAGTGTAGGATGACAGAAATGTTGAACACATACCTAAAAGACAAACTTTTTAAATGTTTTAGTACTAACGACAAAATGTAGACATGAAGTGTATAATGTGTGAAGAATGAAGTCCAAATATCAAATAAGCACTTTCACAAAAGATACAAGTATAACAGAACAAATGTGCTCCAAAAGACTATCACCGAAGAAAAAGAAGACAGTCCTTGGTCGTGTGTGGAAACTGTTAACATTTGAATCTGATGATTGTATATAGTGCGGAACTGACCTCTCTGTATTATGCTGTCCCCTGCATCTACTGGAGTTCAAAAGAAATACCAACATGCAGCAACAAGATCGGAACAAAAACCAAACGTGGTCACTAACTACAACCACATGAAGGTATGCAGATTAATATAATGTTGCATTAGTGCAATAACGTTTTCTGAAATGTACAGGTCATAAAATGAATTATTCCAAATGTCATATATACCCAAGTCTCTCTTTTTTGTCAGTGCGGCTTTGACATCATGGATCAGAAGGTGCATACTAATTCAGCGTGAGCAAGAGCACTCAAGAATAAAACTGAATAAAAAAAAAAATCACATCCACAGTCACTCTCAGTCACACACACACACCACTTACATCCATGTCCACAGTTTTCCCAGTCTCGTTCGTGCACAAGACCTGACATGGTTTTCAAATAAAGAGGGGGTGTACAAAACAAGTTTGTTTGTTATACCATGTCTTTATCTGAGAACAACATCAGATCCGGGTGGTGTGTGGGAGCTTGAACGCGAGTGAGAGAATAAAACTGAAAAAAAAAGAAACGCTAACTTTAACTATAAATTTACAGACGCAAATCAAATGTATGCTTTTATTGGATGATATTAACAATTAGAGAAGTTCACTACTGAAAATGGTAAATTTGGGAAGCAGCTGGTATCAAACCCACAACCTCTTGATTGGGAGTCAGCAGTTCTTACCATTGCACCACACAAACTGTCGTATCAACCGCCTTCTGTAACCTGCTTTCTTTTTTCTTCAGTAAAGTTCTTGAATAAAAGTGCACTTGTTTTGTTATACTTGTACCTTTTGTGAAAGTGTTTATTTCATATTTGTGTTTAAGGCTTCACACCTTATACATTTCATGTCTACATTTTTTCCATTATTACTAAAACATTAAAAAACGTTTCTGTGTTAACTACGTTTTACGTAGATTGTTGTTGACACGGAACACACATGAAATGTATGTATTCCAAATGATGATGTACTGTTTTACCCTATAAAGCTCCAGCACTTCACTCGAAGATAAACACTAAGCACTGAGAAACTTCTTTGCGAAATGAACTGCAGCAGTGGGTGGGGGGATGGGGTAGCAGGCTGCTTGCTGCTTATCGGCACATTTACAGGACAAAAGACACTGATGGAGAGGTGAGAATGGATTTAAGGTGGGCCGGATTTACGAGCTTTCTCATAGGCTCTGGTAATTCTAGTGTTAAAGAGAAGGAAAGTATTCTCTCACCTAACAGTTCTAAACACCAAGATAGTATTTATTAAGCAAGGATCAGTTTCAGTTTCAAAAAGATTGGACTGTCCAAATATTAAACTCCGGCTATACAAAGAAAACTAGAGGTGTGGGAATTTTAATACTTAAAACAATTTTCATTTGTAGTATCAGGTGTAGTATCTGATTTTTGAAGGGCGATATGTGACGTTATGAGTGATTTATTTAATTGTAAAGTGATTTTGAATAATATGTTTCCATTCCTAATGTGAGCATTCATAAAATTATAATGGCTGGAGACTTTAATTGTTTTTTAAATTCAAACTTTGTTAGGTCTTCAGCCACAAGAGTGATAACATCTAATACTGCAAAAGCTATTACACATTTTGTAATTGATCACAACTTATCAGACCCTTGGCGATTTCTTCCTTCTTCACATCATTGTTACTCAAGAACTGATTATTTCTTTTTTATACGTAACAATTTTTTGCTCATAATCAAGTCTTGCAAGTATGATGCTATTGTTATGTCAGACCACGCCTCTCTAATCATAGAGCTCAAATCATTATGCCCAACATACTCATCTTGCATCTGGTGTCGTAACCCACTTTTATTAGCTGACAAGAACTGTACTGAATTTATATCCATTCAAATTGTTGTTTTTTTTTTTTTTGTTTGTTTTTTTTTTTATGTACATACTCCGAGGTCTCTGCAGGAATACTCTGGGGAAAATTTCAAAGCATATATATTGTGGGAGATGGCCCGGACACAGACAGGTAGACATCGTTGATTGCACCACAACACGTTTATTTACAAATATATACAATGATGAACACGCACAAACCCAGTGCCACAGCACCAATCACCCCAAAGTCCAGGCCCTCTCACACACAATGCCTCTTTTTCTTTTATCAAACACATGTCTTGTTTAAAATTGTTCAAAATGTTTCCAGAGCAAGATCTAGCCTGTAAACATTACAGTTGAGCCCCAGCCTCTTTGGGCCATATGTTTTGAGCATACACCAAATGAACATTATTCTGGACCAAAATCTTTAAATGTCTATCAGGCAGCTTTGGTGTCACAATCGCTCCTAATCCGTTAACAGCTGTGTGTGGTGTACTCCCAGATGGGCTTAAAGTGGAGAAAGACAAACAAACTATAATTGCTTTTATTTCATTGCTAGCAAGTATACAGTCCCTGACAAAAGTCTTGTCGCTTGTGTACAAATTGACCTGAAGTGCCGCTAAAATATATTTCTAATCAAGATTTTGTTACAAGAAATGGGTCATTTTAATCCCATCAGCTTTTGTAATAATGTTTCAGTGCAAAACGAAACTGGCAAAAAGTGTTCTAATATTCACAGCTTGGTAAAGCCCATTGAGTCAATTTTTGGCAAGACATAAGTGTTATCGCCTTGTCATATGAGCTTCACCTGTGACTAATAATGGATCAATTAGGTGTGTATAAAAAGAACCCCAGTACACTAGACCTTCACATCAACTGCAACTAGACCTCTGCAAACATGCCTAAGATTCACCCTGAGACTAAAGTGTTGATTATCAAGAGGCTGAAGACCAAATCCACTGCTGATGTGGCAAACACCTTCAATGTGTCTCAGTGTCAAGTTCAGAGGATAAAAAAAAGATTTGAAGAGACTGGAGACGTTTTTGACAAGCCCAGGTCAGGAAGACCCCGCAAGACAACTGCTCGAGAGGACCGTTTGTTGGCTCGAAAATCCAAGGCCAGCCCATTTTCCACTGCAGCAGAGCTCCACGAGACCTGGTCACCTGAAGTCCCTGTGTCAACCAGAACAGTTTGTCGGATTCTGTCTCAAAATGGTCTCCATGGTCGAATCAGTGCCCATAAGCCAGCACTAAACAAAAGACAATTGAAAAACCGTGTGGCATATGCCAAGGCCCACAGCCTGCTAAAAGGATGGACGCTGGAAAAGTGGCAGAAGGTGGATTTTTCAGATGAATCTTCTGTTGAGTTACACCACAGTCACCGCAAATATTGCAGGAGACCTACTGGAACCCGCATGGAGCCGAGATTTACCCAGAAAACAGTGAAGTTTGGTGGAGGCAAAATCATGGTCTGGGGTTACATCCAGTATGGGGGTATGCGAGGGATCTGCAGGGTGGAAGGCAACATCAATAGTCTAAAATACCAAATTCTGCAGCAGGATGGTGCTCCATCGCATACTTCCATCTCCACATCAAAGTTCCTTAAAGCAAAGAAGATCAAGATGCTCCAGGATTGGCCAGCCCAGTCACCAGACATGAACATCATTGAGCATATGTGGGGTAGGATGAAAGAGGAAGCATGGAAGACGAAACCAAATAATATTGATGAACTCTGGGAGGCATGCAAGACTGTTTTCTTTGCTATTCCTGATGACTTCATCAATAAATTGTATGAATCCTTGCCAAACTGCATGGATGCTGTCCTTCAAGCTCATGGAAGTCATACAAGATATTAAATTTGGATCTCACAGCACCACTACTTAATTTGCTGACATATTTTTGGATTTGCAGTAAAGTTGTTCATTTTCTGTATAGGTGTAAAAACTTTTGTCTTGCCCAAATTTGACCTTTCTGTCTTAATTAAATGATAAATCTTTTTTCAGTGAAACTAATTTATTTCAGTGCATTAAACATCATTTGGGAGGGCTTTAGCTTTTCATATGAGCTATTTCTAACACCAGTTGATTAATTAAAAGTCAGGTTAATGGCAGGAGTTTCTACAAAATAGAGAAGCGACAAGACTTTTGTCAGGGACTGTACTTATCTTGCTCAAATGGAAGAATGCTAGCCCACCTTTTTTTAAGTTGGTGGGTAACTGATGTTATATACTATTTGAAATTGGAAAAATTAAAATTCTCACTTAAAAGGATCTGTTCAAAAGCTTTTTAAAATCTGGCAGGATCTAATCAATAACATTTTAGAATAAGCTTTTATATTGGGGGGAAAAGGATTCTCTTCCCTCTTTTCTACTCTTAAAATTTTACTCTGGCTGTTGGACATCCTCTCTTTCTCTTGGGTGGAGGTTGAATTGAATTTAGTTTTGTTAAGTTTCACTTGTTTTTATGGAATGTTACTTGCTTTTAATAAATTCAGTAAAAAATAATAAAACCTGTCTCTGTTTATGAAACTTTGTCAGTATTAATTTGTACATTAGCATTTCTCTTGCATTTCAAGTTATCATTGTCTGTGTTCTTACAACTAACACACTGTATGCCTAGTATATTGTCACAAGCTCTGTGCATAGTCATTTTTTTATTGAGTGCTTTTTATTGCTACTTCATTTTTACTTTTGTAGGTTATATTATAATTACAGTTGTCTTTTTACTTGAACTTGGTTTTTGATCATGATTTATACACACATCACAATGAAATCCGATACTGATCTGTTTGATGTAACTCCTAGTGAGTTAGTATGTTAAATCGTGTTGTATCATCATATTCAGCTAGCTAAATTGACAAGGAGAGCACAACAAAACCGTCAACATAAAAAATTAATCCACACCAGATTTTTTTTATATTCTCTCCAAATTGTATCTCTTAGGAAGCATTACGTCTTCAGCAAGATGTCCGGAAAAAGAAGCAAGAAATCCTTGAAAAACATATTGAAACACAAAAGGTGCAAGCAGTAATCATTTGCTGTCTTCATTTTTTTCTTTTTAAAAGTTATAATCTCTAGAGAACTTTATCTGATATTTTGGTTAATCAGGTTCTTTAACAGTTGTTTATTTGTTGCTAGATTTTGATATCAAAATTGGAGAAAAACAAATCCATGAAATCTGAAGACAAAGCTGATATAATGAAAACTCTTGCAGCATTAACAGAAAGCATAACGAAGCTGAAAGATGAACTTAAAGCTGTTTCCAGTGGTATTCCTCAAAAAGCCATAAAAACAAAGACACAGGTAAGAAAAAAGAAAAACTCAAACATTCCAGTAATGAAACTTAACAGTGAATTTAATAATTGTTTACTTTTTATTTTTTAATTAGATGCAGAAAGAGTTACTTGACACAGAGTTGGACTTGTATAAAAAAATGCAGGCTGGGGAAGATGTTACTCTACTGAGAAAGAAATACACTGAGCTGCAGCTTGAGGTAACTTGAATTTAAGGCCAATTTTAATGATTAAAAGACCATGAGTACGAATGCATATACAGCTGCACGCAAAATTTTTCAACCACCATTGCAAATTAGGCTTATTGGCAAAGTTTACAAACTTTCAGCTGTTTGCAATAAACAAGTGAAACAAGAATAATTTAAATAGCTTAGCACAACTAATATTACAAGTGGTTTCTTCACATTCAACACAAAATGCCACCTTTAATGACTACTGCGGACTCAAATATCTTTTGTACTTAGTAGAGTTTTGCTGTTATGACCTGCTACAGATGTGATGCATAGCCAGACATCAGCTTCTGGCCTTGTTCCTCAGGATATCTTAGCCCTTTCCTCATGGGTAATGTCTTCAAGCTCACTAATATTCTTGATTTTGCATGCTTCAAACGCCTTCTTCAAATCCCACCAGACATTTTCTATGGGGTTCAAGTCAGGCTGCAACTTTTTTGGCCACTGTAGAATCTTCCAGGACTTTTTCTGAAACCAAGCTTTGGTGTGCTTGGGATCACTGTCCTTTTGAAAGGTCCAGTGATGCCCAAGCTTAAGCTGCCTCACAGATGGCACAATGCTTTCTCCTAGGATTTCTTGATACTTAATTGAATCCATCTTGTCACCCACACACTGAAGGTTTCCAGTGCCAGAAGAACCAAAGCAGCCCCAGAGCATCACTAAGCCACCACAATGCTTCACTGTAGGCAGGGTGTTCTTTTCAGCATATGCTTCATTCTTCCTCCTTTTCCAGACATAACACTTATCAATAGGCCCGAAAGTTCCAGTTTTGTTTCAGTGCTCCACAGCAGTTTTGCTTCATTGCTCCACAGAACAGAATCCCAAAACTTCTATGGCTTATTTACTGTATATGGTTTTGTGCATATTGGATCCAACATTTCTTGTGCTTTTGAGTCAGTAGTGGTGTACGCTGTGGAGTTCTGGCATAGAGAACATGTTTAGTATGCGCCTTATGTGGAAACTGAAACCTCTGTGCCTGCTGCCACCCAGTCTTGCTGCATGTCTTTTGCAGCCTTTCAAGGGTTTTTGGCCACCTGCCACCTCACAACTCTGGTGGCAGCTGTTGATAGTTTCCTTTTTTTGCCACATCCAGGTATTGTTGCTAGTGTTCCTTTAACTTTGAACTTGCAAAATAGGCTTCCAGTTATTTATCTAGGAACATTTAGTGCCTTTGATATCCTTGTGTATCATTTTCCTTGCTTGTGCAAGGCAATGATCTCTTCTCTTAACTTTTTGGAGAATTCTCTTGACTTGCAATCAAACGTCACTGTTAACACACTCCTAGCAAGTCCACGTATTTGATGTGTTCTATCTCAAGCACACCTGATGCAACAAGACATGAGTTACAAAAGTGTGCTGTTATGGGGGATTCTGTGCAGTAGGTTGAATAATTTTGAGATTGCAGTAGTCAATAAAAGTGGAATTTTTTATTGAATGTGGAGAAACCACTGGTAATATTAGCTATTTGAGCTATTTAAACAGTTCTTGTTTGACATGTTTATTGCAAATAGCTCATAGTTGGTAAATTTTGCCAATAAGTCTAATTAGCAATGGGAGTGCAGTACTTTTGAGTGCAACTGTACCATTCACTGCAAAAATAATTTATGGTTAGTTTACAACCAAACAAGCCATAAGTGGAAGTTGAACCTTCATTACTTAATAACTATATTATAGGAAAAATATATTTTACGATAAATATTGTTTGTAATTATAAACATGAAAATATGTTAATAAAAGAAACATATTTAGCTGTTGAGAAATAAAAAGTGAAAGTGTGCAGTTCTTAGGTTTGACAGCAGATGGTGCCCTTACATTTGTTTGCAGAACAAAATTACAGTACTTTGCAGGTTAGCTTAAAATTACCATGCAATGTCTTTATTCCAGGCTTGGTTTTGTGCAAACAGGGTTATGTATTTTTGCAAACTTAAATCAATAAGAGAAATATATTTAGCAGAAAGTAACAAAGGTGACAGTTTTTAAATATAACAGAAGATTTCTTTTAATGGCACATTGAGTTGTCTTGGTTTATGTAGAGTAACTACACTGCAGCTTTATATTGATTTACTAATATGCAACGGGCTTATGTACAGTGTAGTCCATAAATTATTGGACAGTGACACAATTGATATTAGTGTGGCTGTGTGTCCATAGTGCTTTTCAAATTAAACCAATGGATACACACTTTTACTGCGAGTTGTCAACATTAAATCGAGTGTGTATTACTAAAAAATGAGTTGGCAATTACATCACTTCTTGTTTATAGCCTCCTCCCTAATTCAGACCATTGGTAAACCTAAAGAGCAAAAATGCTAGCTTTCCTGTAAGTATCAAAAAAGGAAAAGTGTTGGAATAATGTCTTGCTTGTGCAGATTAAACAAGATACACCCATACCAGAGTGATGAAAAGTGAAAGGTGATGGAGGAAGAAAGTGATAGGTCTGCAGTGGGTTAATAAAGAGTTGAAAAAGAAGCTGCAAAGAAAAAAAAGCAGCTCTATAAGACGTATAAAACTAATAACTCCAATGTGAGTCATAGGATATGTGGAAAAATGAGGGCAACTATTAAGAAGGCTATTAGGGAGGTTAAAAGGCAGTATTTTAGGAGAAAAACAACATTCAAAGAGGAGGCGAAGTGCATCAGGAATAGTAAAGGAGAATTAAAAAATACTGACAGTGAAGTAGCAGATGCTGGAAACTCATTTTATGATGGTCTTTACATTTGAGGAAGTGGATAACCTCCCAACGGTAAAACAGACTGCTAAAGAGTTACTGAGTGATTTGGAACTTGTAGAGGTAGAAGAACTCCTTAGATTAAATAGGCTGAAATCAAACAAATCACCAGGGGCCTCATGCATAACGCTGTGCGTAGTAGTCACACTAAAACATGGCATATGGACAAAAGCGGAAATGTGCGTACGCACAAAAAACTCCAAATGCATAAATCTGTGCTTAGGCCAACTTCCACATTCTTCTGCTACGTAAATCCCAGTCAGCGTGAAAAGTAACACACATTTATATGCCTGCTGCCCCATCCAGACTCCTCCCAGTATTACGCCGTTTTCAATTTGCAAATCAATATAAATAGCCCCTTATGTTTTGCGTTCTGTGAAAAGACAATGGAAAAAGAATTTCAGCGAATACCAAGTAGAGGCAAGGAAAAACTTACTATTTGTTGTTTAAGCAGTGATTTATACAATAAAAGGAAGTTGATCGAGTAACAGAGTGGTGGAGAAACTCTAAAGTTCAAGTTCAGAAAGTTGCAAAGTGCCAGAAATAAATAAGTGGTCAGATATCAGTCGCCGTGAAAAGTCGAGTCGTAGCCCACAGTCTGTGTGTCGTATGGAAGCTTATTAGGGTACAGAGAAAAGAAAACAAAATAGGGACATAGTTGAAAAAAATGTCCATATGTCAACTTTAATCTCGAAATTTCCACTTTAATCACGTAGTTTATTTTGTCATTAAAATAGAATGTCATAATCTTAATCTTAAAATCATTTAATTTAGTAGTTTTTCAGATCCCATCGTAACTAAAGTACCACTTTAAATGCTTCATATTCTATGTGTTCTTTTATGTACTCTGTGTGTGAATCACTACATTCTTCTATAACGGGCTCTCTCTTCTGCCAACAGGACACAGAATACATTACATTCATGATGTTACAGCTGTCTGAACAATTTAAATATTAAGATGTATACTTGATATAATTTTCATAATGATAGGAATTAAAGCATGTATTATACATGGGGACATGGTGGTGCAGTATTAGCAATGAGCTGGTGCCCCGTCCAGAGATTGTTCCTGCCCTCCTGCAAGATGCTTGCTGTGCCATGCACAACCCTCAATGAAATAATTTATTGCAGCAGTACTGTCTCTCTCAAACGTACAAACCTCCAATTACTGCCCTTCCTTTTCTTTCTCCAAGTAACCAATTGCCACACGATCAGCTCTGTAGTAGATGCCAAGCCATCTGTAAGCTTAGAACGGCGATTCTTCAAAACCTTTATGGAACATTGAAATATCTTCGTAGTATGTGTTTAATTATTCCATCCATCTATCCATCCTGGGTTGCGGCAATCCCAGCAAGCATACAGCATGAGGCAGGAACAGTCCCTGAACGGGGTGCTAGCTCATCGCTACCGCTGTCCACCGTGTCCTAACATGTTTAATTATTAACAATATACATTATTTAAATGAAGTTTAAAATGTATCTGTATAATGTAATAAACATACTTTACTGCATTTCATCTTAAAATTGATATCAAGAGCTCCAAGAAGATATTGATTGAAAATCTGAATCAACTTAGAAGGCAGTTGTCGTCATATGTAAATATGCACTTTATAAAATGACTCAGGTTGTGCAATTTTATAACTGTAGTGCAAGTTTAAAGTGAGATGATTGTACTTGTAAGTACAAATAGTTACAAGGAACACTTGATGGACTGATTGAGTGCTTTTAGAGCTCTTGGGATGAAACTGTTTCTGAAGCGCGAGGCGAGGTCCCTACAGGAAAGGCTCTGACGCGTTTGCCGTACTGTATGGGTGAAGTTCAGATAGACTGTGTGCATGGCTGAGGCAGCGTGTGCTAAATGCTGTTTCCCGATAATACTCTTTCTGATCAGCTGCTGTAGAGCTGTGATTCCAGACTCGGATACAGTGGGTTAAATATTTTTTGGTGCACTGATAGTAACAATGCTAATGCATCTATAGTATTTGGAATAGTTTGACCATTCTGTGTACCACTATATGGTTACGGGTTGATTAAAATCAGGTGCATTAAACTAATATGCAGTTAATTTCAGTGTACAGTGGAGCCTCGGTTTGCGAGCATAATTCGTTCCGGAAACGTGTTTGCAGTCCAAAGCACTTGTATATCAAAGTGAATTTCCCCATAAGAAGCAATGGAAACTCAGATGATTCGTTCCACATCCCAAAACTATTCAGATAAAAATGATTAATACAAAATATAAAGTAAAAATACATAAAACAAATTAACCTGCACTTTACCTTTAAAAGAATCATGACTGGTGTAAGTGAGTTTCTAAACTCTTGTGGGATTCCACCCAACGGAACGACACGCGGAATAGCGTCCCAAAGCAATCGCAGTCTCAGTCTCCCAGTGCTGTAGCAGTTCGCCGTATAAGCGTATCCAAAAAGATCGCGGACATGCTATAAGCGCCTGCTGTCGATGGGTGATACAAGGAACATTAAAGATCCCACTACAGTAAATAACCGCGCTGTTGCTGTTTCAGACTGAATAAAGCTGGTGGTGTTAAGTACTGCAACTCAGCTTCGTGTTTTGGGGCATAAGACGGGGATTCGCACTTCACAGCACACACACACACAGTCACAATGCTGTAGTAAACAGTATATGCTCGTACGGATGTTGAGTATATGAGTGAGGCACACAGACTCAGACGGAGAATAGGAGACGATTGCCCTCAAGAGAAGAGAGAGAGACGCGCACGTGAGTGAGAGAGATGAGAGAGAGAGACGTGCGCGTGAGCGAGAGAGATAAGGAGATAGAGAAGAACCATCAGCTCAGTTGTGATCACATGACGCTCAGCAGACAAAGTGTATCCATACTACTCGTATTGCAAGACATCGCTCGTTTATCAAGTCAAAATTTATTAAACAATTTAGCTCGTCTTGCAAAACACTCGTAAACCAAGTTACTCGTAAACCGAGGTTCCACTGTATTTGATAAAGTTGTGTCAAGGATGTGAATCTAAAAAATAAAGGGAAACTACACAGGAACAGTAGCACTGCTTCGATGCTGGGTGCCGCCAGTTTGCAAAACCAAACAGAGAACTTATGTATGCAAGGGTTTGAGCTGGTGTGAAAATGTGCTTGGCATTACGCCAAGTTTAGTTTTTATACATCACGATATGAGCGTAGAAACTGGTGTACACAATATTTTTGTACGTACACACCGTTTATACATGAGGCCCCAGGACCAGATAATGTTTACCCACAAGTTCTTAAGGAGGTTAACGAGTACATGTATAATATCATATTTTTATAAAGTCACTGTGCACTAGAGAAATTCTGAAGGATTAGAAAATGGCAGATATTGTCCCATTATATAAAATGGGTGACCAGGCAGATCCAAGCAACTATAGCCCGGTAATCTTAATGTGCATCACAGGTAAATTAATGGAAGTAATTATTAATTATAAGATTGATCAACACACCACAAGAACAGAGGTTTTATTGAACACTCGGCATGGGTTCAGAAGGCACAGGTCATGGTTTACCAACATGCTGCAATTCTAGGAGGAAGCAACAAAAAGGGTATGATCAAAGTGGAGCATATGATTTTATTTATTTTGACGTTCAGAAAGCATTTGATAAGGTGCCACATGAAGTGTAGGGTATCAAAGTATAAGTGGAAGTTCACGGTGTTCTTTGTAGATTGATGCAAAATTTTCTCACACACAGGAGGCAGTGGGTGATGGTGTGAGGATCACTATCAGAATTGGCTAACATTAAGAGTGATATTCTGCAGGGATCGTTGCTAGGGCAGATGCTATTTTTAATACATAAATTATTTGGATCAGAATATTAGTAACAAGCTAGTTAAGCTTGCAGATGATACCAAGCTATGTGATTTGGCAGATAAGCTAGAATCTGTTGACTATTTACAGAGGGACTTAGGCATCATACAGGCTTGGGCAGGTTTGTGGCAGATAAAATTTATTGTAATTGTAAAGGATTATATGTAGGAAGTAAAAATGCTAGGTTTGAATACACAATGGGAGGTCTGAAAATCAAAAGTAGTTAGCTCAACACTTATCAATTGCCAGGCAGCATTCAAAAGCCATTAAGAAAAACTTATCACTATCAACTGCCAGACAGTGTTCAGAATGTTAGGTGTTATAGCACAATTTATAGAGTACAAGTCCAAGAAGGTTGTGCTGAAGCTTTATAACACACTGGTGAGACCTCATCTGGATAACTGTATATGGTTTTGGTCTCCATGAGAACATAACAGTGCTAACAAAAGTCCAGAGAAGAGTGGCTAGGCTGATTTCAGGTCTACATGGCATGAATTATGAGAAAAGACTTAAAGAGCTAAGCCTTTTCAGTTTGTGCAAAAGATTAAATGGTGACATGACTGAAGTGTTTAAAATTATTTAGGGAAGTATTCCAGTGGCTCTAGTCTGTTATTTTAAAATGAGTTCATCTAGAACATGGGAACACAGTTGGAAACTTGTTAAGGGTAAATCTCACACAAACATTAGGAAATTTTTCTTTACACAGAGAGTCATAAACATGTGGAATAAGCTGCCAAGTAGTGTGGTAAGCGGTAGGACTTTAGGGACTTTCAAAACTCAACTTGATGTTATTTTAGGAGAACTAAGTAGATAGGAACAGTGAGCTTTATTGGGCTGATGGACTGTTCTTGTCTATTATTCTGATGTTCCTAAGAAAACCACCACCTCTGTGAAACATGATGAACCGTTATGACTTGGGAAGGTATGGCTTCCACTGGAACAGATTCCCTTGTATTTAGTGATGAGGTAATTGCTGACAAAACTAAGGTGATGAATTGAGATCTGCTCATTTTCAACAGAATGTGTCAAAACTCATTGGAAGGCGCTTTACCCAAAGCATACTATTAAAGCAGCAAGAGAGTTCCTCGAGGCCAAGTACATTTATTTTAAACTAAACATATATAAAGCAATATGATATGTCTACTTTGTTCATGACTGTTTTTATCTGCCTTTTTCAGGCTGCAAAAAGAGGAATCTTGTCCTCAGGACGTGGAAGAGGTACACACACAAGAGGAAGAGGTGTTTTAAGGAGTCGTGGCAGAGGAATTCGTGGAAGAGGACGTGGTGCTCCCATTCATGCTGTTGTTGACCACCGGCCACGAGCTTTAGAAATTTCTGGTTTTACAGAAATAGACAGAGAAGACTTGCTTCCTCACTTTGCAGTAAGTGATTAATTTGTAACATTGTATACAAAATAATGTTGTAATGTTGATTTCAAGGTGAATTTTATTTTTTGCCTTGAGGAGAACGTTTGCTAACTACATATATTTTAAGTACTGTAATTAGGTAACATTTCAATTTTTCTCTTGTACCTGCTTTGCAAGTGATCCATTTCTTTATATTTTTATCAATCAAGTTTCAGAATTAATGTTTAATGTACAAGTAATTTGTTAAACTTTTATAATATACATGCCCTGCATGAAATGTGTGGAATTTAATATAAAAAAGGTTCCAAAATACTGTCAATGGTAAGAAAGATGAGTCTTAATGCTCCACTTTTCCCCAAGACTGCAGGCAGATATCAGCTTCGTAATGGTTTGTGTAAATTTTTATTGTTTTCTCCCTTCCTCTTCTTGGGATCTTTTCTGGATATTCCAGTCATCTTCCAGTTGCAGAAGGATGTTTGTTAGATTAAATGGAAACTATGCTTGGTCCTGAATGAGAGTGAGTGTATGAGAAAGTAACCTTTGATTGACTGGTAATGTCATCCATGATTGGTTCTTTCCTTACTCCCAGTGCTCCTAGAACAGGCAATTGTACTTCAGGACCCTAAATTGGATTAAGTAGGTTAAGTTAAATAATTAAATGGATGGAAATTTTCTATTCAGTTTCAGACTTTGGATTAAACTAATGCATGTGAGAAACAGGAACAGCAATTTAATTTAAATACATAAATTAATTTGGATGTTTACCAAATACAGATGCCTATTTTAGTAATATTTTTTTTTTCATACAAGCAATTTGGGGAGATAGAAGACTGCCATATTGATGATGCTTCACTTACTGCCATCTTAACATACAAAACAAGAGCTGAGGCTGAAGCTGTAAGTACACTGTGTGTGTGTGTGTGTGTGTGTGTGTATATATATATATATATATATATATATACAGTTGTGTTCAAAATAATAGCATTCTGACATCACTAACCTGATCAATCACTGTTTTTTGTAGAAAGTATATTTGTACATGGCCAATAATTTACTAGTCGGTATAGTAGAATAATAGAAAACCAACATACCCAACAGTCATGACATGCATGCTGCTGATTCTGTGTAGTTGAATCATTAATTGAAAGGAGTGTGTTCAAAATAATAGCAGTGTGGAGTTCAATTAGTGAGGTCATTCATTCTATGAAAAAGTAGGTGTCAATTACGGCGTTATATAAAGAAGGAAGGCAGCAAATGTTGTACATGTTATAGTGCATTTCTCTCTGCAAATCTAAGTAAAATGGGTCATTCTAGACATTGTTCAGAAGAATAGCTTACTTGATTAAAAAGTTGATTGGAGAGGGGAAAACATATAAAGTGCAGAAAATGATAGACTGCTCAGCTAAAATTATCACAAATGCTTTAAAATGGCAACCCAAACCAGAAAGACGTGGAAGAAAACAGAAAACTATCATTCGAATGGATCAAAGAATAGCCAAGTTACCTGTGTGAAGCCAAGCTATCAACAAGAAGCCCCCCGCAAAGTCCAATTGTTGAAAAAAAAGACATATGCTGAAGAAGTTACAATTTGCCAAAGAACACACTCACTGGCTTAAAGAGAAATGGCACAACTTTTTGTGGACTGATGAAACCAAGATTGATCTTTTTGGGTCTAGGGGCCCCAGACAGTTTGTCAGATTACCCCCAAACACTGAATGCAAGCCAGAGCACACTGTGAAGACAGTGAAGCAAGCATCATGAGATAAGGATGTTTCTCATACTGTGGTGTCGGGCGTATTTGTCGCATACCAGGGATTATGGATCAGTTTGAATACTTCAAAATACTTAAAGATTTCTTCTTGCCTTATGCAGAAGAGGAAATGCCCTTGAAATGGGTGTTTTGAACAAGACAATGACCCCAGTAAATGAGCAACATCTTGGTTCCAGACAAGCAGGATTGACATTATTGAGTGGCCAGAACCTTCCCCAGACCTTAATCCAATAGAAAACTTGTGGGGTGTCATAAAAATGCTGTTTCTGAGGCAAAACCAAGAAATGCTGAAGGATTGTGGAATGTAGTCCAATCATCCTCGGCTGGAATACCTGTTCCCAGGTGCCAGAAGGTGGTTGACTCCATGCAACACAGATGTGCAGCAGTTCTTAGAAACTGCTTATACAACAAAATATTAGTTCAGTCATTCAAAGGAAAGCAAAGTCTTGAAACATTTTTCAGTTTATACAGTGAATGTTTGAGTTTGTAAAGAAGAATGCGGACACTGTTATTTTTTTTGAACAGCCTAATATTCCTTTGTTTTCAGTTTCTGTAAAGGAATAACACAAATTTGATAAATTTTTTTTATGTTTTGATTAGGAATAGTGAGCAGTGTTCCCAATGCATTTGCTTATATGTAAATAAAAGCTATTATAAGGATTTTGAGCTATATACACTTTTTTAAACACACTATTGTTCTGAGTAACTGTTATTTTTTGTGTGTGTGTACAGTCTTGTGAAAAAGTTCACCTTCTTACTATGATTTAATAAAAAAGTCTGGTCCTTACCCAGTTCTGAAATTATTTAAATCTATCCTCGGATGTAAAACAATACACAACAGATTCCACTATGTCATTAATTAACAAAAACGAAGCCAAAATGGAGAAGCCATGTGTTAAAAACTAAGTACACCTTATGATTCAATAGCTTGTAGAAGTACCTTTAACAGCTATAACTTGAAGTAATTGTTTTCTGTATGGCTATCAGTCTCTCACATCATTGTGAAGGAATTTTGACCCACTCTTCTTTACAACATTGCTTCAGTTCATTGAGGTTTGCGGGCATTAGTTTATTCACAGCTTTCTTAAAGTCCAATCATAGCATTTCGGGTGAGGTTTGGACTTTGACTGGGCCATTGCAAGACCATGATTCTTATTCTACCATTGTGTTGTAGATTGGCTGGTGTGCTTGAGATGATTGTCCTGTTGCATGACCCAATATTGGGCAAGCTTTTGCTGTAAAACAGAAGGCCTCATATTTGATTCTAGAATACTTCTGTATACAGAAGAATCCATGATCAGCTCTGACTTTGAGGTGCCCTTAGCTGCAAAAGAAGCCCACATCATCACCTCTCTACCACTGTGCTTAACAGTTGGTTTGAGGTGTTTTTGCTGATGTGCTTTATTTGGTTTTCACCAAATGTGGCACATTGCATTATGGTCAGAGATGTCCAGTTTGGTCTCATCTGTCCAGAGGAAATTGTTCCAGAACTCTTGATGTTTGTTCAGATGCAGCTTTGCAAACCTAAGCTGTGCTGCCATGTTGTTTTTAGAGAGAAGAGTCTTTCTCCTAGCAGCCCCTCCAAATGAGCCTTACTTGTTCAGCCTTTTTCTAATTGCATTGTCATGAACTTCTACATTTAACATGCTAACTGAAGCCTGTAAACTCTGAGATATACTATAGCTCTTGGGTTTTTTGCAGTTTCTGTAAGCTTTGCACAGTCTCACATTGGGGTGAATTTGCTGGGAAGTCCACTCCTTAAGATGACTGGCAGCAATCTGAATGTTTTATACTTGTGAATAATCTATTTCACTGTAGAATTATGGACTTCAAATTGTTCGTAAATGACCCTGTAACCCTTTCCAGATTGATGGGCTGCAACAGTTTCTTCTCTGAGATCATTGCTGATGTATTTCCTCCTTGGAATTGTGTTAACACACCCCTGAATGCTCCAGACCAGCAAACTACCAAAACCTCTTCTTTTATAGAGGTGGTCATACTTGCTGATGCTCACTAAGTTAATTTGATTTAGCAGCACACATATCCTCTTAATTCCTGTGTAATGTATGATGTGTTGTTGTTCTGAGGTTGTATGTACCTTCTGCTTTTTTAAAACCTGCTAAGGACCATTATGCCCTGGTACATAAAACCTTAGAATTGAAAGAGGGTGTACTTTGTTTTTCACATGACTATATAAGTCTGTACTGTATATATACAGCATATGTGTAAATGTATATGTGTATAGATATGTATGTAAAATATTGCTTAAAATATATAAAATAGCCAGTTTACTCACGAATTATCTGATCTCTGAACAATCCAACACTCTTTCTCTATTATACCTGAAATGAAAATCAGGTTAATGCAGATTCTATAAAAATGATCAAGCTCACCGTTGACGCCAATGTTATAAAGGTCATTTCAAATTATGGTGTTTCTAAACATGAATAAGGTAATCAGTTTCTTCATTTTGTGTATCATAAATAACCTGAAGCTGAATGTCAAAAAAGCCAAGCTGTTGATTGACTTTAAATAGTGCACATTAGGACTTCCCTATATGCCTTAGTTCCCAGGTTGTAAAGGTTATAGAGGTTCTTACGCACCATCATGTGTTTGAGAAAAACTTATCCAGTAGTTCTGATGTTCAGATACTTGACTAACTTCATAGTGCCACATAAAGCAATAATTTTTTTATTTATCTTTTATTGAAACTATTTAAAATTTCTAATTTTTGTGTGCTGTGATTTTACTTCTTCCTGAACAAGAAACAGCTAGAGCTAGTTTGCCATATCCATAAGGCCATCCTCCTGTAGAGTCATTTCAAACTTCAAAGCCAGCAACATATTACACAACTTCTAGTCGTCAGAGATGTCAAACTTAACGTCTGCAGTTGCCTTGAAGATGTCTGATTTCAAGGCTATGAATTGCAGAGGATGATAAACTACACAACTCTGTGTAGATGTTTCAGCATAGTTTCACGTTTCCAATATATTGCAAGCTTTCTTCATGCTGACACCCTAAAATGTGCTGCCTGGTAGCAGTGGCACTTGTACAAAGGGTTTTCAGCGAGGTCGCCTGCAATCTCAGCTCTTTTATTTTCATTTTTCTTGGCACAACTAACGCAAGACATCAGACAGATACAAATACTCATATTCCTTCTGTCTTTGGGGTCACATTTTATGTGTTGTACTTCCCACTTGGCACTCATTGGTTGTCAGTTCTCATACACATAAGCCCACTCTTACAACTTAACACAATTTTAACAACTTATCACTGTTTGATTTTGTTGGGGTAAGTAGCAAATTGATCTGACTAGGTCACTGAGGATGTCAAACTATGTGACTTATGGTCACAGGTAAATGCCTAACCTGCTTCCAGCTTGTTAATAAAGTTATATCACTGAAGTCTGCAATGGTAAATCACTGGAAAATGCGTGTAGTGCGATGGCATTATATGTTAAACCAGAAAGCTATTAACCTCTTGTCTGACCCATCACTTGCTACTTCCTCTTCCTTTAATGCTCATCCACCTGGTAGATGGCTAATGTCTCTTAAGACTAGAACTACCAGGTTTCAGAACCATACTTGCTCACAAGCTGTCAAATGCATTAGCTTAGCATATCGATATCAGAAACTGTTGTACTATTTGAAGAACATGTCCGTAAGTTTGGTAAATTAATCACAGTGGGCAATGAGCATAACACATTTATGTGTCATTTTATATTTAAGAAATTGGAAGCTTACATGCAGAAGCTATTTTAGAAGAAGTTAGTATACTCCAAGATTCAATAGCTTGTAGTTTGTAGAAGAAAGGTTGTGCATACTATCATGTCACAACTGGCTTAGACCATGGATTTATATTTGGCGGAGTATCAATGGGTTTAAATTATGTCAATTGATGCTTGGATGCTCAGTCACAGAGATGTATCCGAGTTTCCTCCTTAGTGGTAAAATACTCTTCCAGTTCAAAATACTCTTCCAGTTCAAATTTCAAATTAGTTTAAGTTGTCTCTGGAACATTGGAAGCAACAAATGTTTACTTTTAGGAATTTATTCTGGCAACCCAAAATGCACAGATCTTTCATTATGTTTAACAGTTTATTTGGAATGGGTTCACTTGACCCATAACCACTTCCTATAGTTTCTGGTATCTTATGAACTGTCATTATTGATTCACCTTTACAATTCATCCACCATTACATTTTATTCTGTTGTCAGCATTGAAGAATACACAGACCTTCAGTCATTTTTAAAAGATGTTCTGCCATGAAATAATTCTATATCCCTTTTTTTTTTTACTTTAAAATATGGTGGGGAATTGTCCTGGTCCATGTTAACCAGGTAAAAGTGAAAATTTGAAGCTGTGTTTTTTTCTTAAATTACAAAGATAGGGACTATTTATAAAATCAACAGTGGAATAACTTGTTTATGTTAAGTTTTTAACATTATTGATCAGCTTTCATAAATCACTTGATCAGCAGCACCTAGCTTTAATTACTTTAGTAATATATATTGAAGCAATAGGGGTGTACTGATTTTTTTCCCATGCTTAGCTTTAGCATTTTGAAATGAAAATATGTAATGTGTATACTTTTTAGTATAATTTACATGATAATTCATGGTGCAATATCAAGAACCTTTTGTAGCAGCAGAAAATGTAAATTTAAGTAATAGCTAGATGGTAAAAAAAAAAAAAAAAATACCCACTCTAAGCCTCCATTTTAACTTTTTTTTTTTTTTCGTATTTACTGACTGTTTCAAGTGGCATCCCTTTCCATGAATGTTCAATCTGGTGTGTGAAAGTTTGAAAATACTCAGCAGTGTAAGATATGGTGAAGCAAAGTTGTATTATTGGGTACATGGCTCAAATAGAGCTGCAACTACTAATCAACATTATCAACAATGATTGATTATTAAAAACATTGGCAATGATCACTTTCATTGATTAGTTGATTACATTTTAGCCTTAATACATTGTGGCGCACAATTGTGTCACTACTTATCTCAGCTGGGAACGCATTTGAAGAAAGACAAACAGTAAGCCAGTGGCAGAAAAGACAGTGTAACCTCAGACTTTCAAAGTTTAGGAATACTTTACTCTGAATGCAGAAAAAAAAGTTGCAAAGTGTTTAGGTCTGACTTCATATGGCACAAGAGCACATCAGAGATGCACAAATATTTGAACAAGAAACTTACCATTACTGGCTCTGTGGAGGAGTAAAACTTGTAGTCATCCAAGTAAGCTGAATGTCACTTCAGCGTTCCATGATTTAGGTATGTGAACACAATATTTGCTAGGCTAGGCATAATGACATGACTTTCGGTTTGAAGTGAGGAATAATTTGAGTCATATTTCAGCCCTCTATAATGCACTAGCAATTAAAACACTAGCACATGTGACAGAGCTCTGTGATAAGCAGCTAAAAATGTGTGCCACTAGCTAGTACACGTTCACATTTTCACTTGGCTTTTTTTTTTTTTTTTTTTTAATGCCCTGGTCACTCTGCTAAAATTATGGTGCTGCATTACAAGCTTGCATTATGTTAGCTTGTATGTGCTTACAAAAAAATGGCTGCAAAAAAAACACCAGTCCAAGCAGAAAACTTTTTTTCCAGTCTTGTGTTCAGATTAAATTGAAAATTCAGCAGCAGTGAATCCAACATCACATAAACCACGACTGAAAGGCTTATCTCTTATTCAGAGTCAAAAGGTAGGAGAGGGGTGGAAAAGCGAACGTTCCAGACTAGTTGGCTATCGGATTTCAACTGGCTTTTATACAGTCTGGAGGAAGACATGATTAATGTGCAAGTTCTGCTGCAGCATGCCTAGTTTAGCCAGGAAAACAGATTTTGCAGCAGGTTCACAGTTTCAGACGAAAATTTAACAGCACACTCCCGATAGTCATGATGGTGCAACAAATTTTTCTGTGGTGGAATGTTGTGGTAGTCAGATATTTACATAATGCTTTGCCAATAAAGCTTCTCTTTCACAGAAACTGGGGGTGGGAGGAAAGCTACATGGTTAATTTTGAAGTGTATGCTTAGTGTGATTCTGAATATTTAAGCCAAACTGCGAGTTTAGTTTATTGAAAACTGTTGTGTTTTTAAGGAAAGTGTATATGTGCACTGCACATCCAGGGCAAGAAGTTCTACTGTTTTATTTCTATTTATTACTGTTGTTTTAATGTATTATTATATAAATGTTGTATAAAATTTCTGAAAATTTTATACACATCTGTTTATTTGGTGAAAAGTTCCATTTCATGAACTTTGTGTTTAATTTCAAATGTTTTTTTTAAAACCACTAATCGATTAATCAATAAAAGAATAACCAGATTAATCGATTATCAAAATAATCATTATTTGCATCTCTAAACACAAATAATAAATTACACAGTGAGTTACCAGAATTCTTTTTATCTTAAGTTTTTATGGACCTTTACTAATAAAACTTTAAAATATTTAAGATAGTGTTACAGTTGACTTCAATGTGCATGTATTAAAGTGATAATTTACTCACAAAAATTAATTTTGTCAGTGGTTTTGCATCAATTACGTCAAATGTGGTACTGAAGTCTTGAATTCCGTATTTTTATATGGCTCCTTTCTTAACATCTTAAACACTTCTTTCCTAACACCTGATAAAAACTGTAATGTTTCTTACTCTAAACTCTGTTAAAGTAGTACTATGAAAATAATTGTCAATTTACAGTTGCGTGAGGTGGTGTCATTGATTATTAAATCAATTGTAATTAAAGTTGGTGGTGGGTATTTAATTAGTCAATTAGTCAGTCATTACTCAATCTGCTATATCCTAACACAGGGTCACGGTGGTCTGCTGGAGCCAGTCCCAGCCAACACAGGGCGCAAGGCAGGAACAAATCCCCGGGCAGGGTACACGCACACATTAGGGACAATTTACGATCGGCAATGCACCTAACCTGCAGGAAACCCACACAGACAAGGGGAGAACATGCAAACTCCATGCAGGGTGGACCCAGGAAGTGAACCCAGGTCTCCTTACTGCGAGGCAGCAGCTCTACCACTGCACCCCCGTGCCGCCAGGGTATTGGATTAGTCTACTTACAAATGTGTTAGAAACTTGAAATTTGGGACGAGTATAGTATGTATGCTTAATACATAGTAAAGAAGAAATAATTTGCTATTTATAAGAAGTCGTCTGTATCCACATTTCCACTAGACTACACCTGAGGCCAACTGGATCACAGTGCCAAAATGCACCTCGTGTGTTGTCATGCCGCCAGACCGACCAGCATAAAATATACTTTCACTAAAATTGTTCTCAACACTTCACATTATTGATGTTGGATCCGCTGCTCCCCCACCATACCCAAGCTAAACAAGGACTCCCAGTTCATTGCATGGTTCTTTTAATTTTGTGCTCTTTGAACCCTCAGGTAGAGGATACAAATCTTATTATTCACATTTGTTTAGTGAACAATCAGAAAAATGTTCATAATGAAATCCTGTAAAGTGTCAACAAGCATCCGGGGGATAAACATTCTTTCTGGATGTACTGGGGGAACAGGTAAAACCTTTTTAATCTATACTAATAAAAGGCAAAGCCCTCACTCACTCACTCACTCACTCACTCACTCACTCATCACTAATTCTCCAACTTCCAGTGTAGGTAGAAGGCTGAAATTTGGCAGGCTTATTCCTTACAGCTCACTTACAAAAGTTAAGCAGGTTTCATTTCAAAATTCTACACGTAACAGTCATAACGGTCGATAACGGTCGACAACGTCCGCCATGTTGAACTTTCTTATTTATGGCCCCATCTTCACGAAATTTGGTAGACGGATTCCCTGCGCTAACCGAAACTGATGTACTTTTTTCGATGGTATGACGCCACTGTCGGTCGCCATATTGAACTTTCCAATGTCACTAATTTTCACAATGTCCGCCATGTTGAACTTTCTTATTTATGGCCCCATCGTCACGAAATTTGGTAGGCGGATTCCCTGCGCTAACCGAAACTGATGTATGTACTTATTTCGATGGTATGACGCCACTGTCGGCCGCCATATTGAACTTTCCAACGTCACTAATTTTCCAACTTCCCGTGTAGGTAGATGGCTGACCCCATCTTCACGAAATTTGGTAGGTGGCTTCCCTACGCTAACCAAAACCGATGTATGTACTTATTTTGGTGGTATGACGCCTCTGTCGGCCGCCATATTGAATTTTCCAAACATCACTAATTCTCCAACTTCCCGTGTAGGTAGAAGGCTGAAATTTGGCAGGCTCATTCCTTACCGCTTACTTACAAAAGTTAAGCAGGTTTCATTTTGAAATTCTACGCGTAACGGTCATAACGGTCAACAATGTCCGCCATCTTGAACTTTCTTATTCATGGCCCCATCTTCACGAAATTTGGTAGCCGGCTTCCCTGCGCTAACCGAAACCAATGTACATACTTATTTTGGTGGTATGACGCCACTGTCAGCCACCATATTGAACTTTCCAACGTCAATAATTCTCCAACTTCCCATGTAGGTAGAAGGCTGAAATTTGGCAGGCTCATTCCTTACAGCTTACCTACAAAAGTTAAGCAGGTTTCATTTCAAAATTCTACGCGTAACAGTCATAACGGTCAACAACGTCTGCCATGTTGAACTCTCTTATTCATAGGTAGAAGGCTGAAATTTGGTACTTATTTCGGTGATATGATGCCACTGTCGGCTGCCATATTGAACTTTTCAACGGTCTTTGTTACTTATGGGCCAATCTTCAAGAAATTTGGTATGCGGGTTCCCAACGCTAACTGAATCCTACTTACGTACATATATACGTCCATAGCCTGCAGCTCGGTCACCGTGTGAGGCGGCGTTGGGTCCCCCATCCCAACGCCTCCCACGTTGTTGGCTGCCTGCCTATATAAGGCCGTCTGTCGCTCCAGTCTCTACATTCCCTTCCTTGCTTCACCACGGTATTCACGTCTCCCTGTTGATAACTACAGCCTTTTGTATTTAATCCATGGCTTCTCCGCTGTTTTATTGTTCATTTATTACGATTATAGTTATTGTATAGGTATTTTAGACTTACTTTACATTGTTCAGGTACCCATTTCCTTTATCATTCCAACCGTACCCCCATTAACATGTCTATCGAGGTAATCACCATCGATCAAAGAACTGTCACTTACCAAGTGGTTTCCATGCCCGGAGATGGCACCTGCCTTTTCCATTCTCTTTGTTACATATTGCACAGCCATATCAGGCTCACTATTGATATCCGGAGGAACGTTGTGTCTTATGTATTGAACGACTGGGACAGGTTCAAGGTGTGGACTAATGACGGTACAGGAGATAATTATACTACACAGGAGCACTAGAAGAGTGAAATGCTTAAGTGTACCGAAATGGCCAAATATTTTACACCTTTGGACAACCGCCAATGCCTCTTAAACATCTTAGCTTCACAGGTGACGATTTCAGTAGTGGACACTTTGATGTTTAGAAATGTTTAAACTCTCAAAAGCTGGATGTGAAGTTATCAATGAAACTGGTTGTATACTTACAACGCTTGACAGATGCCGAATGTCTCTTCAACACAAGTCCTACAAATACTGTCGTAACTGAAACAAACCATGAAACTCAAACCGATTATGACAGCAGCAATCCAAGCTGTGAGATTTGAAACAAGATTACTGTTCACATGGCCAACTGTACGTTGCATGCTCAAGAGTAAGCTCAGCGCACAGCTACAGCTTGGTCATATTGCAGCTGGAGGGCCGAACTGACAACGTGGCATACAAAGAGATCCTTAACAAATAATTATTGGTATATTTTCCCTCAGTTTAAAAAGGTTTAATTTTCTTCTTAATAAAAATTTTAAGGCAGTACTTCACCGCTGCGAAGCGCGGGTATTTTGCTAGTATATATATATATAGATATGGGAACAACACTCATATCAATGACAAAACAATTACATTAACAATCATGTTACGTTATTTTTTAAATTTTTCCTTTTCTTTTTCATACCTTCTTTAACACACTACTTCTCCGCTGCGAAGCGCGGGTATTCTGCTAGTTAATTTAATATTGCCTAAAATTAGATCAGATTATAAAATTGCAATAGTTGTAGTGTCTTCTGGAATTGCTGCCACTTTCTTGGAGTGGAACTGTTCAATCAGCTTTTAGGTTGCCATTAGACCTAACTTACAGTGAAGGTCCTGTGTGTAATGTCAAGAAAGGGACTCCTCTAGCTCAGTTTTTAAAAGATTGTGTGGTTATTATTTAGGATGAGTGTACTATCTTCCAGCAAAGGGGTGAATAGTAGCTCTATTCTGTTTTCAGGCGATTTTCAACAAACTTATCCAGTAGTACCATGGTCGGTGAAGGCATCCATAAAGTCATGCTTTATGTGGAGTAAATTTCACAAATTAAGAGTTCATTTGAAGGGATACTGTTTAACTGATGCATTTTCACAATTGTAATGGGCAAATAAGAGGCTCCTAATGGATATATAGTAATTCCAAACAACCTTGGAAACTAACTAGCTGATAAACTTTACAAGGATATTATAAAAAAAAACTGTTTTGTGGTTATGTGAAAGAGCCATACTATCGCCTAAAAACGATATCGCTGATTAAATAATTACCTGCTTGACAAACTACTGGTGATAAAAAAAAATATTTTTATATCGATTCTGTTTTAGATCATGAAGACGCAGTTCATTATCCTGTTGAATTTTTGAATTTCCATAATCCTCCTGGAGTGGCTCCTAATAAACTATTCCTTAACGGTGGTGCACCAATAATGTTGTTTTAAAATTTAAATGCTCCGAAACTATGTACATCCATTTGAGAGTGACTACATTGCTCGGATTCCAGTGATCCCTAGTGACTATCTCTTTAAATTTAAAAAACTTCAATTCCCTATAAGAGTTTGCTTTGCTTTAACTATGAACAAAGCTCAAGAGCAAACTCCATCGGTTACTAGCATTGATTTGCGCATGTCTTGCTTTTCGCACCACCAGTTTTTATGTAGCATGTTGAGAGTCATATTTATACATTTTGACACAGACAGGACAAACTTAAAACATGGTATATATAGAAACTTTAAATATTTGGAGAAATTTTAATAAAGTAACTTTTGTGTATTGTTAAAACTGTATTTAATCCATTTCTGTGTGCAGCAAAGTGCACAGATCCTGCTAGTCATAATAAAAATATGATTGTTGTTCTTTTTCTTTTGGCTGCTTCCATTAGGGTTTGCCACAGCAGATCATCTTTTTTCCATATATTCCTGTCCTCTGCATCTTTAAAAATATGATTTATAACCTATTAATAAATTCATGGCATAGTGTTTACTGGAAAAGAATAGTAAGTTTTTGTTTGAACTGATAAGTTAAAAATAAAATTTTCTTATTTTGATACTTGTTTGTATTTATTTTAATCAATTTTGTCAGCCATTTTATTAGTTTGGTTAATTAAAATACATCAAGCATCTACTGTTTGTTATGCTCATCCTTTTGCAGACTCCTCTTGCCCAGTGTGCAAGATGAACCTTTAAAATCATACTTCTCTAAGGGATTCCTCCTATTTCTAATGAATAATTGGGCTGGATGTGGCGAATTTCTAAGAATGACAGTAGAAATAAATAACTATTAATTAAGCTGTCAAGAACCAAGTTTATATTCTTGTCAACAAGCAGCCCCAAATAATGACCGTAAATGCTTAATGCTGTGTCTCCCATAGGGAAAAAGCCAACAATACTTAGTAAAATCACACACATGGCATTACAGCACAGAAAGACTGAGTATGGCATAGGGAGACACAGTACTGACTAATGTAATTATGAAACTATGAGAAAACAGTCACAGATCACAAAAAACAATAAACTTAGCATGAAAACAAACTGTCTGACCATGTCCCATGCACACATTCCTAAAAATAAAATTTAAAGTCATTATTTAACCTGATACACACAGCTGTGGGAGGGAGGGAGGAAACTCGAAAGAGTACTTCAAGGAAAAGCATTATTCCACACAAACTGTGACCAGACCACAGCTACCACACTTTTATACTGGATTTTAACCTGAATTTATTAAATTAAATAATAGATATAAAACTGGTTTTCTTTCTCACCCATCTCTATCCACTTGTCTTGGTAAGGTTCTCAGTGACAGCATGTTCAGTTCGATGGACCAGGATGACTTGAATTTCTTACCCTGTCATCTAGTGTGTGTTAAGCATTATTGTGTTAGAACCTCATTTCAGCAAATTTGAATTATGATCTCAATCTTGCAGTCATTACTAAGAGCTAAAAGTCATAGGTGCAAATGGTAATTTAGACGGATTGGAGAGACCCCATTGAATCAACCATGGTGAGAAAAGGATGTTGGTTTCCACATTTATGTAAATTTTAAAGTTATCCAGGAAACTTTTATCTAAATTAATGGGGAATTTGGTGCCACAACAGAGTACTGAGAAGAGAAATAGATGAGGGTTAGTAATGGTTCATAGTTACTGCATTACTTATATTTTTGTACAAAGGACTAACACAGAGATGAAGCATATACAGGTTATCAGCAGCTTTTATCAGGATGTGGTAGACCAAAGCAATGAGTCTTTAGCCTGTACAGTAGAACCTCGGTTCACGAACGTCTCGGTACACGTACAACTCGGTTCACGACCACACACTCGGTATACGAACAAGCCAGTTTCCCTTTCGGTTTGTACATGTTCAGTCTCTCCCTGTGCATTTCCTATGCAGAGAGAGAGAGCAAGAGAGAGAGCGCACACACACACACAGAGGCAGCGCAAGAGAGTACCAGACACACACACACAGGCAGCGCGCAGACACACACACACGCACAGAGGCAGCGCGCAGACACACACACACATACACAGAGGCAGCGCACAGACACACACACACAGGCAGCGCGAGAGAGAGCTGGACGCATTAAGGTAGGAAGGCAGTTAAAGAATGCACTGGGCTTGATTTTGTTTTCACTTCTGTTTCCAGCGATTGGTTCGTAGCGTGCATTGTTGCAATATTATTTTTCTTGGTGGTTTATTAAATTACAGATTTTTTTCAAATGTTCATTTTTTGCCTGTGCTTAAAACTCATTAAAAAGAAATGCTTTTAGCCAGTGGTTGGTAGCGCTATAGCATGAACTAGTTTAGTGTTAGTTTTCTCTGTTGTTCAAGGTTTTCTCAGTGTTATTCATTTAGTTTACTATTACGCTGTGCATTCTATGGTTTAATTAACTATATTTGTGCTTAAAAGCTTAAAAAAATATATATATTTACATACAGTTCGTATGGTCTGGAACGGATTAATTGTATTTACATACAATCCTATGGGGGAAATTACTTCGGTTCACGACCAAATCATTTTACGACCAGAGTTTTGGAACGAATTATGGTCATGAACCGAGGTTCTACTGTATTTAAAAGCTGAGACCAAAGGGGCATCTCTTATATAACCATGCAGATTGTTAAATAGCTTTGCTGCCCACTGTTATTTTGTTATTCCTTGTATTCTTTAGCAGGCCAGCACATTGAGATCTTCATGCACACTCAGGTTTGTAAATAAATAGCCTTGGTTATTTAAAGATTTGTGTAAGAAGAAGAATTGTGAAATCATTTCTAAGGTTAACTGGAAGCAAGTGGAAGACTTAAGAACAGGAGCTATATATACTTTGTAATTCTTGTAACAATTCCTGCAGCAGTATTTTGAAATAACTGGAAGCTGTATGTAGAACAGTTTGAATAGCCTCTGAATAATACATTACAGTAGTCAATCCAAATAGAAAAAAAATGTCTGCATCTTCCATTTTTTCAAAACATCATTTTCCAATTTTTAAGATGATAAAATGGTTTTAGATTATCTTTTAAAACACACAATATAAAATTTACTGGTGTCAAAGAATCTGTGTAAGTTGCTTGCTGTTTCAGTAAAACTAATGGTTAGTCTGACAGTTAAAGTGACAGAATATGTGGTTTTATTCAATATTCATCAGTAATTCCCCAATAAATATCTTTTTTTAATCTGTACTCTGAGATAAGAAGTTGATCACCCATCCACTGTCTTAACTCAGTGACAAAAATTTAGGACATTATCTGAGTAACATCATTTGCTCTAAAAGGAAAGTGTAGCTTGGTATTATCTGCAAATGAGTGAAAATGAATGGTATATTTTATAATAGTTTATAATGGGTTCATGTAATGTGAAAACAGTGTAGATTTGAGTATTGAATCCTGCAAGATAGTATATTAAACTTATGAATTGTGTTTGATTGGTACTAAAATTTTGATTTCAGTATTAATACCAACTTTTGAGTCTAAGAACTGGTACTGAAATGATACCAAAGTCAACAATCGGATAACTCCTGGTGTGCTGCACAATCTAATGCTTCCCTGTTGGCTGTGTGATCGTGTGCCTTCCTTCCTTGCTGTGTCTATGCAAGCAGCGCTTCTCCTTTGATTTTTTCAGGGCGTTGAACAACAGATTTCCCTGTGGAGTCTTCAGCACGTTGAAGACCACAGGGTGGTCCCCTATGGAGTCATTAGTGCGGAAGAATCAAGAGGTTGAGCACAAGATATTGAAAACTTATATTTACTTTGGGTACCAAAAAAATAAATAAATGCTGGTACCGTATGTTTTAAAAATTTCAGTACAGGTCTACCACACAACTCTACTTCTAGATATAATACTGGGGTACGGTCACTGTGTTTGTTTATGTACTAAAGTCATTTTGATAAATATAAACTACACAAGGGACAGTACCTGAGAGCCCAATATTTTCTAGCCTATACAATAAAGAGGGTAAACAGAAACTGAAGCTGAATGACAAGTACTTTTTCCAAGTATTAGTAAGAAAAGACAAAACTGAAATAGGTCTATAATTGTTAAAGCATATATGGGTCTAGCTTGGCTTTTTCCTTCTTTTTAGTAACAGTCTGATAATTGACAATTTCAGTTCATTAGGAGCTGTGACAATCAACAGTGTACTATTAATAATGCTAACAATGAGTGCTACCAGAGCAGTCCTGTAGCTTTTCACTTGTTTTGTTGTGGTTTGGTAATAGAGACAGGTAATAGGTTTCATTTGAGAAATAAAACTAATGACATATTTTTCTGTTACCAAGTAAAAATTACTAAAGTGGTGTTCACAAGGAGAGACAGGGTTTGACACTGCAAAATTTAGTTAATGAGACAAAGCTGAAGTCTAGGTTCTTATATTGATACTTTTCTCATAAAAGAAGTTAATAAAATCTGCAAAAGTAATGTTTGTTGATATTTTGCATTTCACATCAAAGTTTTCTATTTATTAAATTAGCATCTGTTCTAAACCATTCACACAGATTATTTCTGTTAACAGAAAAATTGAGTAGGCAAACTAAAACAAGTTCTTATATATTTACAAAATAAATGAATTTACAAGAAAAAAATTGTCAGAGTATATAATGACCCTCTTTTTTTAATAAAGCAAAAGCAATATTTATTGTTAAAGTATTGTACATAAGGCAAACCACTCTCATAGGATTACAATAAATGTCAGTCAGTCATTTGCCAACCTGCTATATCCTAACACAGGGTCATGGGGTCTGCTGGAGCCAGCCCACCGCAGTACAATAAAAGTAGTGAACACAATTCAATAAACATATGTAAAAACAAAATGTTCTGGCAAGCTAGTTACATACATTTTAGTATCCCACATGTAATACAACAAAAATTGTAAACCCAACAGAGAATTAGTTTTACATATGTTAATAGATCTGTGAAAACTGAACAAAAGTAAACCGTGAAAAGATAAGTTCAAAGGCAGTGTAACCAGAAATAAACAATAAAAAATAGAAAACAGTGTGAGCCAACTGAATAAACCGATCAGTCCGAGTTCCAATAATGATAGTCAAGAAGAAAGTAACATGAAGCCTAGATAGGCATAACATGAGAAGAAACTGAAATGAAAATGTCAGAGGATTCTAAACTTATAGAGTTTGTAGTGTGTGTATGTATGTATGTATATATATATATATAATAATATGACACTGAATAAGTGAAAAATACCATACAAGTGTTAACAGGTATTTTAATTGGTTTTTGGTGGTTATATGGGTATAAGGGCTAATAATAGTAGATCCACCTTCAATCAAATAACCAAAGTCTAAAGCTGTTTGAACAGTAAAAAAATAATATATATCCAAAAATTATCAAAAAATGTATAAGCACTTCAGAAAGAAACTCTAACAAAAGGTGAAGCTTAGCTCGCCAGCATATAAATTATACAGAAACAAAATCAACACAGGGGCTTATAACTAGCTGGATTAAAAAAAAAAATCCCATGATGATACTGTCTTGTTATTTGTATGCTTTTCCCATTGACTGATGTATGCAGCTTCAGAACAGGTGGTGTTTTTTGAGCAAACAGGCGTGCTTGAATATAGCTTATTATAGGAAAAAATAATTTTCTCTTAGTCACGTTGTAAGTTATAAATCAATAAAAATGTGATTTGATGTTGCTATATGTAATTCAAAGTTATACTGAAAGTAGTGATATTTTGATTTGTATATTTAGATACTTGGCTTTTCCTTGTAGAGAATTTTATTCATTTGAGAAATAAACAAAACTATTGTTTTCTGTATATAAGCATTTTAGGTTTGTGTATAAATATTTTAGTAAGTGTGAAGAGTACTTTTCTAATTGTTCATACACGTTTCAGGCTGCACTTCATGGAGCCCGTTTCAAAGGTCAAAATCTTAGGCTGGCATGGCACAAGCCTGTAACAATCTTTACATCTGTTGAACCTGAAGAAGTAGAACCTGATGAAGAGGAGGTTAGTGTCTGTCTTTGTAACACAAAGCTATAGCATTATGAAAACATTGCTGTCAAAATGTGTAATTAAATGATTTTATCTATGATGTGCTGTTCAAAGAAAAGTACAAGACACTTTGAATATGTCTAAAAAATCTTATCGTATCTTGGGCATCACTGTAAATTACCAACATACTACAAAGCTGCACAATGTCTAGGATAAAGTAGCACAAGTAAATTGCCTTACCTTTTTTTTTTTTTTTTTTTTTTTTTTTTTTACCCACCTTCCCCCACCCATTCATTAGAGTCCCATGTTCATTTCAAAACCGTGATCCTCTGTGAAGGAGCTTCCTGTTTGTGGACTATTTTCGTTTTTGGGAGTTATTTAACAGTATTTCAGCATAAGTTATGCACATTGTGCACATTATGAGCATCTGATTTGATGACTTGACTTGATTTTTTTTTATGGATTTTTTTTTTTATTTATTTTCTGTTGTCCAGCATTGGTAATCATATGCTCCCATATCAAAAATATTATTCCCATGTGCCATGAAAACATGAGAAAAAATTTTTCTTGCTCCCTACAGACAAAATTGGAAGTAATTATAAAAAAAAAAAATTGAGTGAAGACTTCCTTTAAAGGTAGAATGAAAGAGCCTTTACTTTTCAGAGATGTATATTATACCAAAATTTAAAAAATGAAATGAAATTAACCATTTATTTTACAGTTTATTTTATTTTTCTATGAAAATAGAATCTGATAGTCAAACATACCCTGTTAGTTTTCAACGGGTAATCCCCAATGATTTCAACACATTTGGTCCTCTTAGCCTCAAGTGATTTAGTTCCTATAGGATAGAAGGAATCATTTTAGTCCCCCGGCCAACCTATGACAGCCTCCTTGAGGTCATTTATGTAAAGGTTGTTCAGGTTTTTAAAGAGAAAATAATCTTTAGGGACCAGGTCTAGACTGTATTTTGAATGGTTTAGCTCTATGAAGTGACATTCCCTGCTAGTAGCCTTTGATTATTGTTGTGAAGCAGCAACATACCTGCTGACAGTTTCCCATGATGTTTCTGTTCTTCATTTAATCATTTCATTGTTGAAGCTCAAGTTACTCCAGTGATGGTTGACTTGTGTGGCTTTAATTCCAACAACAGAACACCCTTTGTAACCAGAAGCAAGTTACCATGACTTTTTCAGCTGACTGCTGTACACAAAAAAAATTTGTTATGCTTCCATTGCACAGACTTTTGTTTGGTTTCAGAGTGATGGTGTTGAACCAATGTTTAATCCCAAATAACAATCCATGAGAAAAAGTCAGTGGGACTTTCTCTAAGAATGTCTGTGTTTTCATGACTGACTTCCTGGCAAAATGCTTTCTAATCTGGTGTCAGCATTTGGGAAAGCTCATTAGGATCTAACCTATGATATCATCAAGTGAGTATGGATAATTGTGGAAACCTAATTCATGGGCTATAACATTAACCTAATACAACGATCATCCATAATCATGGCCTCCAATGTTTGGCACATTTCCTGTGAAGATGCCTCCACAGGACATCCCGTGTTAGGGTCACCTTTAATAAACTCCTGACCCGATTTAAATTCCTTGACCCAAAAATTCACCTTATGATATGAAGGAGCATCATCACAATATACAGCATTCGACCTCTTGTAGATTTCCTTTGGCTTCTTCCCTTCCTTTGTGATCAGTTTGTTTGTAGACTCGCAGGTAGATGTGTTTGCCATCCTCACTCTATCTTAGTGCTTGCTAAGTAGTGACTTCAGACTGCACAAGTGGCATGCCAAAACATTAGTGACAAGTCTCCAGTGACAAGTTCAGATCTTTAAAACAAATTTGTGATACTCAGATAATTTGAGCACAACCTCATATGTTTGTGTGTTTAAAATGCAAGTGTATTAAAATTCATATCATGTTTGTTTATTCTTCAGTTTCCAGAAGACTCTCTCGTAGATGATGCTTTACTTCAAGATGATGATGAAGATGATGATGACAATGAGTCTCGATCATGGAGGAGATAATTTCAATAAAACTCTGATTTTCTTTTTTTTTCACCTATGACAAACTGCTTTATCTGACATGTTTTTAAATTTCTTTTAAACACCTCACAATGTTTGATTGGAAAATTTTGTTTTTGAAATACAGAAAAAATACTGATTTCATTAACCGGTTTATGTTTGAACTTCTCTCTTGTACATATTGTAGGAGGCACAGGTGTAAAGGTTTTCTTTATGTAAATTTTTCAGTGACTTTAAAAAGATTGCACATGCTCTCCTTTTTTCTTTTAATATATTTGGTCAATTTAATGACCAGATTTGTTTTATTGAGAGAGCTAGGTTCCATATTGTTATGGAATGAGGTAAAACTTGGAAACTGTTTGAATGTGTTGAGTTTTGAGACAACCACAATTGTATGTTACATCTTTGATTAAAAAAAGTGTAATGCACAGATAATCTTGCATAGTAGGCTTTACTATTTGTAGTATTAGCCTTTTGGTTGTTGGTTTTGTGTACGTATTTTACGTATGGATTTTAATGATGCGTTGTATGACTGCTATGCTTACAAGTCTTTTTGGACTTTTTTCTTTTCTTTCAAATGTAAAAATAAAGAAATGGAATGGTCTGATACAGAAGAAGAAAAAGAAGAAAGCAATAAGTAAAAAAAAAGAAAATGTAAAAAAAAAAAAAAAAAGACCATTCCAAACACCACCCATGTTTTCACAAAAAGAGCTAAAATCCATTCCATTTTCATTGCATATGAAAAAAATACCATTTTTTAATTTTACAGTTGTACATTATATCTTTTCTTAGAAATTTTGTAAATTTCATTTATAAGAAAATGTAATTTGTTTTTTCTAAATGTATCAACGGTCATCACTACAGACATGGAAAGTAGGTAAGTAATATATAATTATTGGTACAATGTTGAATACTGATGGGTATTTTTCAAATCTTACAGTAGACCTGTTTTTATCTTATCTACAGAGAAGAGTTTGAGTTTTGAATTGGAAGACGTGGTTTGCCGGTTAGTAAGTGAATTCATGGCAGCTAAATTTCATGCTGTTAACCTTATATTTCTGAAAACAAGATTTTGTAGGTTACACTAAAATATCTTTACTTACGGATAATATTCCTATTATTTAAATTCTGACTGTTAAATGGAAGCTTTATAGAGCTTTACTGTTAATATCCTTTTTGTTATGACTGAGTAAACCAATAATAGGTAAGTATGTTGTTGCTTGACATGTAATTTGCTAATTACCATAAAGCTTGTTATATATACAGTAATCCCTCGCTACATCGTGCTTCGACTTTCGCGGCTTCACTCTATCACGGATTTTAAATGTAAGCATATCTAAATATATATCACGGATTTTTCCCTGGTTTGCGGATTTCTGCGGACAATGGGTCTTTTAATTTATGGTACATGCTTCCTCAGTTTGTTTGCCCAGTTGATTTCATACAAGGGACACTATTGGCGGATGGCTTACAAGCTACCCAATCATAGCATGTATTACATATTAACTAAAACTCCTCAATGGTATATGATATGCTTCCCGCGCGGTGCTTGATTGTTTGCTTTTCTCTCTCTCTGACATTCTCTGTGCCTGACAGAGGGGGTGTGAGCAGAGGGGCTGTTTGCTTAGAAGATAGAGACGCTCCTCTAAAAAATGCCGCCTTATCGCGGTGCTTCGTCATACTTAAAAGCCGAAAAGCACGTATTGATTTTTTGATTGTTTGCTTTTCTGTCGCACTCTCTCTCTCTCTCTCTCTCTCTCTGACATTCTCTGCTCCTGACACGCATTCTTTGAAGAGTAAAGGGTGTTATTTCATGTCTAGAGGGCTCTAATAATGTTAACAGTGTGGGAGAGTTTATAAGGGCTTAAAATATATAAAAATAACCATACAAACATATGGTTTCTGCTTCGCGGATTTTTGCCTATTGCGGGGGGGTTCTGGAACGCGACCCGCGATCGAGGAGGGATTACTGTGTGTGTGTGTGTGTATATATGTATGTATATATATATATATATATATATATATATATATATATATATATATAGTGCTCAAAAAAATTAAAGGAACACTTTGAAAACACATCTGATCTCAATAGGAAAGAAATCATGCTGGATATCTATACTGATATGGACTGGGTAATGTGTTAGGCTAGTCCATTTTGCCTAAATTTCATTGCAGCAACTCTAAATTGTACTCAGTAGTTTGTATGGCCCCCATGTGCTTGTATGCATCCCTGACAACATCGGGACATGCTCTTAATGAGATGACAGTTGGTGTCCTGAGGGATCTCCTCCCAGATCTAAACTAGGGCATCACCAAGCTCCTGGACAGTCTGAGGTGCAACCTGGTGGCATCGGATGGACCAAAACATAATGTCCCAGAGGTTTTCTGTTGGATTTAGGTCAGGCGAGCGTGGGGGCTGGTCAAATATTATCAATTACTTAATCCTCCAGAAACTGCCTACATACTCTCACCATATGAGGCTAGGCATTGTCGTGCACCAGAAGGAACCCAGAACCCACTACACCAGCATAGGGTCTGGCAATGGATCCAAGGATTTCATCTTGATACCTAATGGCAGTCAAGGTGCCGCTGTCTAGCCTGTAGAGGTCTGTGCCATCCCTACATGGATATGTCTTCCCAGACCATCACTGACGCACCACCAAACCGTCGTGCTGACCGATGTTACAGGCAGCATTATGTTCTCCATGGCTTCTCCAGACCCTTTCATGTCTGTCACATGCTCAGGGTGAACCTGCTCTCATCTGTGAAAAGCACAGGGTGCCAGTGGTGGACCTTCCAATTCTGGTATTCTATGGCAAATGGCAGTCAAGCTCCACGGAGCCGGGCAGTGAGCACAGGGCCCACTAGAGGACGTCGGGCCCTCAGGCTACCCTCATGAAGTCTGTAATTGTTTGGTCAAAGGCATTCACACCAGTCGCCTGCTGGATGTATTTTTGTAGGGCTCTGGCAGTGCTCATCCTGTCCCTCCTTGCCCAAATGAGCAGATACTGGTCCTACTGATGGGTTAAGGACCTTCTACGGCCCCGTCCAGCTCTCCTAGAGTAACTGCCTGTCTCCTGGAATGTCATCCATGCCCTTAAAGATTGTGCTGGGAGACACAGCAAACCTGAAACTGATTAACAACCCACTCTGCTACTTAACTGACCAGATCAACATCCCAAAAGTACATTGACTTGATGCTATACTCTAATTAAAAAGTGATCCTTTCATTTTTTTTGACATATATATATATATATATATATACACACACACACACACACATATACTATATGTATATTGATTTATACAGATTTACAACAATTTATAAACATTAACAATGAGAGAGTGTGATACACTGTAGTAAATGTTTATCAACTCAAAATCTCAGACTTGCCTGAAAAGGGTTTAATATTCACATACTCCCATTTCCTGATACCAACCTTGACTTTTTTTTGTCTTTCCAAAATAAACTGAATGATCAGTGCCTTTATTAGTGTGAAGCTGGGTTATGCATGTACTTCAAAAATATTTTTTGTTTAAATTTCAATGGAAACAAGATATTACCCAAGGTTGCAATAATAATATTTAAGATACATATGTTTGTATGTAATAATGTTTTGCATTCTTTAATTCTTTACAGATTGTTTGCATTGTGCTGTCTGAACAAATGTAAGTTTTGTATGCAGTAAATTTAAAGCTATAGTTAATGTAAAGTAAAAGAAACAAAAATTTGGAAAATGCTTGATTGCTCATTTGATAAATTGTGTTTTCCGATTACTGATCATACTAACAATATAAATATAACACATTTATACATTCAGATATTTGGTTATTTTCTGAGTTTAGTATGTTTTAATATTGTCTTATCAAAGCCTAAGGTACACTGCACTATTTTAAAATGTGGAATTCATAGTGTTACTATTAGTGCAGTACAAATATATTATGTTATTGTATCTGACATGCAGTAGAAGTAGTATCTTATTTTTTCCCAGTGTCAGGAGAAGCATTCATGTACTGTATAGTTATAAAATACAATATAAAAAAAAGCTTTGATTACATATTTTGTATCCTACAAGCTTATGTTAAACCTTGTGTCAGTTGCACTTTGTAACATGCAGATATTTTTCCCATTTTGTATAATGCCATTTGCTGTTTTCATATTTTGTTATGCTTGCTTTGATTATTTTTCCTTTTTCACAGATAAACAACACTCCCTTTAAAATGAATGGAACAAAGAATATCATACAGCAAAAATGTACATTGCATAACCATTGGAGTCAATCCTTTTCAAAGGTTTCTGAAAGTACATGCAATACACAACAGTTTCTGAGGAAATGTTTTATTTTTATTTTTTTTATTTATTAAATACTAACATAAGCTTTTACTGGAAAGCAAGGGACCCATAAAATGTGAACTTTAACAAAGGTCATCAGCAAATGTATGCCTCATATCGATGTTTTTTTCTGCCAATACATGACCATCAGTTACTATGTGCACTATACAGAAGATAAAAAAAAAACTTAATATTGGAAGCTATTGCCTTTGATAGTAATTATGCATCCTTTAAGGCAGTTGCATACGAGAGTATTCAAGAAGAGTGTAATTGCAATCTAAAAACTTGAGCTTCTTATGAGTCACTAATCATGTTTTGCTTTCAATTCTGTGTATACAGTATTTTTACTTGACAACATATTTTGTATTTTCTTTCGTATTGACTTTTCTGTTTTATAGTGTTAATGCAAGAAATCAAATACATGTAAATAAATATATTTTTATATTTATACTTGAAACAATTTCATTTGTTTGTTCATTCTTTGGACCCTTAAATAACTGTACTACTGATTCACAGAAATTATGTTCATTGAGAAGTCTTTGTGAATAGTAACCAATAAAGAGCAAGTACAGAAACATTACCACTGTTTTCATGTGAAACTGAGCATGGGCAAGATCTTGTTGTTCACTTTTTGCATGTCGGCCAATTCATTTTCATCTCCTTCCATGCAAGTGTTCAATGTCCATGCATCACCAAGCTGCTTTTAGATTAAGAGCTTAAATGACTTGCATGCATGCCTTTTGTGCTGCCGATCCACCTTATGGCCAACTTTTCTATAAACACCTCTACAATAAAATCTAAATTCACTACTAAGTACAAATTAATGGTAAGCATCCAGCCAGTATTGGAACACAGTTCCACTTCAATATCAAGATAAGATAACCTAATGGTTCCAGCTCTACACCATTGGACACACTAGGAGGACTGCTTTATACAAGTGTCTGCCTGCTTTGCACAGGGATATTTTTAATTGCTTTGCTTTTTTTTTTTTTTTTTTTTTTCCAACCAACTGAAAAGTAAGATAATGCGAAATTACAAGAGCACCAGACCAGAGTGGCAGTACTTCCATAGCAGTAAACTGGTGTGTATTCTCCTAAGCTCCAAGTTAATAGTTTGAGATGGAAGAGTAAAAGTTAAGATAAAGGCAAGAGCAATAATGTGGGGGTGATCATTCCATTGTCACATTCTGTGGTAATGAAAGGGTGTTTCTGTATTGCAGACAAAGGAAAGTCCTGTGATAATGCCATATTATATAAAGGGTAAGACCGTCATCTTTGCAATTAATTTTACATCACATCTAAGGCAAGCATGCTCATTTAATGACATTAAGCACATCCTTGGAGTTATTCCTCAAAAATGATCTAGCAATAGGTGCAGTTGTGCTACCATACCATTCTGACAAGTGGGCAGTGCACCAGAATATGTGTACAGTGAAAAACTGAATCATTTGCAAGAATCCTTGTACAAATGCTTGCTGGCATCTGGTCTCTCACTTTGCATTTGATTATGATCCTCTTGAGCATCTTCCAAAAAGCAGATTTAAATATTGTATGAACTGTGATACAATGATAAAGCACTGCATTCAATTTAAAACTGCACAGCCCTCAGTTGTGAAAGGATATCCTATAATAAGTGATGTTACTTCAAACAACACGCATATTACATGATTCAAACACGGTATTTTGGGACAGTGCAAAATGTTGTGCAACCATACTTTTCCTGGGAAAGTATAAAGTTGACAATTGATTAAAAGCTTTCTCCACATACTTATTCTTTTTTTGCATTTTTTTAAATGGGTGTGTCATAGCAAGTTTTTTTTCTTGATAGGGTTGTATGTCTGTTGGCTTCTTTTAAAAGAAGTGTAAGGAGCACTCATGGCTTCATAAGCAGCTTTTTCAAAATATGCACCTACAGCGTAAAATGGTAGTTCTTTTTTTTTTTTTTTTTTTTTTTTTTTT